>OZ038512.1:6786477-6796477 GCA_964036315.1 Acanthosepion esculentum
TTCACCTTAGGTGAAACCTTTGTAGCTCTGGCTCTCTAGGTTTGACTATATATATATATATATATATATATATATATATATATATATATATATATATATATACATATATATATATATATATATATATATATTAATTCAATTTAAATAAAAAAAAAAACATAACCTTAAGGGTCCATTGGTTATAATGTATTTCCTCAGGTATATGGTTTTTACCTGGGTCATCAGACCGCACTTCCAAGGGTGAAAAAATGTTTTAAATTTACATATAGTTTTTATCCGCTTTTAAGTGGGATAGTTTTAAGTTGATGTAAGGTGATATAGAGAGAGGGGTAAGAGGAGTATGACAGACATGGTCGAAAATAGAAAGTCAAAGTGAGAGATAGGAGTAATTTTAAATCTATATTTATTAAGATACTTAAGAGTATAGGAAGTGGGTAACGACCAGACATTCACATATTTAATAAGTCATCTCACAGGAATCGAGAAAGAGAAGTAAAGATATAAGAAAGCAGAAGTGGAAGTAGGGGTTCGAGAAGGAAAGGTTAAATATAAAGTGTCTGTGAAGAATAGAAGAAAAGAAAAAGAGTAAGTTAACGTATATGGGCATATTGCGCTTAATTTGAAAAAAAAACACAAATTTATATAGATGGGCGTTTGACATTAATTTAAGCATTTTTATATATATATATATATATATATATATATATATATATATATATATATATATATATATATATATAAACAACTAAAAAGTTGTAAATTAAAGAAAATATAATGTTTTTTTTATGAAAGTATTTATTTATATTTTTTTTATATATATGTAATTTGATATTTCAGATCGACCTCGATCTTTCATCGGATCAGTTATTTTAATATCAAGTATGTGGTGCAGTTCAATTTACATTACATGAATCATTCATACAAAAAGCAGATAGTGAAGTTAATTATATAAATCCGATGTGCAAATTTCTTATAATAACGGTGACATTCCTCTATTTATTGAACAATTTAGTTCATGCCATATTGACTGGAAAAAAACCTACCTCTACAAAAGAATTCTCATATTACTATATTAGTACAAAAACGCACAATTCAAAATTTTTAAAAATTCAACCTCAGCGTTGCGACCGCACGCTCCAAAAGATTTTTCACAGTTAACAATAACACATTTAAAAAAAGCATATTTCGGAGTACATCTTAACTTTCGTTGTCCTATTATTACCTGGATGTAAAAAAGACATATATATTTCTATACCTGAGGATGATTGCACGAACAATCGAAAGCTTGTAGTAAAAAAAGACCTTATACAACTGGAATTTATAAACAGGGATCATAACATTCATCAACGGGTTCGAGGTTAATGTATTTTATTAAAAATTGTTCGCGGGAGTGATTCTTGCCATTTATATCATTAACTTCACTATCTGCTTTTTGTATGAATGATTCATGTGATATATATATATATATATATAATCATTTATTTAGATATTATAACATAAATATGTTATAAAATCACTACAAAAATAACCATTTTGTTTCAACACTCCCAGTGTCTTATCAAGTGATGATGTTGAAAGTAGAATAAATTTATCCTACATTCAACATCATCACTTGATAAGTCACTGGGAATGTTGAAACAAAATTGCTATTTTTGTAGTGATTTTATAACTTATTTATGTTATAATATTTAAATAAATGATTATATCTGTTCTACTCTGTATTGAGCAGTTTTAAAAGAATAATAATTGTTGGTTATTGGAATTTACTACGTATATACCAATCCCACACTTGTATATATATATATATATATATATATATATATATATATATATATATATATATATATATATATATAGTCAAACCTAATGAGCCAGACACACTTACCAAGGTTTCACTTAGGCAGATCGTCAGGGTCGTGTCGAAGTTTTTTCGACACGAGCATAGTTACCTATATTTATATATATATATATATATATATATAAGCAAGCTTCATTCCATGTGAGAGACAAGGTACTTTGATTAAGTTTTTCATACATTTTTTCATATGATCTTATAATTTTTGTTTTCTTTTTCCCTAGAAAACTGATACAAAAACTGTCCAAATTTTTCTTCCAAACGCTATCGAAAAATTTATTTTATTTTTATTGGAAACAAAACTCAGTTCAGATGATGCAATGTTTGCCTTAATAAATATATATATATATGTATATATATATATATATATATATATATATATATTGTTTTTAACCTAAATGTGTACTGAATGAGGAATATCCAAGATGGAGGTAGAAAATGAAATGGTAATCTTTATAACATCAACAAAATACAATACTCGCCAGCGGCGTGAAGTAGGTAAACCACTGCTAGTGGTGGACGACTTAGACAGCATATTACCCCAACTTACAATAGTGTTCAACGTATTTATGAGGATTAAGACATATCCATTAGCGTTCATACGTACGGCATATAACTTAACGATATAAAATTCTGTATAATTTCATATATCAAGAAACAGTATTTAGAATAATAGTACGACAAATTCGTAAAGAAGACGTTTTTATGACACATTTCAACCGTTAAGATTTCATCGGGCATGGCTTTGTTGATGTTGCCACGTCTACACATGCGCACGAAACGAGAGACGCTTCAAATGTTTTGACAAAATATTTTTCAAAGAATATTTTTTACAATCTAGGCAAATTCAATTTTCTTTTTCTCTCTGTCCCTGACAATCCAACATTCTGACAACAGAAAATCTACCAAGATTTTCCAGTTTGTTTCTAGGATTTTAAATATAAAAAATATATTTCTGTTTCTATGATTATATATATATATAAATGCCCATTAAGGAACTGTATTGCTGATCAGTCAAAATCCGTAAATAATATAGGCCACACTACAACATGTTTGGCACGCTGACTAACTTTACATATTTCTGACAATAGCTCAATTAGATCTCATTTGAATATTCATGGAGACCTACCGGACACTATTCGGAACATACTTGTCGACAACACTAATATAATAGCATCATCTACATGCAAAAAAAAAGCTAAAAATGATGGAAGCCTTATTAATAAAAGCAAACAAACCTACACATAATAATATTAACTTTGAACATGGACATAATATCTTGACCGTGTTTTGAAACAAAAAATGAAAACATTTTATAAAACATACATACAACAAACTATTTCTTAATTAACAGTTAAAATATAATCCTTGAAAATGTCTAAATGTATAGCCGAAAGCGCTCGGATAAAAAGAACATTCGGGCAGTTTTTATATAATTTATCATCCGAAAAGAAAAAAAAATATTAGATCGCATGAGAAATTGTATAAAAACTAAATAAAAGCACCTTGTCTGTCGTTTTCAATGAAATGTGAATGAAATAAGGATTGCTGCATAATTACACACACACACACACACACACACACACACACACACACATATATATATATATATATATATATATATATATATATATATATATATATTGAAAGACAACTTGAAAGGTCTCAAATATGATCTGAAAACCTAGGAAGCCGAAGCATCAAATCGAAAGCATTGGCGTAAGTCATGTTTCATTAAGTTGAAGTGTTTTTAAGACAGTAGACTGAAGTACCGTGATCATCTTCGTCAAGCTCTGAATCAGAGATACCATCAAAATCCTGCTTTAACAAATTTCATCTGACAGTGTTGCTTTGTCGTCCGTAGCAAGTCTTGCCTAGTATCAAACTTAAGGAATCACAAGTGAAATATGTCTTTCCCTTACCTGATTTTCTCCACAAGAGCCTCGGATGGCATGTGTAAGTGTAAAACGAAAGGCACCATTCAATGCTGATCTTCATTTATCGTTCACGATAAGAGAGTCTACCATATATATATATATATATTGTGTATATTTCGTCAGCAATTTTTATTAATACATGTTTCATTAAATAATATAGTCAAGTTTGTCTATTTATTTTAAGTAAGTTCTTTTCGTATTGTCTGATAAGCTTAATCACATTATCGTTGAAAGACGAAATGAAAACACCATATTGATACATGTTTAAATCCAATCTAAGCTTTCGGCTTTCATAAGCCATTATCAAAGATGATATTTTCAATAAATCAAACAACACACGGACAAGAAACCACAATAATAGTCCGCCCTTACTGCTTGAATAAGTTCAAAGTAACGAACATATATACGAGACGCGGAAGCGAAAATCGTGTCCAGATCGGGACGTCACACATGACCAGGCGAAATTGAAAAACGCGAAGTATTAAGTATGGGATGCCGTTGCTATAAACCAATGGCTTCTGTTATAAATTATAGGCATTTAAAAATGTTTGTGGAGATTTCATTGTTTATTTTGTTCAGGTTAGGTTTCAACTGTTTTATGTATATAGCTTCAAGGATTTTTAATTTTTGTTTATTGTTTCATGTTTAAGTATAGTTGCGTTGTCAACAAGGATTTTCCATAATTGAGTACGCGGGCAGGCATATATATATATATATATATATATATATATATATATATATATATATATATATATATATATTAGAATTGGACATAGTCCGACAATTTATTTAAAGTTAAACATAATATAAATGTCTTTATATATATATATATATATATATATATATATATATATATATATATATATATATATATATATATATATTTGTTGAAACTTGACTAATGCATGGACTAATAATGCAACACAAAATGTACTTAGAACAAAATGTATTAAAACAAGAAAGTGTACACAATATTTACATATAGTCTTTTGTATATTCATGGGAAGACCGTTCCTGGAGAATGTGTTGACTGAGTCGCAGTCGGGCAGAGTCTCTAGTTGAATCGCTTGATTCGCCTCCCCTGTCTTCCCGGTACCAACCATATTTATATAGTCGGTACTCCACTATGCAAATTAGGTGGATCCTACCACAACAATATTATAGAAAATTAGGAGATCAGCTGATTTCAACCCTGACCATTAAGTAGTTTGTGTTTTTTTTCATTATAGATATATACACGACTCTTATATATAAATAGTAACAATGTCTAAAATCGCGGACATGGACTCATTTGTTTGGGGAAGGAAGTTACACACTAAATAAATAGAATACAAAATTACGGATGCTTCATGATAACCGAAGTACCGAATAGCTCCATAAAGCTGAGTCAGTCGCCTCTGCCAGCCATCAGGTGTAGTGCACGTATGATAAATTCGCTTAAAGGGACAAACGAGACCCCTGTGTAACTTTTGTAGTATTGTGAATACCACGGATGTATATTTTGGAAGGCAAATGATGCCGTATTGAAAGATCGATAAATTTAATCCGAATAAATGATGGGTAGACCAGAATTATGTATCGGTCTTATCAAAAAGAAAAAGAAAAAAAAATATATATATAAAATAGGGTGGATGTTATCTGCCAGTGGGACATATTTGCATCGAATCATAAAAAAAAATGAAAAAGAAAGGACAAAAGTAAATACCCTTTAGAAAACAGAAAGTAAGGAAAAAAGAAAAGTTAGAAAGGACGAAGTCTTCGGATGTGGGAGAAATAAATAAATAAATAAAGAAAGAAAGAAAGAAAGAAAGAAAGAAAGGAAGGAAGGAAATACATGAATAGAATATGGAAATGAAAAAACAAAACCAGAGTAGAGCGAAATGATTACATAAAAGAAAGAAAGAATTATTATTATTAGTATTATTATTATTATTATTAGTAGTAGTAGTAGTAGTAGTAGTAGTAGTAGTAGTAGTAGTAGTAGAAGAATAAGAAGAAGAAGATAGAACGAGAGGAAGAATTAAGAAGAAATGTAGGAAAGAAGGGAGGAAGGGAGGAGGAAATACATGAATACAATATGGAAATCAAAAAAACAAAACCAGAGTAGAGCGAAATGATTACGTAAAAAAGAAAGAAAGAAATAATAATAATTATTATTAGTAGTAGTAGTAGTCTTAGAAGAAGAAGAAGTAGAAGAAGAAGTAGAAGGAGAAGAAGGAGAAGAAGTACAATAAGAAGAAGAAGAAGTAGAAGAAGTAGAAGAAGAAGAAGAATTATTAGTAGAAGAAGAAGAGGACGAAGAAGAAGAAGAAGAAGAAGAAGAAGAAGAAGAAGAAGAAGAAGAAGAAGAAGAAGAAGAAGAAGAAGAAGAAGCTAGAACGAGAGGAAGAATTAAGAAGAAATGTGGGAAGTAATGTTCTACACGTTTAACAAAAAAAAAAGAACAAATGAAAGAACGTGCTTAAACAAAGAAAGAAAGCAAGAGAAAAAGAATACACATTGAAAAGCCAGAAAAACGCTGTTAGCAGATAAAAGAAATAAATTATGTGGATACATGAATTAGAAAGAAAGAAATTAGGAAGAAAGTAAGAACGAAAGAAAGAACGAAGGTGGGGAGGTAAAGAAAGGAAATGTTAATTTGAAACGTGTGTAGCAAGGAAAGGAATACATGTTTAAAGAAAGAAGGAAAGAAGGAAAGAAAGAAAGAGAGAAAGAAAGAACCTATATGTAATACAAAGAAAAAAGAAAGAAAAGATGGGAAACAAACAAGAAAATAATTAAAAAAATAAAGCCAGAAAAAGAAAGAAAGTAAAAAGAATGAAGAAAAAAGAAAGAAAGAAAAGATGGGAAACAAACAAGAAAATAATTTAAAAAATAAAGCCATAAAGAAAGAAAACAAAAAGAATGAAGATAACCTATATGCAGTAGAAGGAAAGAAAGAAAAAAAAAGAAAGAAAAGATGGGAAACAAACAAGAAAATAATGAAAAAATAAAGCCAGAAAAGAAAGAAAGAAAGTAAAAAGAATGAAGATAACCTATATGCAGTAGAAAGAAAGAAAGAAGAAAGAAAGAAAGAAAAGATGGGAAACAAACAAGAAAATAATTTAAAAAATAAAGCCAGAAAAGAAAGAAAGTAAAAGAATGAAGAAAAAAGAAAGAAAGAAAAATCTGAAACAAACAAGAAAATAATGAAAAAATAAAGCCAGAAAAGAAAGAAAGAAAGTAAAAAGTATGAAGTGAACCTATATGCAGTAGAAAGAAAGAAAGAAGAACGAAAGAAAGAAAGAAAAGATGAGAAACAAACAAGAAAATAATTAAAAAAATAAAGCCAGAAAAAGAAAGAAAGCAAAAAGAATGAAGAAAAAAGAAAGAAAGAGAAGATGGGAAACAAACAAGAAAATAATGAAAAAATAAAGCTAGAAAAGAAAGAAAGAATGAAAAAAGAAAGAAACTCTGTAAATTAGAGAAATTATAGAGTAAATAAAGAAGAAAAACTGATTAAAAGAAGAAGAAAAAAAGAAAGAAAAAATAGTGAGTACTGACAGTTCAGCTAACAAAGCCAATGATATTTTCAATCTTTCCCTTTATAGACGGAATGAAAAAGTGGGTATTTGAGGAAATGATTCGCATTTAGAGACGATGGTGAAAAATAAATATTATTTAAAGACAAATAAACTTATTTTAATACCATTTTCATTGCCCGATTCGCTACAAAATGTGTTTGATAGTACTGGAAACCCTGATGATAAATTAACTTTCAAAATTTTTAAAGAGAAATAAATTTACGCAATTTTGATACCACTTTCATTATTCTAGCTTGTATAAAAGCTTTTTATAGCATTGAAGACCTTACTTATGATGCAACCCAAGTACTTTGGAAGAGAAATAAAACTGACTTCATTTTGTTACCTTATCGATTTATCAACTTACGAAAAAAAGGTGCGCTTAGAATGATAAAAAAGGAACACAACATATTTAAAAAAAATCCTGGAAAACCCAGTTTAAGAGAAATACAAAAAAAATCTTGATAAATACATCCCGCAAACTAATATCAACTTTGTCCATTTAACGCTAGTGATATTATGGGAAGTAGAAAAACAAATCAAGAAATGTAGCCATAACAACATAACACTACCTGCCTTAGGTCTTCCCACAGACTTGGTAGGTAGTGTGACCATAGCAAAAATCAAAATAATAATAATAATAATAATAATAATAATGTTATTAAAGACCACAAACAAAATAAGTGTCTCCTTATTGATATTGCAGTCCCTGCAGACTGCAATGTATCTTTGAAGATATTCGAAAAACTGTCAAAATACAAGGACCTTGCAATAGAAATCTCAAAAATGTGGCACATGGGAACATCAACAATCCCTGTTGTAATTGGAGTCCTTGGACTGGTTGGAAAATATTCCAGTAGGCTGATTGAAGGGATCCCTGGAAGTCCATGCCTCAAAGTGATACAAAAAAGTATTCTGACAAGTACAGCCCACACTTTACGAAGGGCTTTTTCTATGTAATTATTTTTTTAATTTATTTTTTTTTTTTGTTTGCAGTGGAAAGTATCATGATGCCATTTCTAGCCTTAAGTCCCTGGGCGGTACCCAGAAAGAAATGTGTAAACGCCAGATATCAAAGGAAATAAAAAAAAAAATAATAATAACAATAATACGATTTTCATTATTCTACATGGTTTAAAACGTTTAATATTCCATTTGGTCTAAAACGATTTTATAGGATTGAAGATGTTAGTTAACACTGAACCTTCGCCGTCTTGAAGAGAAAACAGTATCCGGAAGTTAACAGTTCCAGTAGAAAGGATTTTAAATATCACTTCCTTCCGTTTTCGAAGTGCTTAAATTGTAATTATACATATCGGATAGAAGTGACATCGTTTTTTCGTCTATAACTTTTAGTCGGCACACGTTCTCATCGAGCATCGGGATTGTTATTCCCTTATTCCCTTTCTTCTCTTCAGTGTCTGAGATGGCTGTGAAGGCCAAACTTACTTATAACGCAAAGAGAGCAGAAAAAAAAAGAAAAACAACCTTATATGTTTTTCTTTTTGGCGAAAAGCAAGGAAGTCAGTAGGCTGGTGAACTTCGTTATGGATTCTTTTGTATTTGTCAGGATTACAAAGCGTAGGTTTAACACAAGAGGGACATGGCTTGAGTCGAACATGGAAGAAAAAATGTCGGCTGTTGGAAGGTGTCCTCATTTTTGCATGGTTATCATTAACATTTCCTGCTCTCCAGTACGTCTGTCGGCCGGCAGTTCAAGCCAATACCCTTCGGCCACCTATCGGCTTCCTTTCTCCACGCTATTACCATTACAGGCATTTTCTTACCGACCTCTGTCACTCGTCTGACAGAATCATCAACGTCGAATGTTACAGAGGCCGATGTTAATTCGCAGCGATTCCCACCTTCGGCCACACTTTCGTTGACCTTCCGCGCGCTTTCCTCTTGCAAACGCGGCCAGTATGCTCTGCACCACCGCTTCCCTCATGTCGTACATGGCCAACGGCATCGGGGTAGCAAGTACAACTGACAGAAACGAACACCAACAACACTTTTCGTAAACAATGTTTTTCTTTCGACACTGTTATCTCAGATCCTCAAACCGAGCCGCTATCCACTCCTTCGAGAATATTGACCTCTGGACACACATTCACTGTCCCAACGTCTCCACCATTAACACGACCGCAACATCTACGATGGAGACAATGACTCTTAATCCAGAACGTTCAGCCTACGTTTATTGGGATCATTTCATTTACGATTATTATCCAAAAACGCGCTACCACTGAAATAAAAGGCCTCCATCTAACGATCAACATATCTATTTTCTACATTATTTAAATTATTCGGACTGTTATCCTCATCTTCAATGCCATATTCACAACGTTTCGGCCGTTGTACCTTCCGGCCTTATTCAGGACTTGTCTATATCTCTTAGATGAGGTATTATGATTACATACATCATTTACATTATTCGGACTGTTATCCTCCTCTTCATTGCCATATTCACAACGTTTCGGCCGTTGTACGTTCCGGCCTTATTCAGGATCTGTGTATATATTTTGGATGAGGTATTATGATTACTTACATTATTTTCATTATTCGGGCAGTTATCCTCATCATCATTGCCACATTTATATATTATACTCATCTTCATTCCCATATATATTGCCATACGTTCCGGC
>OZ038512.1:6801477-6816477 GCA_964036315.1 Acanthosepion esculentum
CGTAGACAGTGTCGTGGTAAAGGGAAAGGACCCTAACCACAGCCGAGAAGGGAACTTCATGTGCAAAAGTTTCTTCTTTCAATCTGCTGGGATTGCTAATGAATAATCCACCTAATGCAACAATTAATGCTCAAATATAATGTCAGCAATTAGAGCGTTTGAACCAAGCTTTGAGGAAAAAAGACCTGCTCTAGTGAATCGAAAACGGGTGATGTTTCATCAGGACAATGCGCGACCACTCACAGCAAGTATCACGTCACAAAAGATCGAAGAACTTGGTTGGGAGAAAATTCCTCATCCACCTTATTCTCCCGACCTTGCTCCTTCAGACTACCATTTGTTTCGTAACTTACAGAATCATTTGGAAGAAACAGCTTTTGTAACACAGGAAGAGGTTAAAACTGACATTTGTGAGTTCTTCGAATCAAAGCCACAAGAATTTTACAGTACTGGAATTAGTAAGCTTGTTAATAGATAGAAGGAAGTCATAGATAATCAGAGAAAATACATTGTTGATTGAATCTGTAATTAAATGTAACATTTAGTCACTTGTTTCAAAATTCAAAATTCGGACAGAACTTATGGGATAAACTGATATATATATATATATGTGTGTGTGTGTGTGTGTGTGTGTGTGTGTGTGTGTGTGTGTGTGTGTGCAGGTATGCAGAAAAATAGGAAAGATCACGTTAGGTAAATTCACATAAATAAAGAGATTAATAGACAGATAATAATGAAGCAGAATCCTCTCGACACTTAACGACCGGCCACAAGGCCATAAAAATGCCTTTGTGCCCAACTAGACGGCGACCGCTACTATCAGACATGAAATAGGGACCCCAACATAACCTGACACAAACTTTTCGAAGGGGACTGGTCTGTAGATAAAAATTAATTCTTAACTCTGAGACCACCTAACCAATATAGCCGACACTAGCCGTTTCCATAGTAACTAATGTTGCAAGGGACCATACTTATAAACTCGCGCAAACCACAAGATAGCTTATTCCCAAATTCTCGCTTGAAGAGGAAGCGAGACCAGACACCTTAATTCAACTTAATTTCAAAAATTATATTAAGGGTCTCGGCTCTCGCTTTTGAAACATGAGAACTCTTATGTAGCGAAGGAAACATTTTTTTAAAAATATTCTAATATATACACATATATATATATATATATATATATATATATATATATATATATATATATTATTATTATTATTATTATTATTATTATTATTAAAAATGCATAATACCCCAGATCGACAGTATAACTCGTTGTTCTATTCCTAGACCAATCATCAGCTACTGGTCATCTTGACGATTGAACGAGACATGAAAATACAACTCATACTATCGGCATGTGATATGTATTTTTCTTAATATATACTTAATAGCTCCGTTATTTGGCATTTAGCACCCCTTTTCTTACACAAAATTATATATACACGTGTGTTTGTATATGAACAGTTACCCATACATTTATTTATATTTATTCATTTTTATATATGGATAAATTGTTGTCTAGATCACGCAAAAATGAAAATAACTCTGACATCTCATAAATAAATATATTTACGAAAATCACACAAAACTATTTTAGAATACTTAACAGTAAATATATTAAATAAAATCGCCATTAGCTTCCACCACGGCCTCCAAACAACTTCGGAAACTTCTGCGTCTCTTCGGGACGATCTCCTTGTTTAATTTGGTGAATTCTGCCATAATCCTTGGCTCAAGTTTATCTTTGGTGTTACAAGGGATTTTCTTGGGTCTCTCGCACAATTTTGCCAAACACATAATAACCCAGAGGGTTAGGTGGCCAGATGTAAAGTGTAATGTAATTTAATTCATCGAAATAGCCCCCAAAAAGTATTTTATTCATCAAAAGTAGCTTGTATTAGGTGAACAATAGTAAACGAAATATCTAATTAATTGTAAAAACGCTTGATTCCATTGGTGTTTAATAAGAATAAAGAATAATTTCAACAGATAAATTTATTGCCAAAACCGATATATTTCGGGCAGGGTGCGATGGATATATTGTCGTCTAAATTATGCAAAAATGAAAATAACACTGACATCTCTTTTTTACATGTTTAACCAAAATTACACAATTTTATTTTAAAATACTAAAGAGTAAATTTATTCAATAAAATCACCATGCCTTTCAACCACTATCTCGGGACGATTTCGTAATCTCCTGCAACTATTTGGAACGGTCTTCTTGTTTAATTTGCTGAATGATGCCCCAACCCTTGCCTTTAGTTCATCTTTGGTGTGACAAGGAGTTTTATTGGTCTCTCACTCAACTGGGCCCCACACATAATAATCAAGGGGGGTGCTGCCTGAAGAGTAAAGGAGGTTATGGAAACATAAACAAAGAAAAATAATCTTAATATCATCCACAAAATTTGTAGAATTTCCTTACACCGCTTGTACACAATGTAAGGTACCCCACTCGGTCCTGGTGCTGAGGCGGATATGGTAGCTCTCACAATTTCTTGAATTTCTTTCCAGGTGGGCAAGCGGGTGTCAAATTGAACCACTGGTGGCACCTGAGGAATTCAGCGGGTATTTATACCCATTTCTTGCTCTTTTGCAGGGTCACTCATGGTATTTCGAAGGTAGCTGTTAATTTCTTCCTCCGATGCCTCCAATTTCCCATTGCGCCTCTCCCCTAGCAATGTTCTTGCAAAGCCGAAAGGGTTGGAGAGGAAATTTGTCCGCTTTCTTGATCTTTCTTTCTTCCTCCTCCTATGCCACTCCGCTCGCCTTATAGTTTTTAATTTTCCTCTGAGTCTTTCTCGGAGCACCTCGAGGGGTTGACGCACTCCAATTCTTGCCCTTTTATAAAACTTCTTAAGGGATCTTATCTCTTTCCTTAAGTCTTTAATTCTCATTATTTACATTATTCAGACTATTGTCCTCATCTTTGTCGCCATATTTATCACAATCTTTCGGCCGTTGTACGCTCCGGCCTTCTGTATTAATTTCTGTGAGTTCAGGTTCAAGGAACACCATTGGAAAATTCGTAAACTCAAGGAATCATATGCTAGGATACAAAAATTTCCTGAGCCGACCAAGCATAGAAATGAATACAGAATGGGAACCAGTAATAAGGAGTGCCAGACAAACGTGATAATAACAACAAAATTGCAATATGAGCTCTGGTAAAAACATGTTTCATAACAGCAAAAATTGCAATATGAGCACTGGTAAAAATGGTTGCTGAAGACATTAGGTTTATAAGTCCCAGAAATTCATACACAGATGTCCTCAAGGACACATGGCACAGTGGATAAAGACGTTGGTTAGATCCAGTGATTATTATTTTTATTACCCACAAAATAGATAAATTAAATATATATATATATATATATATATATATATATATATATATATATATATATATATATATATACATTTTCCCATCGCTCTTTCTTTCCTTCGTACATTCATTTTCGTACAGTCACAACAGCGTAAAAATGAATTTTTGTCTGAAGACGTCCTAAAGCACGAAACGCGTCACACGAAAATATTTCTACTTTGTCATACATCTTAATAATAAAAGTGATAGAATATAATAGGAATAAAAATACTTAAGCTAAGTTCAAATTCCTCTCGAATCAATTATATTAAACTACGTGCTAACACCCTTGGGAAAGTTATGAATCCTCGTCTTCTCTCGACCCCACAGCTATGGGTAAAATAGCAAGGCAGCCCTGGATGGAAACTGGTCTACCGCAGAAAGAAATAGCAAACTACTGCGGAAATAAAATCTGCCTCGTGAGACATGTATCGAAAGATACATGATCACCTAAGCGTGTATCACGCATGGCACATAACTGAGTGACTTTCCCGTCGAATCCATTACATTCATTTACGTGCTAATACCCTTGGAAAAGATATGAATCCTCTTCTTCTCCCACCCCCACCAGCTATGGGTAAATAGCAGGACAGAGTGGGTTCTGTAGCCTTTGATGGCAACTGATCTTCCGCAGAAAGAATTGGCAGCCTACTGCGGGAAAAATATCTGCATCGTCAGTCATGTATCGAAAGATACATGATCGCCTAAGCGTGTCTCACGCATGGCACATAACTGACTGACTGACTGACTGACTTTCCAGTCGAATTCACTACATTCACTAACGTGCTAATACCCTTTTGGGAATCCTGTTCTCCCCCCCCCCCCAGATATACGTGAATAGAAGGACAGACCGGGTTCTGTAGCCTTGGATGGCAACTGGTCTACCGCAGAAAGAATTGGCAGTCTACTGCGGGAAAAATATCTGCATCGTCGGTCATGTATCGAAAGATATATGATCGCCTAAGCTTGTATCACGCATGGCACATAAGTGATTGAAGGTATGTATAGGAAATCGGCTAGGCAACAGCTCAAGACACTTCCGACTGAATAAAAAATGTATTTATTTATTAACTGTTCATATATTTCGCTAAAGTCTTGTTCTTTATTTCTTTAATTACGCTTTAAATTTTTCATTTATATCTGTTCATCTTTCAGGTATTTGTCGTTCTTTCATTTTATAAAGAATGCATATTTGTCTTTTTTTCCATTGTACCTCCTTTTTCTCACGGTTGGTCTATACTTCCCCTCCATTTTAAGATGTTTAGCTTTCTTTTTTAACAATATATTTTTATCTCTCTACTTCATTATTTCTTTCTTTACCTGCCTTCTATCTCTCTCTCTCTCTCTCTCTCTCTCTCTCTCTCTCTCTCTCTCTCTATCTATCTATCTATCTGTCTGTCCACCTATCTATCTATCTATCTATCTATCTATCTAAACGTGTTTCTATCTATCTATCTATCTATCTATCTCAGGTTGTTTCATTTTATCTATATATCACTTTGTTCATCTATCTATATCTGTTTGTTATCTGTCTCAGACTGTTCGTTTCTATCTATCTATCTATCTATCTATCTATCTATCTATCTATCTAAACGTGTTTCTTTCTTTCTTTATATCTATCTATCTATCTATCTATCTATCTAAACATTTTTCTTTCTTTCTATCTATCTATCTATCTATCTAAACGTATTTCTTTCTATCTATCTATCTATCTATCTATCTATCTATCTATCTATCTATCTAAACGTGTTTCTTTCTTTCTATCTATCTATCTATCTATCTATCTATCTATCTTAGTTTGTTATCAATCTGTCTGGCTGCCTGCCTGTCTCAGCTCGTTTCTTTGTATCTATCTATTTATCTATCTCACTTTGTTCATCTATCTATCTATCTATCTATCTATCGATCTATCTATCTATCTATCTATCTATCTGATTTTGTTCATGTATGTATGTATGTATCTATTTATCTATCTATCTAAGCTTTTTTCTTTCTTTTTTTTTATCTATCTCAGTTTGTTTCGTCTCTCTCTCTCTCCATCTCTCTCTCTCTCTCTCTCTCTCTCTCTCTGTCTGTCTGACTGTTTCTCTCTCTGTATTTTTCTCTTTCTATTTCTTTAAAGACACCTTTAATTATTGAACCACCCAAATTTCAAACTCGCAGGAAAATAATCAAAACCACATATGAAAAATAAAGTTTAAAATACATTGAAAATATAAATTACCTTAAAATCTGTAAAAAGATTTAATCTTTTTTTTCAATTCTAATAACAAAAAAAAAAAAAACAAATACTTGGAAAGCAACAAATTACTACAAGCAAAATAACAAAGACGATTTGAAAACGCAAGTCCTATCTTTTGTTTTCCCGCCTTTTTTAAGGGAGAGCTGTACATCAAATAGCAGGCACAAAAATGTCCCTAACAGACGCTGTCACTTGGGTAAAAACACTTAATCCATCAGGGAGACCTTGCCAGGAACCGTCTCTTTGAATTTATTTTTTCAACGTGTAACGATTTGTTTAGCCGGCTTTTTGTTGCTTTCAAAAGAGAATTACAGTTATAGAGGCAGGAAAGTTTTCTCATAAAGAAAGGAATCTCTTCTTTGAAAAAAATAAACAAAAAAAAAGAAAACATTTCCAAAAATAGAAATAAAAACAATAAAAGCTGTTTGCTGAAAAAGTAACCGAATAACATTTTTTAACTGAAGGAGGTGAAAATTTTCCAATTAAGTTTCTATAAAAATTATATAAAAAAACATGAAAATATTATTCTTATTGCAATAAAATGGTAAAATGTTGAATAACTCTGAATCAACTTGTACAATTCAGTTTTATTTAAAATTTTATTTAAACGTATTTTACACAAGCTTGTTTTTACTGTTTTAAGAAAAAGCAAATAAATGTTTGCTTGCTTTACAAAAAAAAAACAAAAAAAAACAAAACAAACAAACAAACAAAAAAAAAGAAGCGGTAAGTTTTAACGATAAACTTATTTACAATTATTTCTGACGAGAATTGTAGATTCTTGCCAAGCGGTTATAGAGATTTAGCAACAGAATTTAAAAGAGACACAAGGAAACACGAAAAATGTCTTCGAGAAATTAACAAAAATTAATAAGAGATAGGACAATCGGTAAAAATATTTTTGAACGATAAACTTATTTACAATTATTTCTCACCAGAATTGTAGATTCTTGCCAAGCGGTTATAGAAATTTACAAAGCCGTAGTAGGCGATTTCCAGCTTAAAATACCGGGCATAACAGTTGACAAATTGTTTATTTTTAGCAACTGCCTCAAAGACAACAGAATGTGCCTAGAGTAGCAAAGGGACAGAAATCCGTGGCGACAATTTTCGCCGGCAGTGTGGTAAAGGTTAATGAATGAAGTTTATACTAAATGGGTTAGTTGAGGAAGAAACTATATGGGCTTTTTGTTTTGATTCTTCATCTGTGAGGGTATTGTCCATTATTAACTTTACAGTGGTGTTCACCCTGTAAAAGGCCTGTGGGCCACTCGAGGTAGAGTGTTACAGATACAGATTATGTGGATAAGTGCGGAAAATAACTGTTAAACCTAAACTTGAAGGGTAAGTGTGAATTGATCGAGGAATCAGTTTTTGGGAGCCGGTTTGTGGAAAGTTGCTGCTCTAGGGTAACTTATATCTCACCAGGTGGATATGAATGTACAGTCTATAGCATTCATTACATTCTTCGGTAGACTCACATATCTGTCGCTTCAAGTCTTTCTTCATCTGTGAGGGTATTGTCCATCATTAATTCTACAGTGGTGTTCACACTGTAAAAGGCCTGTGGGCCACTCGAGGTAGAGTGTTACAGATACAGATTATGTGGATAAGTGCGGAAAATAACTGTTAAACCTAAACTTGAAGGGTAAGTGTGAATTGATCGAGGAATCAGTTTTTGGGAGCCGGTTTGTGGAAAGTTGCTGCTCTAGGGTAACTTATATCTCACCAGGTGGATATGAATGTACAATCTATAGCATTCATTACATTCTTCAGTAGACTCACATATCTGTCGCTTCAAGTCTTTCTTCATCTGTGAGGGTATTGTCCATCATTAATTCTACAGTGGTGTTCACACTGTAAAAGGCCTGTGGGCCACTCGAGGTAGAGTGTTACAGATACAGATTATGTGGATAAGTGCGGAAAATAACTGTTAAACCTAAACTTGAAGGGTAAGTGTGAATTGATCGAGGAATCAGTTTTTGGGAGCCGGTTCGTGAAAAGTTGCTGCTCAAGGGGAACTTATATCTCACCAGGTGGATATGAATGTTACGAGGATGGTATGTTACAATATGCGTGACATGGCGGGTCCTAGCCATGAAAGTTAGGCCTTGGGGAACTAAGGAATGTAGTTCATCGCAGCATTCACCATGACAATAGCGATAGTGCAGCGAGAGGCTTGCGATGTCTGATAAAGGGGTTGCAGAGTAGAAAATAATTATTCGCCTGTAAGGACGAAAAGACATTTTTGGTCTCTATCGAGAGTGAGAAACGAAGACTGGGCACCTCTGGACTATATTTTTTAAACATTTCAACCCAATCAAGACGCAAGTGAGCATGCAGGGGGTTACAAATAGTGAAAGTGAGAGAAAACACTGAGCATAGTGGGGAATTGAGACATGGATAAAAGATGAACCGGATTCAAGCCAACAGAAGATGGCGGCTGATGCGGCATTTAAGTTTTTTTTTTTTATATTTATCAGGGAAGTAAGTAAACGGAAGGCATTTCCAATGCGCGAGAAAAGAAACTGTTGATGTAGAAGTGGCGGTTACATTTAACTATTTTAACAGTAAAAGCGTGGGACCTAAATGCCAATCTAGTAAGACGCTGAAATCCATGTAGTCAGGGCACCAGTGAATAAAGCTCGTCAGAGCAGTTGCCATGAAAATATTTTTTACAAAATGCAGAGAGTGGGAAGCCACGTCATGACGGAGAGAAAGTGAATTGAATTTGAGATGCCAGGTCCGGATGGATTAAATTGCAGATATTTTTTGGATTTTGTCGAGAACCTGGAGATGAATAGCTGGGGTATCAGACCAGATACGGCAACAGTATTCAGTGCACGGACAAATGGTAGATTTGTAGATGTGTAAGATGGACTCTGACGAGAAAAAACCTTTTGGCACGGCACAGTGAACAAACTTTCATGCAATAGATGCAGCTAATGATTCAATGTAGTCAGTCGAAAACGTTAGGCCAGGAAGGCGCAGTGAGTCGCTCTCCCGGAGTCGAGCATCAACCATGCTGACGGCGGGCAGAGACGTTTCTCTACGATGGTTAAATGAGAGTAGTTTAATTTTGGAGCTATTAAATCTTTTCCTGTCCAAGTTAACCACTGATTTGGTGGGGGGTCCTTTTCGTGATATAAGGCAACAGTTCTCTATTTGCGGGCTGGTGTGGCTCTTGTAAAGTTAGAGGAAAGCATGAGGTATGAGGTACTTGTTAGAGAGGTACAGAGAACTTTACATTTTCCTAGGAATCTTTAGCGATGGATCGTGTGTATGAGTTCCACTTGAAGTACGAGTTGAGTTAAAGTCCCAATAGGGGCCTACGGACCGGGGACCGCCTGAGGGAAAACCCGTTCATCAAGAATAGAAAAAGTTCAGCGTCTGATCGAGAAAGGGTGAAAGGACATTAGATTGGTCTTTGAAGATTTGTATGTAACCAGGCACGTTTTTAAAGGTTAATATTGCACAGAAGTTCATCACTTTTTTTATTTGTAACGATATCTTGTGGTAATTTTTCGAGGCATCATTTGTGTTTCCTTGGGTGTCTTTGCAATTGTTGCTAAATTTCTGTAACCGTTTGGCAAGAATCTACAATTGTGGTCTGAATTAATAAGGTTATCGTTCAAAAATATTTTTATCGATTTTCCTATCTTTTAATAATTTTCTTAATTTCTCGAAGGCATATTTCGTGTTTCCGTGTGTCACTTTTAGGGGGTATTTCCAACTTTGTAGGAAAAGCGTTTCGAGTCGTAACGTTATTTTGTTTTGTTTACATGTTTTTTTTATGATTCACTAGTTAATATATTCATTTATTATTTAAAATATCTACTTTTAGCAACAGCAATAATAAAAATGTTATCTTATATTTAATGATGATTTTATACTTGTAACGTTATAAATAAAAGTAAATTTATACTAGTCAAAGTCAAATTGAAAAAGAAACTCTTCTCTCCGATATCCAGTGTAAAATATATATGTGCATTCCTTGTCAAGGTGGAGGGCTTGCGTCTCCAAGTGATGTCAAGAGCGAAGCCATCTTTAGTTCCAAATCCTGTAGAAGCACCATCGCAGTTAGTTCGAAGAGAAAGGACCAGAATGAACCCGACCAACCCCTCGAAAAACCCAACGGCGGTATAGGCAAAGATCTACACGATCTCAACAAACAGAGCGGCGGAAGAAGGCTGTACCAGTCGGGCTGGCGAAACGAAGGCGGACGTTCACAGAACAAACATCCGACAGACCGAGGCAACGGGAACAGATGGGTTCTGTAGCCTTGGATGGCAGCTGGTCTAGGAGAAGGACAACACTGAATTTGTTTGGAGACTTAGTGGCACGTACTGCACCAGGTCTCTGTATTCAGCCCTTCAAAAAGCATTATTATATCCATGATTTTAGAACGCGTCATTTGGCCATCCGAATACGTCTACGGATTTCATTGTGGCATTTAGGGTTATCTATCAAGACGGCTCCCAGATATTTAACGGACGGAAAGGAATAGCTGTCTGTAATCGTATAACAAACATGCTTTGTTCTCCTAGAGTTTTACACGGTTAAATTATATATATATATATATATATATATATATATATATATATATATATATATATATATATATATATATATATATATGTGTGTGTGTGTGTGTGTGTGTGCATTCACGGGGGAGTAGTGGATAGCGCCTCGGATTGAGGCCTTCACGCCGAATCAATTAAATATATATATATATATATATATATATATATATATATATATATATATATGATTCTGGTTTTAATATAAGTTTAATATAAATAAAATATTATATATATATAAATTTATATATACATACATACATACATACATATATATATATATATATATATATATATATATATATATATGAATGTATTAAAATAGACATGCCACTATATATATATATATATATATATATATATATATAATTTATAGTTATTTTATATTATATCGAGTACTACTTTATTAAAACCCGAATATACACACACAGACACACAGACGCACATCATATATATATATATATATATATATATATATATATATAGTGGCTACTCTAGTATAAAATGTACATTTATCGATACATATATATATAATTTATATCTATGTTATATTATATCGATTAGTATCTTATTAAAAGCACAACTCAATATATATATATATATATATGTGTGTGTGTGTGTGTGTGTGTGTGTGTATGTATGTATGTATGTATGTATGTACCCTAGTTCCAAGTATAGTTTCAACAATTTAAGAACACCAGAAGCAAGGCAAATGATTTTTTTCTTGTTTACCAAACTGAAAGCAACCGTACTTGACAATAAATATGATAAGAAATATTTATGATAATTCGGAATACTTGAATATAACAAGTAACATATCTACATTGGACAATTTCTTTCTTTTAATCCCAATATATATCACGTCTCTCGGAAATTAAAAACATACAAACTGTTTGAACATATATTTTTTATTGTTATTACTTATATGCGTATTTAAATTATAACGCTACCTTTGGAATTTGAAATATGTCATTTTGCCTGCTCTTTTCCGAGCTGAATAACTCAAAGGTTTTTTTAGTGATTCTCTCAAATGAGGATGCTTGTCGTAGCTCGTGGAGGCACAGTCCTATGGGTAAAGAGAAAAGTCTGTGTTTTCCTTATATTTGTGTTGAGTGTAAATACAATTTTTTTTTAAACAAATCCCGTATAAAATGCATTTTAAATCATTGCTACTACACATTTTTATTCAGGGCTTATACAAATCATAATCACAGGCATTGCCGTTACATTAAGTTTTTCTTTGCAATTCCCCCATGAGGATAATTTCGGAGGAGATCGAAAGTACTTGGGTTAACAGGATCTATGGTTCCGCCTCAAGGATTTCAGCTTAACATCATTATTTATCCACATAATTTATCCATATTATTTAATAAAACATAACATAATGCTTGAATATATATACGGCGGTTGGACAAAATAATTGAAACACTTGTTAAATTCAAAGAAAATGTATTTAATATGGAGTTGGTCCTCCTTTAGCCTCACATACAGTTTTAATACGTCTAGGAATGGAATCATACAGCTTCCTGACTTCATCCAGAGGAATGTCCAGCCATTCTTCCATTAACACCTGCTCCAGCTCTTTAAGACACGACGGTGGAGGATAGCGGCTCCTAACTTGTCGCTCCAAAATGCACCACAAATGTTCAATAATATTGATATCTGGAGATTGGGAAGGCCACTTCATGAGTTCTAGCTCACTTTCATGCACTTCATATCAATTCTTAACCACTCGAGCGGTATGTATTGTAGCATTATCGTCTTGGAAGATGCAGTGATCATCAGGGAATAACGTCTGGGCCATTGGATGAACATGATCTCCCAAAATGTTCAGGTAATCTTTGCTGTTGATTCTACCATGCAGGGCAACTATTGGACCGAGGCATTTCCATGATATGGCGGCCGAAACTATTACTGATCCACCTCCATGCTTCACTGTTGGAAGAAGACAGTCAGGGCTGTAATTTCCTTTGGGATGCCTCCACACATAAACCTGCCCTGAAGTTGGGCAAAGAGAAAAACTGGACTCATCTGAGAAAATGACATGCTTCCATTGGTCTGCAGATCAGGCATTGTGATCTCTGCACCACTTCAACCTCTTCTGAATGTTGCGAGTGGAGAGAAGAGGTTTCCTTACGGCGGCTCTTCCATGATATGCAGCCTTATGGAACTCACGATGAACACTTTTAGTAAAAACTGACTATTCAGATGATTATTCAACTCAGCAGTCACTTTGGCCGGAGTAGTCCGATGTTTTTTTGCCACATTGCGTTTCAATGCACGTCGGTCCCTGTCAGTACGTTTGCAAATCCGGCCCGAATTGCTACGGTTGCTAAAGCTTTTGCCCTGTTTCTCGAATTGCGTCATATTTCTTGATATGGTAGCTCTTGAAAAACCAAACAGTTCAGTAACCTTAGGGATCGAGGCTCCTGCCATGCGAGCTCCAACAATTTGCCCTTTTTCTAACTCGGAGAGGTCACGCATTTAGTTTAAATTTTACTAAATTCTAAAAATAAATAAGACAAAGACAGCAAATTAGATAAATAAACGTATTTACAATAGATATAACCTTCAATTACAAAGTTTTAGTTAAAGTTCTTAATATAATAGGTCTTTGAAATATAGGAGTGGAATTTGCACCTGTTCCAATTATTTTGTCCAACCCCTGTATATATAAGACTCTTCGTTAAATCGATTCGAGTTCTGTCAGTCACTGTTTGTTTATCTAAAAATAAATGCGCTTAAATTCTCCAGAATTCCTGCCGTGCGCTAACGACTTAGTGGTAGAAACCCCCCGACTGACGCATATTCAGTCGTGTTTCGATCCTAGCTAGAGTCAACCGGACGTCTGGCCACACTTAAGAGCTGTGACACAGCGATACGCCCTGTCTTTTGATGACAACATATATATATATATATGTGTGTGTGATATAATCTATTTTAGTGTATTAAAACTATACTCTATATTGAGCCCTTTTTATATCATATGTTACAGTTTATATATTAAATGTTGTTATTTGTTATTAAATATTATTGAATTAACTTCATTTGTTCTCATTTTATCTGGGTATATATATGTGTGTGCGTGTGTGTGCACTCGCAGATCAATAAATGTGGATATAAACCAAATAATTAGATATACATATATAATAAAAATGATTAGATATATAAATGTTAGCTTACATACACCGGTAATGTTGTTAGACAGAGCTAAGAAGTGTATATAAATAAATTTACATATACCTACGTTCAAAGTGCAACATAGTTTTGTCATTGTATGCCTGATGAGTTGGTAGAACCACGAACCTTTAAGTTGCGCTGTGAACCTATATATATATATATATATATATATATATATATATATATATATATATATTATAAATTAATAGATTTAAAATATGGTTTTACCGCTACACAGTGATAACCATGTTTCAGAAATGGAAGCTAAAGCCCCTGAATTTAATTTTGTTATTAAACCAAAGACAAGACATTAGTTCCATTTCCTCATCAAGCGAATTTTGGAGTAACTTACTTTTTAAAATTTACGGTTGTTAACGGCACAGGAAAGATTCATAATTTGAGGGTTTTCAAGGTTACCGATAAATCCATTCATCTAGACAAGGGGTGGTATATATATATTAGGCAGCATATATTTTATATTATAAAGAGATAATCATACATTGAATCAATTAGCAATATTAATGCGATTAATGTCGAAATCTCTTCGCTAATAGACTTAATATAAACATTAAACTACTAACAATCCACTGAATGATGCGATCCTTATGCATAAAATTGTTGTCAGATGGATCTGCTGTATTTTCTATAGCAGCAAGTACTTTCAAGGACTTCATGTCCTCATCATCAGGCTGTAATATAATAACACATTTTTTAAAAAATCATCTTTCGGTCTAGAACACATTTTTTTCGTCTTCAAGTTTTGATTTTAATTGAAGAAAATACAGCCTGATGATGGGAAGATGAAGTTCTTGAAAGTACTTGCTGCTATAAAAATATACTAGATCCATCTGACAACAATTTTAGCGAAGAGATTTCGCCATTAATCGCATTAATATTGCTAATTGATTCAATGGATGATTATCTCTTTATAATATATATGTATATATATATATATATATATATATATATATATATATATATATATATATATATATATATATATATGACGATTTCACCAGCATAAAACAGACTGTCGCCTCTAAGTGTTGACTTCTATGTTCACTTTTATATTTACACACGCTCTATCTCTGATATTGAGCACTTTATCCCATAAATATACCACACTTTAAGACTATATTTCTTCATATATATATATATATATATATATATATATATATATATATATATATATATATATATATATATATATATATGTATGTGTGTATGTGTGTGCGTGTATGTATGTATGTATGTATGTATGTATGTATAAAACCTAATATCTAGAAACTAACAAAATATGGTGTTAAATAGGAGGGGAAGCTATTAAATTGAATTTTTTTAAATAAAAATTAACGAAGAAGCAGATGATTGAAATTAAGTGAAAGTGGGTTAAGTCTGTCTTTAATAGAAAGATTTAAAGCCCAGAACGCAAAAGACATGATACTATGAAATAAAGATAACTGACTCATATCCACCTTCCATAGAAATAAAAGAGAACGGATTCTATCCTGTGTATAGATTTAAACATTAAGGAGGAGTCCAATTGAGTTATTTTTTTAAAATTTGTTTTTTCTTTTAGGGGAGGTTAGTAATTCTTTAAGAGCGGGGGCCTAGTTGTCGGTCGT
>OZ038512.1:6821477-6826477 GCA_964036315.1 Acanthosepion esculentum
TGGTCTGCAGACCAGGCATTGTGATCTCTGCACCATTTCAATATCTTTTGAGTGTTGCCAGGGGAGAGTAGAGGTTTCCTTACGGCGGCTCTTCCATAATATCCAGCCTTATGGAGTCCACAAAGTACTGTATTAGTAGAAACTGGACTATTCAGATGATAATTCAACTCAGAAGTCACTTTGGCCACAGTAATCCGATGATTGCGTTTCAATGCACGTCGGTTCCTGTCAGTAAGTTTGCAAGTCCGGCCCGAATTGCTACGACTGCTACAGGTCTTGCCCTGTTTCTCGAATTGCATCAGTGTTCTTGATATGGTAACTCTTGAAAAACCAAACAGTTCAGCAACCTTAGTGATCGAGGCTCCTGCCATGCGAGCTCCAACAAACTGCCCTTTTTCGAACTCGGAGAGGTCACGCATTTAGCTTAAATCTTACTAAATTCTAAAAATAAATAAGACAAAGACAGTAAGTTAAATAAATAAACGTATTTACAATAGATATAACCTGCAATTTTGAAGTTTTAGTTAAAGTTCTTAATAAAATAGGTCTTTTAAATATAGGATTGGAATTTGCACCTGTTCCAATTATTTTGTCCAACCCCTGTATCTTCACAGTGACCTTTTCGCGTCCGTTCCTGTTTCATCCATAAGCATCCATGCAAGGAATGATGTCGCATACACTTTTACTCCAAGAAAATCTCCCCAGACCTATTTTCAGGTATCAGTAAAGCCCAGTAACATTACTCTTAGAATGTAAGCACTTGTTCCTGTTCATTATCTTCCTTCTCTGTCCGTCCAGGTATGTTAAGTACTTTGGTGAAGAGTTTGATATCATCCATGCAGAATAGGTGATTAAACCCTCCCTTTTTTGAATTTGTATGCAAAATTATTCAGTTAGTTATGTGTCATGCGTGATACACGCTTAGGCGATCATGTATATTGTGATACATTACTGAGGAGACATATTTTTCCCGCAGTCGGTTGCCATTTCTTTTTTGCGGTAGACCAGTTGCCCTCCAAGGCTATAGAACCCTGTCTGTCCTCCTTTTTAGCCATAGCTGGAGAAAGAAGAAGAGGATTCATACTTTTCCCAAGGGCATTAGCACGTAAGTGAATGTAATGGATTCGACTGCAAAGTCAGACAGTCAGTTATGTGCCATGTGAGATATACACGTTTAGGCGATCATGTACTCACAGCTGGGTGGAGAAGGAGAGGATTTATACCTTTCCCAAGGGTATTAGCTCGTAAGTGAATGTAAATCGATTCGACTGGCAAGTGGTACACGCTTTGGCGATCATGTATCTTTTGATACATGACTGACGAGACAGATTTTTTCCCGCATTATGTTGCCATTTCTTTCTGCCATAGACAAGTTGCTATCCAAGGCTATAGAACCCAGTCTGTCCTGCTATTTACCCATAGCTGGGTGGAGACGAAGAGGATTCATACGTTTCCCAAGTCAGTCAGTTAGGTGCCATGCGTTATACACCCTTAGGCGATCATGTATCTTTCGATACATGACAGTCGCGGAAGATTTTTTCCCGAAGTAGGTTGCCATTTCTTAGACCGGTTGGCATCCAAGGCTATAGAACCCGGTCTGTCCTCGTACTTACCTATATCTGGGGTGGGGGAGAAAAAGAGGATTCATATCTTTTCCAAGGGTATTAGCAAGTAAGTGAATGTAATGGATTCGACTGGAATTCGAACTCGATAGCTGCTCGGATTGAGGAATTGGAGATACCCAAGTTCGAGCCGCTATCCATTACCCCACCGTGCGTCCCAAAATTATTATTTTAGTTTATACAAATGTGGGATTAAGGACCGACACAATAGAACGGACGACGGGGAGTCTCATGGAAAGATTCATCGTCGGATATTCAAACATTTGGCAGTGGCAGTAACTTTGGTGTGATATTCCACAGTTTCATGCTATATTTAAGGAAATTTAATAAAACCAGAGAGACTTAGTACATTTCCAAAGCCCTAAGGATCCAAGGGACTGGCACAGTATCAAAGTCTTTACGGTAATCTATCCAAGCTCTGATAAAATTCCCACCTTTCTTCCTGCAATTTTCCAGGATCATTTCATTTATCAGTAGTTGATCTTTGCAACACAAAGAACCTCTTCGACATCCCTTCTGTTCTAGGTGAAGAATGTTATTTAATAGAGAAAAGAGTAAATAAAGTTCGTCAGGACATATGTAATCAATTTATATGTGGTGAACAGGCATGTTATTGGCCTATAGTTTTTCGGATCTTCTGTTTCACCCATTTTTGGTAGGTGATATGTAATAACTTTAATGATCCATTATGGAATTTCACTGGTATTATTAATTTGCATTGATAAAGTTGTGCAAGATTTTGACAGATGATAAAGCAAAACGTTAAGTACATTGTCATTTGCTGAAGATTCTATTTTTGGTATTTTGCTAGAGATTGCCTAACATTATTGTTGGTGATATTTTTCTGTTCTTGCACAGGTTTATCCGATATTGTTGTTATCATTTGATCCACTCTCCCAGAATATTTGCACTTCTTCAATAGATGGTTGCTTTTTGACTTCTATAACTTCCAATTTCCAATTTCCTATAGAATTTCTTGAGGGCCGTTTAGAATATATTATTTTTCCGATAGAACGAACAACGCTTTTCATATTGTCTTTTTCTCTGAGCAATTATTATTATTATTATTATTATTATTATTATTTACTTAAATTTGTGTAGTATTTCTTTCCGGGTTCCAACCATAGATCTAAGTTCATAAATGACATCATTACATTTTCCACTGAGCATTTATTGAGGTAAAAAAAAAAAAAAAATCCGATCATAGATATATTACGTAAATAAAGCTCTTCGTAAGATGCGGGTGCTGTAATTGGGAGTGCAATTCTTTGTCTTACTTTAAGGCTTGGGCTACCGGAATCCCTTCAATGAGTCTAACGGAATCCTTTCCAGCCAATCCGAGGGCTTCAATTAGTCCTCATGTGCCGCCTTATTGTGATTTCGATTACAAGGTCTTTGTATTTTGATAGCTTTTTAAGATCGTCAAAAATATATTACAGTCTGCAGGAAACTGTCATGTCAATAATAATAATAATTATTATTATTATTATATTTCGATTTCTGCTATTGTCACACTACCTACCAAGTCTACAGGAAAACCGAAGGCTGGTAGTGGAGTGTTGTTATGGTTACATTTCATGATTTGTTTATCTAATTCCCATAACATAACCAACGTTACATGGAAAAAAGTTCTTACCGCGTGGGCTGTATTTATCATGCAATTTTTTTTATTTCTCTTAAGCTGGGATTTCTAGGTATTTTTTCAATCTGTTGTGTTCCTTTTTTATCATTCCAAGCGCTCCTATTATGACTGATACTATTCTTGTTTTCAGTTTCCACATCTTTTTCTATTTCGATTTCCAGTTATTTATACTTCGATAGTTTTTTTTTCAAATTCCTTGGTTGCTATGTTACAGTCCGCTGGGTAAGCCACATCAATTAGTAAGACAGTTTTTTTCTTTTCAGCTTTTGACAATTATGCCCGGCCCATTTCCTTCAATCTTCCCATTTAATCCCATAGAATGATGAAGTCTTCTATTTCTTTAACCGGTGCTGGTTGATATTCATACCAGTGTTTGTTAACATCTTTTCCAAAGTGCTTGCACATTGTCCATTGTAAGTATTGCCCTACTCTATCGTGACGATTTTTATATTCATTTGGCGCAAGTACAGAATATCATGATGGTCTATGGTTTCCTGTTATTTGTCACAGAATCTGTATTTTGGATCCACATTATTATGTATGTTATTGTTGTTGTTTTGTTATTATTATTAGTAGTAGTAATAGTAGTAGTAGTTTTTTCTTCGTCTTCACTTTCCGACATCTTTGACTTTCCACCAACTTCTCCATATTTTTCTATTGTTTTCTCATAATTAATTAACTTTCTTTCATGTTCATTGCATCGGCTTCTTTCTTTCTTCTTTTATCTATTTTTTTCTTTTTATTCACGTGCTTTTTCCTTTCTTTTTCTTTCCCTTCTTTATTGTCATCTCTTTCTTTTTTTTTTTATAGTTTCCTCCTTCTTCTTTTTCTACCCTCTTCCTTTCTTTTTTCTTTCTTTTCAGTTTTCTTTCTCATCTCGTTCAATATTATCGAATTCAGCCATTCACTCATTGCTCCCTTTTCTTTTCGATTAGCAATGCAGCATTTTCAACGTCGGCAGTGCGAAACAAACGCCCCCCCATTGTCAATAATTGAGGCTGTGCAAATTAAGACCAAATCACCTTGTTGTTTCGTTAGCATCATTTCAATGTCTCCTGTCAATTCTTTATTTTTCATTCTTCCGCTTATTTCATACGAATTTCTTTGGTTGGTGGTGCAAGTTTTTATTTCTCTTTAATTTCCCTTCTATTCATATAAGTTTTTCTTTTCTTTATTTTCGAATTTTTTGTGGGGTTAGGTTTGAATCCGGAGAAAGATTTTTCGCATTATTTGTCGTTTTATTTAATCAAACCTGTAGCATTTTCATGACAGTTTACTCAGTCACCTACACTTCAAATTCTCTAGTTTATTTCTAAATTGCCCAACATGCTTTGTTTGTTATTACTATTAGCTGAAAGAGCTGTCGACGTTGGGGTATAGATCACAGCTTACGAGGGGCGGCTGAAAAGTTCGTAAGCTGACGAGGAAAAGTCGTGATGTTATAACATATTTATGATATATTTTTTGAATAAATACTATTTTGTCTACTCTGTATTAATCACTCTTTTAAGAATAGTATTTTTCATTATTGTAATTTTATTCCGTCTTCAACAAACCTATACTTGTATATATATATATATATATATATATATATATATATATATATATATATATATATATATATATATAGTTGTGTGTGCGTGTGTGTATTTTTAAGCTGTGCTACATTTATGGGATAAAGTGCTCAATATCAGAGATAGAGCGTATGTAAATATAAATATAAAAGTGAACATTTA
>OZ038512.1:6833977-6848977 GCA_964036315.1 Acanthosepion esculentum
ATATATGATGAAAATATGGAAAAGACAAAGCAAAATCCGAATATGTGAGTTTACTGTTTTTATTTTGTTTTTGTTTTTGTTATTCTGTCGACGTCAGACGTTTCGGTCAAATAGACCTTCTTCAGGACATGGTTAATGGAGGCATATTTATATTAGATTTAAGTTAGATGAAGAGACGATATATACAGGACAGGTCAGAAACAGAAAAACTGAAATTCTAAAGTCAGAGTATTCTTTCTTGGAGTCGGATACGCTGGCGTCGCGTGGGCGGCACTACGAAAACCTGCGCACAGGGAAAAGATTGTGTCCTAAGTGGAAGGTGGGGGGGACTTATTTAAAACTATAGCTTATCGGTACGTTTGTCACGCATTAATCTTGCTAGACAGCTTGCTATATGAAAGAAACGTTGTCGGGTATTTACTGTGTGTGAGGTAGCTATCAGGCCAGCCTCATAAATCTGCCTAAGGTTTTTATTGTGGATATATTTTAAAATCTTCACAGAGTCGAAATCAAAATTGTGATCAGATTTGGCTATGTGTATAACTAAAGCACTGCTTAGATTACCGAGGCGAATATCACGTTTATGTTCGAAAATGCGAGATTTCAATGATCTACCTGTCGCGCCTACATAACTCAAGTTGCAGTCTCTACAAGGCACCTGATAGACACAAGCATCGGATGTAATATGCTGTCTGCTGGTATTATTCAATATGTTACGTATAGATTTAGTGGGTAATGTAGTAGTTTTAATTTTTAGCGCGTTTAGATTGTTGGAAATGTGTTCGGTCAGAGGGTTATTCGGTAGAAAGATGCGGCCAATAGGATTATCAGGGGCAGCTGAGAGTGTGCCTCTCTCCACCTTTGATGTAGTAGTAGTAGTCGGTATGTTGTTATGTACTGATGGACGAACTCTGTGGATTTTCAAGGCTTTATGTTTAGCGCCGAGTATTAGTTGTCTCGGATACGAAAGGCTGGAGAAGGTATCCTCGATATAACTAAATTCGTCATCTAATTTTGCTGAACAGATTCGCAGAGCTCTCAAGTAAAATCCAATAATAACACCTCTCTTAGTCCTAGTATCATTGTGAGAGTAAAAGTGTAAATAGTCGTTTTTGCATGTGGGTTTACGATATACTTTGAATTCTATATATATGTGTAAAAAGATTGAAAGTGTTTTGCGTCAGCCTTACTATGTCTTCCCAACTGAGCATTGGTGAGAGGAATAAGATCATTCAGGCCTTAAGTAATGGTACCAAGATTTATAATCTGGCATCCAACTTAAAATTCATTCAAGAACCGGTGCTAATTCAGTGACAATTGTCAATCCCACAAAACTAATTGAGATGCTTTTTTCGAGTTTTTCAGATAATACGTTTAGTAGTATTGACACCATTTGTCGTAATAATCACCCGAAAAGTCCTTCAGTTCTTCAGCTAGAAATTGAAAACGCTGAAAGCGTTTTCGGTCAGCCCCACTTTGTCTTCCCAAATATACATTGGTGGTAGGAATAAGATCATTCAGGCCTTAAGTAATGGTACCAAGATTTATAATCTGGCATCCATCTTCAAAATTCATTCAAGAACCATGAAGAGGATGGTGAATAAATTTTAAAAAGAGGGATGAGTAGAGATGAAAACTGGATCAGGACGTCACATCAGCAAGAGGGATCATCATTTCAAATTCCAGCTAAATACATTCTTATTGTTCAAAGTAGAGTCTAGTAGAGTTATAAAACCGGAGAGAATTCCAATAAGATATCTTTAATCATTTCTAAGACACAACGGTTCAAAGCTTAATCTAACAACTGGATAATTTTGCGGTTACACCCGGTATATATATATATATATATATATATATATATATATATATATATATATTATAAATTTACTTATTCAAAAATATGGTTGCATCGCTACACAGGAATTACCATGTTTCAAAAGCAGAAGCTAAAATCTTCAGATTCAATTATAGAATAAAACTAAAGTTGCTATTTCTGTTTTATTTTCAAGCGAATTCTGGAATAACTTATTTTAAAATTTACTAAGTTTTATAAGCACATACTTTCATAATATTAGTTTCTAAGGATACGGGGAAATTCAATCATTTTCACAAGGGACGGTAGGGTATTTCTTTTCACTGACAAATATTGTATCTAAATATGAGTTACTTTCGAAAAGAGGTTAATCAAGGTAGGGTAGGTGTGCCTTTTCTGACGAATGACGATATCCGTTCAACACATGTCGTCTGGTCTTTTTCAACGACAAATTTTTTTCGGTACTTTTGTTTTGCCGTTAAATTTCTACTAGCATACATAAAGATTTTTTCTAAAAGGGTTGTCTTCATATGAATACGTCGTATTGACGTATAATTTTAAAATATTATTCTTAATTTTAATAGAATTTTTTATGAATGTATGGTCTTATAAAACTCAGTAAATAAGTTATTACAAAATTCGCTTGAAAATGAAACAGAACTAGGGACTTTAATTTATATTAATTCTATAATTTAATTTGAAGTTTTAGCTTCTGTTTTTGAAACATGGTAATTCCTTTGTAGCGATGGAACCATCTTTTTAAATAAGTAAATTTTATAATATTTATGCTCTGTAGATTTGCATTGAGAACTGCTTTGTAAAAATTAAAATATTAACACCGGATTATATATCTTACTGTATTTTCTCTTTAATATGTAAAAAAAAGAAATTCAATTAATTTAGTTGTGTTTTAGATATTAATTATTTTGTTGGATGGGCAATTATCCCATGCTGTTGCAAGATTTGGTGTGACTCCCGGTATATATATATATATATATATATATATATATATATATATATATATATATATATATTGCATGTGTTTATACCAACGTTTATACCAACGCCTTCCCATACTTAATACTTCTCATTTTCTCTCTCGCGTGGTCTTGTGTGACATCACGAGCTGCGATGCGATTTTCGCTTCCGCGTCTCGTATACACGACGTTGTCGTTGCTTTGAAATTATTGTTTCCTCCGTGTATTGTTTGATATATTGAAATGTAATTGTCATCTTTCGAAAGTTTAGATAGGATTAAAACATGTATCAATATGGTGATTTCCTTTCGTCTTTCAATGATAATGGTATTAAGCTTATCAGACCATACGAAAGGAACTTACTTAAAATAAATAGACAAAACTTGTCTACATTATTTAATGAAACATGCATCAATATATATATATATATATATATATATATATATATATATATATATATATATATACAAAATATGTTTGGTGTATATGGAATAAATTCTAATAACCAACATTCACCACCATCACTTGATAAAACACCAGAAGTGTTGAAACAAAATGGCTATTTTTGAAGTGATTTTCTAACATATTTATGTTATAATTTTCGAATAAATAAGCATCAATTAATTTATAATATTAATGCTCTGTAAATTTACATTGAGCACTATTGTGTAAAAATAAAAATATCTATAAGAACACCGGATTTTGTATCTTACTGTTCTTTCTTCATATATATATATATATATATATATATCTTACTGTTCTTTCTTCATATATATTATATATCTTACTTCATATATCTTACTTCATATATATATTATATATTACTTCATATATCTTACTTCATATATATATTATATATCTTCATATATATATTATAGATAGATAGATAGATGGTCGAGTATGACTGACTGCTAAATTGGTTACATTTGTCGACGCCTGCTCAGGCAGATTTGTTTTAGATCTACACCTACACTACATTGAATGATTTTTACTGCAACTTGAATTAAAGTTTCTGGGAGAGAGCGCATAGCTTGGCGTGATTAAGTGCTTGAACTAGATCAATGCACACAAATAATGACTTGTGATATCTTGTTGGTACAACGATAGAAATCTTTCAAACAGTTTCATCTACACTGTCTTCTTCCCATGACTTCTTTCAACCAGGGGGAATTTTTTCCTCCATTCGATATCATCAACAAGTCACAATACTATTTCCTCGTCAAAATTGATCTTAGCGTTTAAAATTGCGCGTTTAAAATTGTTGCCATATCTGTCTGGTTTTTCTATATATCTCGATATTTTCTTCAAAATACACATAAAGTCTGCAATGTTATCGGCCATGTTCTTGCATCTCGGACACAGTTTCTTTTCACACTACGGTGATTGTTTCTTCATTCTGCCTTTTCTATGAATAATTTCATCGTATTTGTTCTAATAAATTGTTGTTACTTCGACTGCATGAATTTTAGCGTACCACGTGATTTTGCATTGCGTCACAGCATTCTATTCTAATGTGTTTTTTTTTGTCGGCCTCCTCAATTCTAGAAACATCTTCCGGTTTCTTAAGTCTGTGTCCAATACAATCTTGAAAGATTTAAATAAAATATCAATCGCCATCTTCTGTTTTTTCGGACACCTGTTCTTTCATGGTCCTTTCCCTTAAAAAAATGTCTTCTCTTTTTAGCTCTCAGTAACACCTTTTGTCGAAGTGGCAAGATCGCATTGATTCCGTTTAAATGATTAAAACCTTAAGAAAGCAATTAAAAAGCAAAAGGTTTGCCATTTGAATTGGCAAATTACATTTCAATCATCGTTAATATCATCCTAAAGACATAGGTTGCGATTTTGTAACAGCCCCCACAAACTTGCTTATCGATTCTTTTTTAAAGTCGTCTTTTATCAAATCCACAATACCAACTTGCACCCACACAACTAACATCTATTGCTTTCAGTTTCCCCTTTCTTCAATGCCATACACGTTTTTCTATTCTTTTCTTGCCGATGCTTTCATTTGCTAATGAAGCAAAAATCGTTTACTCAGTTCTTATTTACGAGCCATTTGTTTGTATTCTTGCCAAATAAAGTCACATAATGAGGCTTTTTTTTTCTTTGCTACTTGCTGGAAAGCTATGAATTAGTGGGCAGATGAAAACAAAGGTCTCTTTCTTCGCGTTTTATTAAGGAATTGCAGGTTTTACATTTCAGGCTGGATTCAAGTGTAGAATTACTTTAATATTTGTGTTTCTATATTTATATATATATGTATACTTGTTGCTATACTTTTGTTTATACATACATCTCTCTGTCTCACTATATATATATATATATATATATATATATATATATATATATATATATATGTGTGTGTGTGTGTGTGTGTGTGTGTGTGTGTGTGTGTGTATAGGGAAAAGGTTATAGTTGTTAGAATGAGAGAAAAATGTATATTTTAAAAAAGAGTGAAACCGAAAACGTTTTTGGTTATAATGTGGATTTGTTTGGTATATATATATTATATATTATTTCTCATATTTTTGCTACACGTGTTTCCGGTCTCGTGACCTTCTTCAGGCAAATGAAAGAAAGACATTTTTAAAAGGAATAAATTTTCCTTGTGTTTTTTTTAATGACTCATTGTTCGTTTTCCGTATTTGTAAGTGCATTTTGAATTCCTTTCTGGACTGTTAGCAAAAGTGAATTTCTCCCTAAGTGTTGATATAACCATCAGGTTTGGTATGAGAGCCGGTGATGATAGATATATTGATATCCCTGTGTGCGTGCGTGTTCCGCTTCGCCCTCATATTGTATATTCCCTTTCCATATATACATACTGTCTGAAAACGAATCAGCATACACATATAGTTATATGTATATACACATACACATATACATACGTACCCACACACATATATATTTGTTGCTATATATACATATATATATATATATATATATATATAACGTAAATCATTCAAACGAAAAACAAATACTGAAGCTAGTTATATGGCGAGATTTGTTTTTCGTCTGAATGATTTACGTTACATAAATTGAATACGCACTACAAAACCGATATATATATATATATATATATTTCTCGTTTGTTGACCTCCCTTCCGGCTCCATGTTTTCCCGACAACTTTGATCCTCGAAAAATTCAATACAATGTCAGTCGTTACCTACTCTCCTCCTGATTACTCTTTTCAATTCTCACTCATTATTAATGTTTGTTTTGTTACGGTGTCCTTCCCCTAAAGATTCTATGTTGGACTCTTCCGCCTACTATAAGATTAGTATGAGAGAAGGCCTTTGAGTAACGGTCGAATAGATTATTCGACTGTGGAGCTCTCTGCCTCTAAGGGCAAAGTTTCGTTTGGGGAGGTAAACAGGCCCTGAACCCGTTTATGTGGGTTCTACGGGAATATTTTTGGCCGAGCCTACGGGTTTGGAGAACCCACGTTAAACTCGGCCTTGTGCCACATACATCCGTCGTGGGGAGGGGCTGTTAAATATAACAGTAGCACACATTGGGGAACAATAGCATAGATTGTTCATTTCTGTCGAACTCTCTGCCTTGAGCTAAGAGGAAACCGGACGTGCCTTTGCCGAAGGGCAAATTTTCGTACGGAGAGGTAGTCAGTGGCTAAACCCGTAAGGCGGGTTCAAAGGGAATATTTTTGGCTCGAAGAATCCACTATAAACTCGCCCTTGTGGAGGGGGCTGTTAAATATTAAAAGTCGCTGGGTCAACCAACCCACACTCACTAGTCGTGTAATACTCTACTGTTGTACTTACTGTTTAATATATGATATATCTGTAACACTTGTTTTGTTATTTCTTTAACCATTTACTTGATCACAACAGTTTTTGTTCCTAATTCTTTCACACCGTAGCCCATTGTGTCTTAGTGACTTTCGTGCCTTGCATGGCGTGATAAAAAATATATATTAATATATATTTGCGCAGCAACCTTTCTTTTAAACATATTTTGGTAAATATGACAGACAAGATAATTTATTATATTTTTCTGTTTGGTTGGAGTGAAGCAGTACAAGAAATTTCCATATGGCCGATGGTTCCAGCTTTTTCGGCCACTTCGTCAGTGGTTTTCAAATGGGCTTTGTTTCAGTGTTGTTAGTTACTTTTAGTGTTTTGACAGCGTGAGATGTATTATTTGTGTCATTTTTGAATACTAGCTCGGAATTAACTCTTCTACTAGTATTCAAAAAACACACAAACAATATCTCCTACAATGGCGAGATGTAACCGTAAGTTCTATGAGAAACGTTTCTTCTATCGCTCTTTTCTCTTATGGAACTCTTTTCCGGCTTTTTGCTTTTTCTTTAAAAATTGAAATTCAGTGTTAATCATTATCTGTCTTCTTAATTCCTTTTTTTATTGTTCTCTGTCCTTAATAGTGTTGTTTCATCATGACCGATAACACTCAATAACAAGTTGTATAGACGTCGCTTCTTTTGAGAAAAACGGATGTACTGGTAATCAACGCGTTAAAACGAAGGACACTCTGACAGCGTGAATCAAATGAGACTTAAACGTGAGTAAGCGTTTCACCCCAAGCAAGGTGGGAAGCCACTAGCACGCAAGGGGTTACAGAGAGTTGGAGCGAGAGAAAACAGGAGTGATAGAGGAAAGGATAAAGAGAAAGGATAGGAGATAGATCAAGGCATCTGGAGACGTCGATTGACATTACATTTGAATAGTTGAATATTATAGCTATTAGGGAAACAGGAAAAGGAGGGAGTTCCACAGGCGAGAAGTTCGAGACATGAAGCTATTGGAGTAGAAGAGACGGCTACATTTAAGAGTTTTGACAGTGAAAGGGTGAGAGCGAGATGCCAGCCTAGTTGAACGGTTAAATTCATGAAGTATGGGAACCAGCCAAAGTAGCTCCTCGGAGCAGTTACCGTGAATGTATTTTTACAAAAGACAGAGGGAGGTGACGGCACGTCTGTGAGAGAGCGACTGCAGACGAGATGCCATTTCAGGGCCAATTACATTGCATATCCATCTCTGGATTTTATCAAGGACCTTGAGTCACACAGAGGGGGCTCTAGACTATATATGGCAGCAATACTCCATGCAAGGGCGAATGGTTGATTTGTAGATTTGATGTATCGAGAAAAATTTAATGACGCAACACAGGGAATCACACTAAATTACTTTAGTTGATTAGTCACAAACATGAATTAATCCAACAGTTTAGTATAAATCCTACCAAACACCCCGCCATACTCTTCATTATCCTAGGGGCTGGAAGTTGCATATATAATTATCTTCATGTGGTTTAACGATCGCAAGTTAGGTGGATTTAGGTCTTAATATATTTTAAATTTTAATTTTGTTTATTATTATTATTATTATTATTATTATTATTATTATTATTATTATTATTATTTCCGGTAATCTAAAAATAATTATCGTAAAAAATACCGTCGACATTGGTCAATACAAGCCTATGCACAATACCTATATATGTCTAAACACTCTATCATTAACGGGCTTGACACTACAAAAGAAACATAACTGAAAAAAATAACTGCAATAGTAAAATACTAATTGGGGGAATAACATACAGTACGAAGATAATAATGCAAAACTTAAATAAATAATGAAGGGATGAGTACGCTTCAGATTTAAATTGCATGTGTTATGTTCAGCTCTACTGTCGACTTGCTTTTTATATACAGTGGCGTTTTTTTTATTATAGTTCAGCTAATTTTACAATGTTTTTTTTTAATATACTGATAGCCTTTTTAAAACATTACATGCTTCGATAGACTGAAGTATTTCTCCTGAATGCACCCTGCTGAAATGTGGGATAAGAATATGCCCGTTCCTCTTTTAAGCCATCAGATACGGTTGTTATGAGAACAATAATATGGGCTTCACCCAGGAGGGGAGGGAAGCAAAATGTCGGTGTTTGTTGGCTCGTGGTAGTAAAATGAATGAACCTAAAAGAAAAGAAGAAAAAATGAAAGTTTTTTTTTTTCTTTTGAATATAAAAAAAAAATCACCCCGTCCCACATATAAATGGAGTTTTAATTTCCGCTGACATAGAAGCTAGACGCAAACTTGAATAGTTCCATTGGCTCCTTGTTGTTTCATACTGTCTCTTGCAGCTTATTAAGGAAGCGAAAAAGTCTTGTGATTTTGATATTTATTTTGTTTATTTATTTATTTTATTTATTTACCCTAAAACGTTCTGTGTGGGGTTTTCCTGATCGTGTGGGCGTGTTCAATGAATGGTACTTGGAAAAGTTAAACGAAGTTGGGAGGGGCTAGTTAGTAAAAAAAAAAAAAAAATCTTAAATAGAAATTCTCCGTTGAAGTGAATTTTGTCTATTCACCCGCGGAAACGTAGAGCTTGCCCCCTTCAATACCAAGCATCTACCCTTGCATTGGCTTAATCAAAACTTTGATCTACGTATCCCTCACCTTCCTTACTTGCCTAATTCCTTCACGCGCCGTGTGCCTTCAGGACGGGGACGGTCATGACTCCTCACAGCTTCCTGTCCCTTTCCAATGACGTTAAAGACAAACAGAAATTGTAATACTGAAATCCAGAAAAGAATTTCTTAAGAATCAAAGAAAAAACTTCTATATGGTATTTTATTTCCAATATTGTAATGGATGCCAGCCTTAAAGAAAGTACTTGAAGCAACCAAGATGTGGTTCTATAGAAGGACCCTTACAATATCATGGACGCAATAGTCATCGTCCTTCACAGCTTCCCGTCCCTTTTTTCAATAAGAAATATTTGACACTTTACCACCAGTCATTGTTCAATACTTTGCCATCAACTTTTGTTCGTGTTGAATTTATAAACTTCACCCAGCAAGGCTTAACCACAGGTGAATCAATAAAATCTGTCGAATATTTTCCCTACCTAGAAAGCGAAATAAATTCTACAGAAAAGGGTATGAAAAGGGTATGACCATTCGCATAGCTAAATGATGTGAACAAATGGTTGAGAAATAACAAAACAAGAGGTTTCAGATAAATCGTGTATTGAACAGCAACTACAACAGAAGAGCATTACAAGACCTGGGTGTGTGTGTCGGTTGACCAGCGTTCAGTCTATATCACTGTTGATATTTAGTAGACCCCCCCCCCACGAGAGTACATGTGGTACAAAATATCCCCTTAGAACCCGCATAAACGAGTTCGGGTCTGTCTACCTCCCCAGACGAGACACTGTCCTTCGGCACAACCTCATCTGGGTTCCACTCTGCCTTGGGCAGAGAGTTCGACAGGTGCTGCGAACAGTCACAGCTTCGATAGAACAGTCTATATCACTGTTAATATTTAACAGTCCCGTTACGAGGGATGTATGTGGCACAAGGACGAGTTTACCATTGGTTCTCCGAGCCCGTAGGCTCGGCCAAAAATATACCCGCATAAACGGGCTTAGGGCCAGTCCGCCTCCCCGACGAAACTTTCTCCTTCGGCAAAGCTTCGTCCGGGTTCCTCTCTGCTCAAGTCAGTGAGTTCGACAGTTGAACAGTCTATATCTCTGTTTCCCCGTGGCTTACGTTCCTACTAATTTTAAAGTAAGTGGAAGAGTCTACAATAGACTCATTAGAAGGAGGACACCACAAAACTAAAACTTGGGCCGCCTTGACTAAAATGGAAGTAACCGGGAACTCTGATCTACCAGACAATCTCAAACGGAGCATATTCACACCACTGTAGAGTCGGTCTTAATTTATGGTGCCAGTGTTTGGACATGAACTAACCCCCTTGAGTCTAAGCTTGACGGAACCTACTCAGATGCTGAAATCTTTATGTAGCATCTCTTGGAGAATCATCAAACTAAATCACAGCTCTATGAACTGATATTTCTACAATGCGCTTTGTAGGACACTGCTACCGAGCAAAACAAGAACATGACGTCCCCATTATGCAGATTACACGTTGTATTGCCTCTTTTGCTGATGACGATGTATTCTTTTTTAAACAGAAAGAATAACATATAATTTTCAAAAGACTGAACCCTAAATAAATACTATTAAAATAAATAAATATATGTATTTTATTGCTCTGTATAAATGTGCTTATATTACTTTAATAATATGACTTTTTAAAAAAATGTTTCGTATTTGTCAATCTTGTAATTATTTCAGTATTAAATTAAATGCTAAGTAATCTTCGAAGGTGAAAGAAAGATCTTTCTAAAGGGATTTTAATTATGCAACTGTTCATTGCCATCTGATAATTGTATTTACGTTGCCATCTTTAATAAAAATAGCGCACGTAAGTAATTGTCCTCTTTTAATAAGTGCGCTTAGATAAATAGAAAATCCTATATTCAGTTTGAAAGTACAGGAAATTCATTTAGGGATAATAAATTGGAATAATATTCCCTATTTTTCTTTTTAAAACCGTTGCAACTGTTCAGTAAAAGGAAAGCTGTTCGTTCCCACGTGGTTATTACAGCTTGGCACTAAACTGTATTAATAAAACCTCTCCCTTTAACTTTACATGTTTACCTTGATGATATTAGGCTGTTCAGAAGATAATGTCCCATTTTATAATAAGCTTGTATTGCTAAATTAATATATTTAAACAATGTCTAAATCAATCGAAATCGGAACCCTGAGCATCTATACACCAAGCTCCAAGAAAAAAGAAAACGACAAATCAAAACATTAACAAAAGTTCGTTTTATTAGCAAATGAAGATGTATCGGGGTAAAGAGAAAACAGCATAAACATTGAATTCTGAAAGTGAAAGTGAAAGTGAAAGTGAGAGTGAAAGTCAAAGAAAAATTTAAAGTTCGGAAAATAATGTCACTTTTTAGAATCAAATTGATGCCTGAATTAATGAGTTTAAATAATGTTTAAAACAATGTAAATAGGAATCCTGAACATCTATGAGTATATACCCGCTGCCCCACGTTAGTGGGGTATCTGAGCCCGTAGCCCCGGACAAAAATTCCCTATAGACCACGTAAAAACGGAGTCAGTTTCCCGCGACGAGACTCCCCTTCGGCAGAGCCTCGTCTGGGGGATACCCTCTGACATAAGCCAAGTAAGTACATGTATACATTTCAGCTATCGAGTTATAAGGCTATTGATACCATTACGATAAAACTCTAAATGTTTCGACTCCAAGAAAACTTTGAATGCAGTTCTGCAGCATTTTTTACAACAAACGTCCTTTCGTTTAAAAATTATCAAGAATTATTTTAAAAAATGGTAGCCAGGGTGAGAGAGAAAGTCTTGTATCTATCAGTGAGATTCTGAAGTATCATCCTACCGAGATCTTGCCGATTATTGCCATGAGACCGAATTGAACGCAGGGATTAAGCAGTGTCGGTCACATTTTGCTTAACTTAATGTGCATTTCATCCAGATGCTGCCATTAAACGTCGATAACGATTTTCTAGTAATCTGTAACTAGCCCTAACCCCTCATCCTTATTCAATCGAGTGCTTGCCAGTGATGAAAAGTAGGTTCTGTATGAAACTCCCAAGCGTTCCAGACATTGTTGGTCTCCTCAGGATGCTGTCCCTCACACCGCAAGACCGCCTATGCACCCACGCAAGATTATGCTTTGTGTCTGGTGGACAGGTCGTCAAGTGGTTCATTATGAACTGCTACCAACGGGCCAAACGGTCACTGGAGACTTATACTCGCAGCAATTGAAACGTGTGCAACAGGCATTGTGCCAGAAGGAGCCAGCACTGGTGAATCGCAAAGGTGTGCTTTTCCTCCATGAAAACACCAGGCCGCATGTCGCGCGAGTGGTCAGGGACACCATACAGCAACTTGGGTGGGAGACTTTGTGCCATCCACCTAATTCACCTGACCTTGCGCTATCCGATTAACACCTCTTCCACTCCCTGGATAATCAACTTCGTGGGAAATCCTTCACCAATGAAGCAGACTTGCGCAAAGCCCTCACGGACTCCCACCCCCGAGTTCTACCGCAAGGGCATTGAACAGCTGGAGACACTTTGACAGAAGGTGCTGGATGCCGATGGCGATTACTTCGAAGACTAAATATAAGTTACACATACTGTGAAGCGTTTTCTTTTTTTCCTTTAAAAACGAACAGAACTTTTTTGGTTACCTTGTACAATAATATATGAGAAAACAATTAAAAGGTTCATTCTAAAATCTGGCGTTATCTTCCGAACAAGCTGTTACTATTTTCCAGGGAATACACAGGGTGCGTCAATTATTTGAGGATACAATTCTGAAGCACACTTTCATCATAAGGAATAGGTAATGTATTTCTGTCCAACTATTACAATAATATATGAGGACACGATTAAAAGGTTTATTCTAAAATCGGATATTATTTTCCAAACAACCTGAGACTATTTTCCAACCTCTACAGGGGGTGCGTCACCTATTTGAGAACACAATTCTGACGAAGGACACTCTCATCATTAGAAATGAGAAATATTTTTCTGCAACTATTACAATAATATATGAGAAAAGAATAAAAAGGTTTATTCTAAAATCGGACATTATCTTCCGAAGAAGCTGTTACTATTTTCCAGGGAATACACAGGGTGCGTCACCTATTTGAGAACACAATTTTGAAGGCGATTATTATAAAATTAACAAAGCGGACAGTTTAATCATTAGGAACCCGTAATATACTTTTGTTCAACTATTATTAATCATAAACAAAAAAATAATAGTTAACATAGTGTCCTTTACATGGCAAATCTCTCCTGCCTTATCCATTCCAACTCCCCTGAAGAATGGGCCACACCCTCAATACGCGTAATGTTCCTACTGTGGTTTCTGTAGCAAGTAATACCGGTTATGAATTGAGAATTCATAACTATCCAAAGCTATAGAGCCTTGCCTGCCTAGATATTTAACCCATAGATGGAGGAAGATTAGATGGACATATAACTTTCCCAATAATAGTTGTTGAACGCAACCAATTCGACAGGAATATGAATTCGGCACGCCGACGCGACTTTACGTATCTATATTCCCCTCTCGCACATCTAGTGAAAAGGTTAAAATCTTCAATATATATTTCTTAAAGCAAGTACTCATCAGGAAATTAGATCCTGCCTCTCGACTGTTACCTTTTATCTATTATCCATGAGTTGTCATGATGGTGACGTGGTTACCCTTTCGATTTGGAATTCTTTTTAATGGAAAGTCTAGAGAAACTGGTCTACCCTACTATTTCTATGAAGAAACAGATTCATATCATTTTCAAGGTTACTTTCGCGAAATTACACACAACAGACTCTGCCGAGATTGAACCCGGCACGCAGATTACATTTTTCGTTTCGATATCCACTATCATACTCGTACATTTCAAACGGCTCTTCATTTCCAAATATATATTTTTTTGTATATATATATATATATATATATATACATATATATATATATATATATATATATATATATATATATATATATATATATATATATATATATAAATATATATATATATATATTATAAATTGACTGATTTGAAATATGTTTTTTCCCGCTACACAGTAATAACCATGTTTCAAAAATGGAAGCTAAAAGCTTCGAATTTAATTTTGTTATTAAATTAAAGACATTAGTTCCATTTCCTCGTCAAGCGAATTTTGGAGTCCAAAGTGAAAAAAACATATTCGCTTACTGTGTAGCGAAAAATCATATATTAAATCAGTTTATTTATAATATTAATGTCCTATAAATTTACATTGAGCACTATTGTGTAAAAATAAAAATATCTATAAGAACACAGGATTATATTTCTTACTGTTCTTTCTTTTATATATATATATATATATATATATATATATATATATATATATATATATATATGACTACCATCGCATACACACTTATATATTTACATGAATTAACGTGACCGTCCTACATTCACCTACAAACACAAACGTTTCTTTACTTACACACCCTTACACTATCATACACTTGAACATCCTAAATGTCCCTCACACACATTTATATATAATCTATTGCATTTATACACGTGATGCGTGTCTGATCAATGAGAACAACCAAAAATTATAACATTCCATTATTCTGTCTTTTGTTTGTTTGTTTTTTTCATTTCTATTCAAGTTCTCTGACGAAGCCTTAATAAAGTTGAAATTTGTTTTTATTTCATTTTATCATCATGCGGGATTCTTACCAATAAGGGTTCTACGTTTGATCTATCTCTCTCTCTCTCTCTCTCTCTCTCTCTATATATATATAT
>OZ038512.1:6856477-6881477 GCA_964036315.1 Acanthosepion esculentum
TTAAAGACAGTATGCACTATCCGACAGGTTTTGAACGTTCGTCCAACTTGGACGAGGGAACTTTCCATAGATCTGACTCGTAAAAAATAAGTGTCCACTACCAATAATCTTCCTCCCTGGATAAAATTTCCAATTTTATTTTAATTAGAGAAAGCAGTAAAAAAAATCGAAAATTGGATGCGATTGTCCCTCTATTTGAAACCGCCATCCAGGAATTCCAATCGTAATTGCTCTTGCTGCATTGTAACGTTCTTCATTGTATCTGGGAGGTACGCCTTAGGGGAGACGTAAAAGAGAGACACTCAAGACCGGTAGATTATCATCATCCTTGGACCCCCCTCTGGTTGGTCGGAACTCCATTGATAATCCCTTTCCACACTCTTCGGTGCTGTATTTCTGTCCGGAGATCCCCAGTGTCCTACCCTGAGTCTCGAGCTCTGGTGTCTGTGAAAATGAACTTTCGCGAGAAGACACTGCGAAAAGGATATTAATAAAGTCAGATGGTGGATTGAGATAACTGGACAACTAGAATTGCCGACAGTTGCTGAAATCACTTGAAGACTCAATTGGTTGTTTAGCGGTATATTAACACCTCTATGGCTTCTTTAATGCCGAAAACTAAATATTTTGAATTTTTCTATTCAGTTGCTCATCGCCTCATCAACAGTTGTAATCGCCCACCGGTGGGCGATATCGCCCAGGCTGGAAAACTGTGCCTTATACAGTTTCCTTAGCAACGAATAAAATGTTCTGTCTATAGATGAGGTATTATGATTACTTGTATTATTTACATTATTCGGACTGTTGCCCTTATGTTCATGGCCATATTCACATCGTTTCGGTCGTTGTACGCTTCTGCCTTCTTCAGATGATTGGAATTTCGAAACGAACCCTTCATTTCGTCTACCGGGGTAGATTGTTCTAGTTCCACGTGCCATACCCGTTCCTGTTGTTTCCCTTTAACTCAACACCTGTTAATTCTCCTCTCAATGTTTTCCACCGCTTTAACCAGGTATTGAACTCACACTCTTTGGGTCCTTTCACTGGATCCACTGTGCCATGTGTCCTTGAGGATATCTGTATATGAATTTATGGGTATTATAAACCTAATGTTTTCAGCAACCATTTTTACCAGTGCTCATATTGAAATTTTTGCTATTATCATTGCATGTTTTTTTACCAGCGCTCATAATGCAATTTTTGTTATTATCGCTTTTCTCTGAATGCTGAAGACATTAACTCACATCCATTAGACATGGCACGTGGAACTAGAACAGTCTACCCCAGTGAACGAAACAAAGGGTTCAGTTCGACATTTCAAACACCTGAAGAAGGTCGGGGCGTACAACGGCCGAAACGTTTTGATAAACATGGCGACAAAGATGAGGACAATGGTCCGAATATTATAAATAGTGCACAGTGTATTTGCTTTTTGACAACAAGCACTTAAAAGTAAAGACATTTCTCCTAAAACAGCATCATATTTTGAGTTTTCCTAAAAAAACCACTTGCCTGAATTATTTGTTTACAAATCCTTTATGCTCTTTCCAACAATTTTGGAAAAGCACTAGATGACAAAGTAAAAGTTAAAATTTCTGTAACTATAGTTTGTTTGCTTTAACACCCTCGTTAATTGAAACAAAACGAATAATTCCATTATTAATTTCTTTTTCGTATTTTTCCTATGATATATGACCCAGTGCAAATGTTAGTACTTCGTATGTCCATTCCACGAAGTCTTTCTTTGTAGACTGACCACAGACTCTCGATTAAATCAGGAGAGTTTCCCAGCCAGTCGATAGTAATTGATTTGCTATATATATATATATATATATATATATATATATATATATATATATATATATATATATATATACTGGGTGTAACAGCAAACGTATCCAAATCATGCAACAGTATATTTGTCCATCCTCCAAGTTTCGTTTTTCCAGGTTTTCAGATTAAGACGTTTAGCCATCTTGAGATCATTTGTCATAAGAATCACTGAAAAGTATGCATTTAGAAAGAGATCAGGTTAAACTCGATTTGTGTCAGCCCCACTATGCCTTACCAACTGAGCAATAGTGGGAGGAAAAAGATGATTCAGGCCTTCAGTATTAGTAACAACATTCATACTGGATCTAACTGAAGTCTTTCTCCACTGTGCTATGTTTCCTTGAGGACATCTGTGTATGAATTTCTGGGGATTATAAACCTAATGCCATCAGCAACATTTTTAACCAGTGCTCATATTGCAATTTTCGCTGTTATCCACGCATATTTTTTAACAGAGCTCATATTACAATTTTTTTGTTATTATCGCGTTTCTCTTTCCTTATTACTGGTTCACATAAGAGTGTGAGTTCAATACCCGGTTAAGGCAGTGGAGAACTTGGAGATGAGAAATAACAGGAGATAACTGATAACTGACATCCATTAAACATGGCACGTGGAACTAGAACAGTCTACCACAGTGAGCGAAATAAAGGGTTCAGTTCGACATTCCAACCATCTGAAGAAAGCCGGAGCGTACAACGGCCGAAACGTTGAAATAAATATGGCGACAAAGATGAGGACAATAGTTTCGAATAATATAAATAGTGTACATAATACCTCATCTCAGAAATATAGAATATTTGTTCATCTCGCTTCAAATTAGATAAAAAGTTTTGATAAAACATTGTGGTGTATTTTTCCCTTGCCTGTAAATATATGACTTTCAATTTTAATTACATTAACGTGATGTTCAACCCACTATAAATCTTTGGTGCCTTTATCAGGGTCCTCTTTTTGCAGGAAAAATCTTCTGTAACATATGTTTTGCCATTTGCTCATTTCTGAGACATGAATATACACAGGAAACATGTGGGGTTTATTCTTCTCGAAGAGTTGTTCATAGAGTCGTGTTTGATTTCCCATACAGTTGGCCTTTTACCAAACTCGACTAAACTTACATGAAAGTGCTTATGATTAAGCTAGTCCAGTTGAACATTGCATGGATTCGTGTTTGATTCTTACTAGATGCTCCGTGCATTTGGCCTTTTACCAAACTAAGATAAACTTTCTAAGCAACAAGAAAATGCTTTGGATCGAGCTAGTCTGGTTGAATATTGCACAGAGTCGTGTTTGATGCCCCATAATTTTGGCCCCGTGCCAGACTAATTTATGCTTAGCGAACAAAAGCACCCCCCTGCTTCTGCTAGCACCTGACCTTATTATTATTTTCGTCTCCAAACAGACGCAAGAAACGAAAATGCGAATGAAAGCAATTGGATGGTGATGAAATAAATACTTGACTAACAAAAAAGGAAAGACGCGTAAGCATTCATTTTAAGTGATGGATAAAATGTTTTTAATAGGCGATGGAGTAATTAAACTGATCGCTGCTCAAGACGAAAGTAAATGCGGAAACGCGACATCCATTGAATTCTATGGAATGCAAGCAGCAATTTGATTAAAACGGGAATTCGCTCTGAAATGACTCCTGATGACGCCATGTTGTACAAGCATTGGGCGCGATTTCACTTGCGTTTCCCATCCCCCTTCTCCCGTCCTCCTCTTCGTTTCTTTCTTTTTTTTTTTTATTCTGGTTGTGTCTCCGTTCTTATTGATTAAGTCGAGCTCTTCCCTTTTATCTTTCTGACATCGTCTCGTTCTTTTCTATGTCCTCTCTGCCTAGTTTTGTTATATTTTATCTCCTTCGTTTCAATGTCGAGCTCAGCGTTTGTAGACCAACATCCTTCTCATGATATAGTTTGCTCAGTTTATTTTTATCCTATTCTTATATTTCCCCCGTCGATACTACAGCCGAAGCTTAATTTCTTTTTTTATGCAAGGCAATATAGCCACTAAGACGTAAGAGGTGACTGAATGTTAAAAATATTATTGAGGGGAGAATAATAAAAGAACAAGAATTAAGAAGACAAAAATTAACGGTTGACATTTCATTTAAATTTCTGAAGATCAAATTGACTGGGAAGTCTGAACTCGGTAGAGCGTTCCACAAGCGATAAGTGCGATAGAAAAAAATCTGTTAGGATGAATGCATCTGCTTTCTTAGCGACGGACTAAGCAATTGATTGAGTATATTTTCCACTTCACGTCATTTGAAAACCTTAAAACGACAAGGTACAATGAGTCACTTTCCTGGGGGTTAGCATCTGCCATGTTTTTTTTTTTTTGTTTTTTTTAAGCGTATCACCCCAAGCAAGGCTGGAGGCCACTATCACGCAAGGGGTTATAGAAGCGTTGGAGGAAGAGCAGATAGGAGTGGTAAAGCAGAGGATGTGGAGAAAGAGAAAGACAGTGGATCGATCAAGGCAAGGGGGTTACAGAAGATTTGGAGCGAGAGCAGATAGGAATGAAAGGTGAAAGGATGTGGAGAAGGGAAGTGGATAGATCAAGGCAACAGGAGATGTCGATTGACGCTACACTTAAACCGTTGGAGATTGTATTTGTCAGGGAAACAGTAACAGGGAAGGGAGTTTCACAGGCGAGATGTGCGAGACATGAAGCTATTGGAGTAGAAGAGGAAACTCATCTAACAGTTTCAACGGTGAAGGGGTGGGAACGGGATGCCAGCCTCGTAGGACGTTTAAATTCATGAGGCCTAGGAACCAGCAAAAGCAGCTCCTCGGAGCAATTACCGTGAAAGTATTTGTAAAAAAGACAGAGCGAGCCAACATCGCGTCTGTGAGAGAGCGACTGCAGACGAGATGACAGATCAGGTTTAAAGTAAAAGGATGCCCTCACCTTATTAAAAGAGAGCAGTTTCTCTTTTTGGGGCGTTAAAATTAACATGTCACACCTTGCCCCATTTAACAACAGATTGTAGTTCAATTTTAGATCCGCTTCCAATTCGACCTTATCATTATTGTACTTTTATACGACTGAATATTTTGCAAAGTAGTTTTAGTCTAAAAGTATTGATCACGAAGGTTTGCTTGATTGAGTCAACTACAATTTTATTCATAGGCGGTTGGCAAACCGTAGCTATGTGGTTGTTACTGTATATAGATATAGATAAACTTGATTTGGGGAGGATATTGCAATAATACAAAATATTTACTGGGAACAAACAGCCTACAAACTAATGGGAAATACATCTCGAAAGAGGCGTAAGACAAGGGTACATCTTCTCACCAGATTTGTTTAACATTTCCAGCAAGTCGATTCTACAAGTACAACCAGAATTAATTATTGGTTGGCATATTATTAACAGCTCATGATATGAACGTGACACCGTATTGATGGCAGACACAGAATAGGAGCTGCGGCAACTTCTAGACAAATTAGTAATGGGAAGCTTAAAAAACAAACGGACCATCAAATCTAAAAAGAGAGAGTATATGGTGGCTAACAAAAGGGATCGACAATTGGAGATGTCAGAGAGAAGCAAGTACAAAAAAGAAACAAATTATCTGAGATCTGATTTAAAAGATTAAGTGACATTAGAATCTAAAGAAGGGAAAGATGCCTTCCAGAAGCTAAACAAAGTATTAAGTAACTGGAAATTTTCGTAAAAAAAAAAATAGAAAGAAAAAACAAAGAAAGGAACGAAAGTAGAACTACTATTTAATATCAAACATCCTGTATACCAGTTTAATGCTGAGAAATTTAATCACAGGTAAAAGCATTGATTGATTTATTTTACGGGTTATCAACCGATTGCAAGGTCAATCAATATCATCAAGGTCAATTTTATCATCTAAATTCCTGTTTTTTTTATTATTATTCTATCTCCTTAATATGGTTTCTTTCTTCTCATATTCTCTATAGCTCGGTAACCCCATCCATCTTAGGTGCTTTATTGCCTTGCTTGGGGTGATTTTTTTTTTTTAAATACGGGTTAAGCCGAAACATATGCTTTCGATTGTAAGAAGGATTATTTTTTGCAATTGAATATTTCATTCATAATTTTTCATTCGATACAACTCATACTATTTAACCCATAGCTGGAGAGAAGAGGTGGATTCACGCCTATCCCAAGTACAATACAGCGAGCTCAACTGGAATAAGAACTCTGCTCTACGATTTCTCAATGCAAACCGCTGTCCAATACACCGACAGCATATCCGGATGAAGCGGTGACGATGCAAAAGAGACATGCATCTACTTATGTCCTTCTGTAGTCTCCAACTCAGAGACAATGCATTCATCTTGCTATGCCTCGACTGAGATGCAGTGGCAGAAATGCACATTAAAAAACTGAATGTGCAAAATATTTGCTCGTGATCGTCGGAAAAAAATTTGAAATGCAACAAAGAAAATGCAAAATTTTCAAACAGAAACAATTTACAGAAGAGTTAAAGACAATTGAAATCTGAATCAAAAATCCCTTAAAAATATATTTGATGATAACCTTGACATTGATGATGAACACAGAAGGAAAATCCTGTCGAATTGAACGAGTATATCTGAAGAAATTAAGTTCTAATCACGCACAAATCGTCCTTACAAAACTAATTTATTCCGTGTACTCAATCGACGGTCATTCACAAAAGTTTCTTTATTTTCAGTCAGCAAAGAATCTTGTCTACGAATTAAATAAGTCGGTGTGTTATCCATTATCTATCACCGTCTCTGCATGCATATCTATCTATCTATCTATCTATCTATCTATATATATATATATATATATATATATATATATATATATATATATATATATAGATAGATAGATACATAGATAGATAGATAGATAGTTAGATATGAACATTTCATTGAATACAATAGATATGGTACTTTGATTTATTTTTTTATACAGTTTCACATCCGATCTTTCTACACCTTTCTACAGCTTTCTGAACATACCTAAATTAGATGTCATTTAAATATTCATGGAAACATGCTGTAAAATGGCGGAATGGATAAACGAGATCGATTGGATAAAAAGAACATTCGGACAGTTTTTTTATATAATTTACATCTTAAAATTTTAAAAAAATTATTAGATCGCATGAGAAATTGTATAAAAAACTAGATCCAAGCACTTGTCGGTCGTATTCAATAAAATGTGCATGAAAGAAGGATTGCTGCCTATATATATATATATATATATATATATATATATATATATATATATATATATATATATATATATCAATCTGTTCATATCTATCTATCTATGTATGTATCGCAATCTGTTCATATTGATTTATCTACAGGACAAATCAATTGAAACACTTGTTAAATTCAAAGAAAATTTATTTAATATGGAGTTGGTCGTCCTTTAGCCTCACATACAGCTTTAATACGTCTAGGAATGGAATCATACAGCTTCCAGACTTCATCCAGAGGAATATTCAGCCATTCTTCCATTAACACCTGCTCTAGCTCTTTAAGATACGACGGTGGAGGGTAGCGGCTCCTAATTTGTCGCTCCAAGATGCACCACAAATTTTCAATAATATTGATATCTATAGATTGGGGTGGCCAATCCATATGTTCCAGCTCACTTTCATGCTCTTCATACCAATTCTTAACCACTCGAGCGGGATGTATTGGAGCATTATCGTCTTGGAAGATGCAGTCACCATCAGGGTATAAGGTCTGGGCCATTGGATAAACATGATCACCCAAAATGTTCAGGTAATTTTTGCTGTTGATTCTACCACGCAGTGCAAGCATTGGACCGAAACATTTCCATCATATAGCGGCCCAAACTATCACTAATCCACCACCGTGCTTCACTATTGGAAGAAGGCATATTGTAATGTTGTAAACTTCTTTGGGCTGCCTCCACACATAAACTGGCCCTGAAGTTGGGAAAAGAGAAAAACTGGACTTGTCTGAGAATATGACTTGCTTCCATTGGTCTGCAGACCAGGCATTGTGATCTCTGCATCACTTCAACCTCTTCTGAATGTTGAGAGTGGAGATAAGAGGTTTCCTAACGGCGGCTCTTCCATGATATCTAGCATTATGGAGCTCACGACGAAGTTTAAGTAGAAACTGGACTATTCAGATGATTATTCAACTCAGCAGTCACTTTGGCCGCAGTAGTCCGATGATTTTTCGCCACATTGCGTTTCAATGCACGTCGGTTCCTGTCAGTAAGTTTGCAAGTCCGGCCCGAATTGCTATGCGTGCTAGAGGTTTTACCCTGTTTATTGAATTGCGTCATAGTTCTTGATATGGTAGCTCTTGGAAAACCACAGTTTAGCAACTTAATGATCGAGGCTCCTACCATGCGAGCTCAAACAATTTGCCCATTTTAGAACTCAGGGAGTTTACGCATTTAGCATAAATTTTACTAAATTCTAAAAATAAATGAGCCAAAAAGAGTAAATTAGATAAATAAACGTATTTACAATAGATATAACCTGCAATTACAAAGTTCTTAATATAGTAGGTCTTTGAAATATAGGAGTGGAATTTGCACCTGTTCCAATTAATCCCTATATCTGAGTTTGTTCCTATCTATCTATCTATCTATCTATCTATCTATCTATCTATCTATCTATCTATCTATCTTGCAAAACCCTTTCCACAAAGCCTTTTGTCAAAAAGATTGTTTTTGTCATCAAAACTATCTTAAAAATAACTGAATATGGCCAGATTTCACATGTGCAATTAACTTTATGTCTAACAAGGTTGACATGTACCTCGTAAATTTTAACAGGAACTCAATGAAGGATTTGTTCTAGGATTTATCTAACGCCTTTTAGCTAAAATATAAGTTTAATGTTATATATATATATATATATATATATATATATATATATATATATATATATATATATATATATAAATATAAATATAAAAGTGAACATAGAAGTCAACACTTAGAGGCGACAGCCTGTTTCATGCTAGATGCAATCGTCAGGCAACTAGTGCTGTTATTTTTCTCGGCTATTATATATGAGGGTCAGTGGTGCATTGTGGGTAATCTATTTTGGCGATTACGTTTACCGGAAGTCATTTGTTTATTTATTTATTTGTGTCAATATACATACATATATATATATATATATATATATATATATATATATGCATTTGTATATATCAAGAAACAATGTTAAAATTATAAAAGAAAGCAACATAGATGAAAAAATTTACCTTCAATGTCGAGATGATCAAGAATAAATTTGCAACCGGGTTCTTTTCATGTTTCACCCTTTTTGGGGAAGATCTTCTATTATGACAATGTGGTATATTTAATAATAAAAGCAATGGAAACACCAACAAACCGAAAAAGTATCTAAAAGAAATCTATCTATCTATCTATCTATCTATCTATCTATCTTGCAAAACACTCTCCACAAAGCCTTTTGCCAAAAATATTGTTTTTGTCATGAAAACTATCTTTAAAAATATCTGAATACGACCAGATCTTATAACCAAAAGATATATAATGAAAAAAACATCTGTAAACTGTTTATTTGCTATTTGCATCTGACAGACGAGGAAAATTTGTTGAATGTTCGATTTAGTTTTTCTAATATTCTTACATTTTAACGCAAAAATGTCAGAATATTAGAAAAACTAAAAACATTCCGCAAATTTTCCTTATCTGACATATTCAACGAAGCATGTTTGAAAAAGTTACTGCCCAAATATAGCGGCTGCAACAGCAAAATTGTCCAAAACGTGTAACAGCAAAATTGTCCAAAAAAATGTAACAGCAAAATTTTCCACTTGTTAGATTAATCGTTGTATCTTAGAAATGATTAAAGATATCTTATTGGATTTCCGAGGTTTTTATAACATTATTAGACTCTAATTTGATCAATAAGAACATAATTAGCTCTAAATTGGAACGATGATCCCTCTTGTTGTTGTGGCATCCTGATCGAGTTTTCCTCTCTACTCTTTCCTCATTTTCTAAATTTATTCACCGTTGTCTTGATGGTTCTTGAATGGACTTTGAAGATGGAAGCTAGAATATGAATGTCTGTATCATTACTGAAGGTCTGAATGATCTTTTGCCTCTAACCATTGCTCAATTGAGAAGACATAGCGGGTCTGACACAAAACCGGTTCACTTTCTAGCTGAATAACTCAAAGTGATTTCGTGACAAATGGTGTCAAGATGGTTAAACGTCTTATCTGTAAACCTTGGCAAAGGAACTCAATTAGTTTAGTGTTTTTTTAGATATTCAACATTTTACACCCGATATATATATATATATATATATATATATATATATATATATATATATATATATATATATATATATATATATATATATATACTGGTTTTCTATGCATATACAATGTTTGGACAAAATAATTGAAACAGTTGTTAAATTCAAAGAAAATTTATTTAATATGGAGTAGGTCCTCTTTTAGCCTCCCATACAATCTTTAATACGTCTAGGAATGGAATCATACAGCTTCCTGACTTCATCCAGAGGAATTTACAGCCACTCTTACATTAACACCTGCTCCAGCTCTTTAAGACACGACGGTGGAGGATAGCGGCTCCTAACTTGTCGCTCCAAAATGCACCACAAATGTCCAATAATATTGCTATCTGGAGATTGGGGAGGCCTCTACATGTGTTCTAGCTCACTTTTATGCTCTTCATACCAATTCTTAACCACTCGAGCGGTATGTATTGGAGCATTATCGTCTTGGAAGATGCAGTCACCATCAGGGCTAAAGTTTGAGACATTGGATCAACATGATCTCCCAAAATGTTCAGGTAATCTTTGCTTTTGATTCTTCTATGCAGGGCAATTATGGGACCGAGACATTTCCATGATATGGCGGCCCAAACTATCACTGATCCACCTCCATACTTCACTGTTGGAAGAAGGCAGTCAAGGCTGTAAGTTTCTTTGGGCTGCCTCCACACATAAACTCGGCCTAAAGTTGAGAAAAGAGAAAAACTGAACTCGTCTGAGAATACGACTTGCTTCCATTAGTCTGCAGACGAGGCATTGTGATCTCTGCACCACTTCGACCTCTTCTGAATGTTGCGAGTGGAGAGAAGAGGTTTCCTCATGGCGGCTCTTCCATGATATCCAGCCTTATGGAGCTCACGATGAACAGTTTTAGTAGAAACTGGACTATTCAGATGATTATTCAACTCAGAAGTCACTTTGGCCGCAGTAGTGCGATGATTTTTGCCACATTGCGTTTCAATGTACGTCGGTCTCTTTCAGTAAGATTGTAAGTCCGGCCCGAATGGCGTCGGTTACTCAAGGTTTTGCCCTGTTTCTAGAATTGCGTCATAGTTCTTGATATTGTAGCTCTTGAAAAACCAAACAGTTCAAAAACCTTAGTGATCGAGGCTCCTGCAAAGCGAGCTCCAACAATTTGCCCTCTTTAAAACTTGGAGAGGTCATACATGAAGCTTAAATTTTACTAAATTCTAAAAATAAATAAGACAAAGGCAGTAAATTAGATAAATAAACGTATTTACAATAGATATAACCTGCAATTACAAAGTTTTAGTTAAAGTTCTTAATATTGTAGGTCTTTGAAATATAGGAGTGGAATTAGCACCTGTTCCAATTATTTTGTCCAACCCCTGTATATATATGTGTGTGTGTGTGTGTGTGTGTGTGTGTGTGTGTGTGTGTGTGTGTGTGTGTGTGTGTGTGTGTGTGTGTGTGTGTGTGTGTGTGTGTGTGTGTGTGTGTGTGTGTGTGTGTGTGTGTGTGTGTGTGTGTGTGTGTGTGTGTGTGTGTGTGTGTGTGTGTGTGTGTTTAAATTTACTGCGTTTTAAACGCACAGAATAATTCATAATTCACTTTTTCCAAGGATACAGAGAAATCCAAACATTCAGACAAGGGGTGGTAGCGTGTTCATTTTTATTAACTTTTGTTGTATCAGTTATTAGTTACTTTCGACAAAGGGGTTAAGTTGAGGGATGGTAGGGATGTATTTTTCAACGAATTCTGACATCCGTTAAATGCATGTCGTCAGGGTTTTTTTTATATAAAGGAAACAGTGAATTATGAAATATTCTGTGCGTTTAGAACTCAGTAAATTTTTTAAATAAGTTACTGCAATATTCGCTTGAAGATGAAATCGAACTAAGGTTTTTAATTTAATTACAAAATTAAATTTGAAGTTTTTAGCTTCCATTGTTGAAACATAGTCATTACTGTGTAGCGAAAACATATTTGAAATCAGTTAATTTATAATATGTGTCTATCTATCTATCTATCTCTCTCTCTCTCTATATATATATATATGTATATATATATATATATATTACACCTAATATATATATATATGTATATGTATATATATATATATGTATATATACATATATATATATATATATATATATATATATATATATATATATATATATATATACCCAATATATATATGTATGTGTGTGTGTGTGTATATATATATATATATTACATCCAATGTATATATATATATATATATATATTACATCCAATGTATATATATATATATATATATATATATATATATATATTACACCTAATATATATATATATATATATATATATATATATATATATATATATATATATATATATATATATGTATGTGTGTGTATATATATATATATATATATATATTACATGCAATGTATATATATATATATATATATATATATATATGGGTTGAATTCGTTAGGCGATTCATTTATTTCTCTCGTTCATTTTCTCACTCTCTTTTTCTGTGTCTCTTTCTCTTTCAAACTAACACTCTCTCTGAGAAAGACACAGAGAGAGAGAGAGAGACAAAGAGAGTAAAAGTGAGAGTGAGTGTAAATGAGAGAGAGTGTGTGTCAGAGAGAGAGAGAGAGAGAGAGAGAATGAACGCGAGAGAGATCGGGAGAGAGAAAGTAGCAAATGAGAAGGGACCGCCTAACGCCTACCAGTCAATATCTGTGACAGAATGAATGAACGTTATGCATATTATAAACTTCATGAATAAATTACCAATCAGGTTTGGATATTTTATGAGCGCATGTTGTTTGATGGATTCAGTGTTGCCAAGAGGCCAGGGCTTCACCCCAAATTGCTCTTCTAGTGGGAAAAAAAACGACTGTATGTCTTTTCAAAATCCGTGGCAGTAAAACTCTCCTCTCAACTTACAAATAAAAAATAGTAAATACATACACGATAATAAAGATATCGTTTACTAGCAATATCCACCTGTGTGCGTACAGATAGAAACATATCAATACACGATAATATTAAATATATCCTTCAGTATCTATCTATATTTCTGAGTTGAGGTATTATATATATTATTTACATTATTCGGACTATTGTCCTAAACCTTTGTCGCCATATTTATTACAACGTTTCCGACCTTCTTCAGATGGTTGGCATGTCGAACTGAAACATTTAATTCGCTCTCTGGGGTTAATACCCGCTTAATGTAGTAAAGAAGTTTCAGGGCGAAATTAACAGGAGATAACTGATAACTGACATCCATTAAACATGGCACGTGGAACTAGAACAGTCTACCACAGCGAGCGAAATAAAGGGTTCAGTTCGACATTCTAAACACCTGAAGAAGGCCGGATCGTACAACGGCCGAAACATTGTAATAAATATGGCGACAAAGATGATAGTCCGTATAATGTAAATAATGTAAAGATATACTTTATTAGCAATACCTGTAAAAACCCACCTGTGTGCGTACAGATATATACATGTAAATATCAACATGGCAATAACTAAGATAAAATTTACTAATAATACCTGTGAAAATTTCACAGTCATCCTATTTGAATTTTATAAAGGATAAGAATTCGTAATTTAATGATACTATACGCTATTTGCGTATTCCACGCCTCAAAAATTCCTGTATGGCATCGTTAAATATCTGACAAGTTTGACAAAATATTGTAAATTATGATTTCGGGTTATTAGTTGGGGAAATAGAAGTGGGTATAAATGAAAAGATTTAAAATTGAAATATTTTTTCTATATCGCTATATATAAAATATATGTAAGATACTTTCAGAGTACGAGGCTGAATGTTCTAGAGGCGCATAACAATTTTTCTGCTGTTACCTGATAATTCCACGATGCATTTATTCCCATGATTTTATCAAACGATTGCGCTTTTGATCAGCTGTTAGAAAATGTGACACCCACCGAAAAGAAACTTTCGCCATATCAAATTCCTTTTGCCGAATATTCTAAACCCTCCTAATAGCACTGACTATTGGATTTATAGAATCACCTGTCACCCATCAACATGTATTGAACACAATCAATGTTTTCCTCGGTGGCAGGCACAGGACGTACAGAACATGGGTCATCTTGAGGAGTAAACATTACACACCCGGTGACTATATGAACTAGTCCATAACTATGAAGAACTTCAGGTCATAGGTAAGAGAAGAAGCCGTTTGGGGTCAGGCAATTCGCTGCCAGGCTCGCGACTGACTTTGGGCAAAGAAGAAATCCAGACGAGACCATGCTTACGTGCTGAGTCTCGTCTGGGGAGGTAGACAAACCCAACCCCGTGTATACGGAGGTCTATGGGGAATTTTTGCCAAAGTCTATTCACTCGGAATCGTCCCATGTAAAAAAACTACCTTGTGACAAATCCTTCCTGGTGGAGAGGTTTGGTAAATACAATCGTTTCGACGCTGCCAGGCCCGCGACTGACTTGTGGAACTCTCTCTGCCTTCCGGCTGAGAAGAAACCTAGACGAGTCTATGCTTACGGAAAGAGTCTCGTCTAGGGAGGTAGACAAACTCTGTGCATGCGGCGGTCTACGGGGAAGTTTTGCCCAAGCTTTCAGGCTCAGTTTTGCCCCACGTAAAAAAACAGCCTTGTGCCACATCCTGCCTTTTGGGGAGGTTTGGTAAATACAAGCTGGTTGTAGTTAGTCTTTACACTAATTCATAAAGACATCACCGAAAGTTTCCGAACCATTACTTATACTATAACCGCTACAAAACAAGCCTTATAACAGTTCCGACGAGAGATTTGAAACTCAGGCGATTTATAGCCGTTGTGACGAGGATTCGGAATACTTATGACTTATTCAAGAATTCAAGAACTCAGGCGAGTTGTAACTGGAGTTACAACGATTTTGGAAACTCTTATTCAACAAGTACGGAAAAATATACATCTTGCTTCGGGAACAAGGATACGGGTGACGGTAATTTAAACCACGTTGTTCTAAAAATAATAAAAATCCTTGTTGTGTAGAAGAAAACAAATTTTCTCTTAGGTGTAGAACAAAAATATATTGTCGGAAATATAGAGCAAATTTTGGCTTCGTGACTTGAAATTCAACAACAGCAGAAACAGCAGAAACAGCAACAACAACAAAATCAACAGTTGCTAGAACTACTAAACCATCAACAGGAGTTATTGGATATTATTCTGAAGCAAACAAATAACCTCTGATAACGGAACGCAATTCACGCGTAAATAATTCGGAGACTTTCTCCATTGAGCATATTACGTTCCCGCGGTATCACCCAAGGTCGAACGTACAAGCGGAACGGTTTGTGGGAACGTTAAAGAAAGCGTTGAAGAAAGGAAATCTTGAGAAAATAAATGAGGAAGCACCGTGTAACACGTAACATCAATACACCATCATGCAAATTGCCGGTGGAATTAATGTTTCCTAGAAAAGTAAATCGGTGTTCAGCAAATTATTACCAAGTCGATAAATACAAACGGAATACAAAAACGATACCAGGTCGGCGATAAAGGGTCCTTTAGAATATATGAGGAAAGCAAAGAAACGTGGGAAGATGGCATAATAGCAGTTACAATCGGGAAGTTGATTTACATGGCAAAATGGAAGACTGAAAAAAGGTTCATCGTTGAAAGACCTCAAACATTTGAAGAACCAATAAAAATACTATATAATGTTTTCCATGCACCATCACCACAACAAGTCGTGAAAACTACAAAAAATGTTCCAGAAAAAGAAAGCGTACTGAAGAAGTAGAAGTGGATCCGAGACGGAAACACTACAAAGTCAAGTACGTTGGCGAACTAGTGTAATTTATTTTTCTTCAGTAAAATTTAATAAATAAAAAAAGCGTGCTCTGTATAAACTTGAATTTTTTTTTAAAATTGAAGATGGTCTGGACGGCAGATCAAAGAAAAGTGAACGAAGCTGTCCTTATTTGTCATTCATGGGAATTCGACAAATTATTTGCAGACTGAAACGCTTGCACAGACCAAATAACAATCTCATAATTTTTTTTCTTAACGAGCAGTTGTCAATGTCCGCGTTTAGAAAGAAGTCTTCTATTTCAGTTAGAGAGAAAACACGTAAAGACTGCTGATTATTATTTCATACAAAATTTTATTTATCTTTAACTGTATGTTTTTCAGCCATTTTTTCGCCTTTATTTGTTAACATCCGTCCTCGTGGCATGGTCGAAGGATCGATTGTCTTTTAGGTTTTGTTGCGAGCGTTCAAAATATACATTTTTCATTCTTAAGCTGCTCTTTGTCTCTACTTTGTAAATTTTCCCCCTTTTTATTTGTTTTTTTTTCGGGGGTGGTATTCGTTGCTTGGTAGACTCGGATGAAAATATTAGGGGAGAAAAAAGAATAAAACATACATAGAAACAAAATGGCGACTGTTCATTTTTCATCCATATTTTGCCGGATGTATTTTTAAATACTTGGCGCCAGTGTGATTTACAATCTACTTTGTTCACTTATTTATTTATTCTCGATTTGTCTTCGTTTTTTGTTTTCATGTCTCGATCTTTTGATTTCATCGCATTTATGTTTTTCTTTCTTTCATTTTTCGTCTTTTTTTCCCTCCATTTTGCTTTCTTTTGTCTCGGCTGCTCTTGTTTTCCTCTTTAGGTTTTTGGGATTTATTTTTACATTTTTATTTGTTTTACAACTGTCTCCATCAATTTTTTCTTTCTCTTTTTCTTAACATTTTATCTTTTTCTTGCTTTTGTTCAATTTTTTTATTTTTCGAACCTTTCTTTTTTTTTGGGCTTTTTTTCTTCTTTTCTTTCTTTTTCGTTACTTCTTTGTCGCCTGTATTAGTGTTTATTGACACGTTTCTTTTTTTTAATTCTATACATTTTTTTGTTTTCACTTTCTTTCTAGACCTTTTTGTTATTTCTATCTGTATTTTTTTTTTGCTTTACATTGCCTTTCTCGTCATTATCCGCATCTTTCTTTCTTTCTTTCTTTCTTTATATCAACTTCAATAATTTCTGTCTTTTTTTCTTTCTTTTGATGATTTCTTTCTTTCTTATTATGCGAATTTCTTTATTTCTTTCATTCTTTCATTCTTTTTTCTTTTTGATTTTTCCATTATTTCATCCATGTTTTTTTCCTTAATCTGGCAATATCATATCTTCTTTTTTTATTCATTTTTTTCTTTTTTTCGGTTTATATTTGCTTTTTTTTTTTTGGCTTATATTTGCTTTATTCTTTCTTTCTTTTTTTTTTCGGCTTACATTTGCTTTATTCTTTCTTTCTTTTTTTTTTCGGCTTATATTTGCTTTATTCTTTCTTTCTTTTTTTGGGCTTATATTTACTTTTGTTCTTTCTTTCTTTTTTCGGCTTATATTTGCTTTATTCTTTCTTTCTTTTTTTGGGCTTATATTTACTTTTGTTCTTTCTTTCTTTTTTCGGCTTATATTTGCTTTATTCTTTCTTTCTTTTTTTGGGCTTATATTTACTTTTGTTCTTTCTTTCTTTTTTCGGCTTATATTTGCTTTATTCTTTCTTTCTTTTTTTTTTCGGCTTATATTTGCTTTATTCTTTCTTTCTTTTTGGCTTATATTTGTTGTATTCCTTCTTTCTTAACTAACATTTATCTTTCTTAATTATTAATTCCTTTTTTCTCTCTTTCTTTCTTTCTGTCTTTCTTTCTTACTTTGCTTTCTTTCTTTCTTTGATGTTTTCTCCGACGAGTTTTTCTTTGTTTATTTCTAGCTTTGTTTCTTTTTGTCATTCGTCTTTTCTTTTCGCTTACTCTGGCAATATCATAACTACTTCTTTCTTTCTAAAATTTTTTTACTTCCCTTTCCTTTATTCCTTTTTTCTCGCTCTTCCTTCATTCCATCTCGGACGATTTTTCTTGCTTGCTTTGCTTCACGTTTTTTTTTCTTTTCCTTGCTTCATTCATGTCTTCTTTTGCTTAACTCCGACAATATTATCTCTTCTTTCTTTCTTCTATTTTTCTTGCATTTTCTTTCTTCTTTTACTCGCCTTTTTCTTTCCTCAAATTGTTTCTTTCATTCGCAATTTCTGATTTATTTGAAGATTTCTGTCTTTCATTCGGTTTTTCATTCTGAAATTCTTTCGTTCTTCCTTTCTTACATTGTTTAAATTATTTCTTTCTTTATTACTTATCTTGTCTAAACGATGTGTTTTCCTTCCCTCTTGCAATGCCATATCTTTTTCTTTCTTTCTTTTTTCTTTCTGTCTTTCTTTCTTTCTAATTTTTCTTTTTTTAGCTTCTCTTTTATTTATTCTTTTTAATTGCATTCTTCTTTCTTTCTTTCTTTCTCTATTCATTCCGTCACTTTCTTTCTTTCTTTCTTTCTTTCTTCATTCCGTCTCTTTCTTTCTTTCCTTCTTTCTTTCTTCATTCTGTATATTTCTTTCATTCTTTCGTTTTTCTTTCGTTTTTCATTCCGTCTTTATCTTTGTTTTTTTCTTCCTTCATTCCGTCTTTTTCTCTCTTTCATTTTTCTTTCTTTCATTTTCTTTCATTTCTTTCTTTATTTCTTTTTTCTTCATTCCGTCTCTTTCTTTCTTTCTTTCTTTTTTAATTCCGTCTTTTTCTTTGTTTCTTTCTCCCTTCATTCCGTCTCTTTCTTTCTTTCTTTCTTTCTTTCTTTCTTTCTTTCTTTATTCCGTCTCTTTCTTTCTTTCTTTCTTTCTTTAATTTTTCATTCCGTCTTTTTCTTTCTTACTTTCTCCCTTCATTCCGTCTTTTTCTTTCTTTATTTCTTTCTTTCTCCCTTCATTCCGTCTCTATCTTTCTTTCTTTCTTTCTTTCTTTCTTTCTCCCTTCATTCCGTCTATTTCTTTCTTTCTTTCTCCATTCATTCCGTCTATTTCTTTCTTTCTTTCTTTCTTTCTTTCTTTCTTCTTCATTCTTTCTCTTTCTTTCTTTCTTTCTTCATTCTGTCTCTTTCTTTCTTTCTTTCTTCTTCATTCTGTCTCTTTCTTTCTTTCTTTCTCTTATCATTCCGGCTCTCTCTTTCTTTCTTCATTCAACACTTTATTCTTCATTGATTTTTTTTCTCTTCCCATCATTTCATCTCTTACCGTCGCACAGTCGCTCATTTTCTCCACCCCCACCCCGTCCAAAAAAAACCAACTCTCTTTCCTTTTTGTATTTCCTTCCATCTCCCACCAACCCCGGCGACATTCCTCCCCTATTTCCTTTCGCGCCATTTCTCATCTGTTTCTGCACTTAGTTCTTTATTCGTGCTCTCTCATTCATTATTAACCAAAATTTCACATGATTAGTGGCCGCACTGGGACATAGCAGGCGCTGACATTGGCGATCAGGGTTCAAATCATGGTAAAGTTTTGTCCCACACATATTAATAACATACGCTACTAATTAGCCGAGGTGATGACAGTTATCAAATTATTATTTTTTTCCGTTTTTTAATCTACAAAGTTAGATACGGCATGTCTTTGTTCATTTGACTCTTTGGAGAAATTTAAACGTCTTATACGTGAAGATGCACGTTCGGCTGTGATTTTTTAAGCTAAGTTTAGATGAAGCACAGGGCCGAAGGTATGGGGCACTCAGTTAGAATCGAACTCACATTACATTTGTAATTGTTCCGGGGTGAGAAGCTTCCTAACCATTACACTACGTCGAAGTGCCCCTTTCCAGGCAATTTAATTACTGATATGCCTGGTTGGCCAGTTGAACTATCCCTGTTGCAGAAGACTGCTCAGGCACATTTGTGTCACTTCAAACACACTGCCAACTGTTAGTTTATTCTTCTTTAGAGCCATATATGCTCAGTTTAGTATCCAAAACGTAAACAAAGCAATTTCTCAAGAATTAATGGATTTTATTTTTTAAATCCGATATGGTTTTAGATAGCACATGACGGTAACGAAATAAATACTGTGTAAAAATCGGAAATGTCTAGTCAAAAACACATATCAAATAAAAATAACATTTGACATAATATATATATATATATATATATATATATATATATATATTTCTCTTATGCAGTGTTACATTAAAACATGCACATATCCACTACAAAATTGAACATTTGTGTTTCAACGCCAAACAAAGGGAAACACTTTTTAGACGTCGCATCAGGTGGGGAATTATGGTGTTACTAAAACATTTTTCAGAACAAACGTTGAAACAAAATGTGCAATTTTGTAGTGGATGGAACATTTAAATTCATGAGGCGTAGGAACCAGCGAAAGCAGCTCCTCGGAGCAATTACCGTGAAAGTATTTGTTAGAAAGACAGAGTGAGGCAACGTCGCGTCTGTGAGAGAGCAAGATGACAGATCAGGGCCAATTACATTGCATATCCGTCTCTGGATCTTATCAGGAACTCTGAGGCAAACAGCAGGGGCTCCAGACCATATATGGCAGCAATACTCCATGCAAGGGCGAATGGTCGATTTATAGATTTGGAGGATCGATTCCGGGGAGAAAAATTTCCTGGCTCGGCACAGGGAGCCAACTTTCCTTGCGGTGGATGAAGCAATTGACTCGATGTATTTGTTCCTATCTCAGATCAGCGGACAGCGTGAGACCGAGCAGCCGCAGAGAGGAGCTCCCGAATATATATATATATATATATATATGGAAAGTTTCTGTTAGCAGACGCGTTTTCATCCTCTGATTATTAAGCCAAATTCATGCAACAATCCTGATAAAGAAAAGTAGAAATGTTGTTTAATTTTCAAAAACATTAAATTTAAGAAACATTAAGAAAAATATTCATCAGAAAAATATTCATCAGGCTGTCTGAATAGTTTACGTAAATTATGGAGGACGGTAAGTGATGTAATTTCATGTCTAATAAACGAAAGTAAGTAAATGATGTTGTTGTTGAATTTTATTTTATATAATATAAATTAATATGTTTTGTTAATAATTTTGTCTACTAAATATTAAATACGTCACAAGACATCCATACATTCCTACATCCATATATATATATATATATATATATATATATATATATATATATATATATATATATATATATATATATATATATATGTATTGTAAAGAAAATTTGCTCTGTTTAATGAAAATAAACACTGAGCGCTATTTTATGAGTCAGTTTTAACATATTTCAAATTCTTTGTTGTGTTAATAGGACACAAATGGATTATACCAACGGATTACTACCTATATATAGGATAACAGTTCGACTATTGTAAATAATGTAAGTAATCGTAATACCTCATCTCAGAGACAGATATATAGAGAGACAACAGGCATAAAGGCTGGAGCGTACAACGGCCGAAACGTTGTGAATATAGCAATGGAGATGAGGATAACAGCCCGAATAATGTAAATAATACAAGTAATCATAATACCTCATCTCAGAGATATAGACAGATATATAGAGAGACATAGACTTAAAGGCCTGAACGTACAACGGCCGAAACGTTGTGAATATGGCAATGAAGATGAGGATAACAGTCCGAATAATGTAAATAATGCAAGTAATCATAATACCTCATCTCAGAGATATAGACAGTTATATAGAGAGACATAGACTTAAAGGCCTGAACGTACAACGGCCGAAACGTTGTGAATATGGCAATGAAGATGAGCATAACAGTCGGAATAATGTAAATAATTCAAGTAATCATAATACCTCATCTCAGAGATATAGACAGAGATATAGGGAGACATAGACATAAAGGCCGGAGAGTACAACGGCCGAAACGTTGTGAATATGGCAATGAAGATGAGGATAACAGTCGGAATAATGTAAATAACGCAAGTAATCATAATACCTCATCTCAGAGATATAGACAGTTATATAGAGAGACATAGACTTAAAGGCCTGAACGTACAACGGCCGAAACGTTGTGAATATGGCAATGAAGATGAGCATAACAGTCGGAATAATGTAAATAATTCAAGTAATCATAATACCTCATCTCAGAGATATAGACAGAGATATAGGGAGACATAGACATAAAGGCCGGAGAGTACAACGGCCGAAACGTTGTGAATATGGCAATGAAGATGAGCATAACAGTCGGAATAATGTAAATAATGCAAGTAATCATAATACCTCATCTCAGAGATATAGACAGAGATATAGGGAGACATAGACATAAAGGCCGGAGAGTACAACGGCCGAAACGTTGTGAATATGGCAATGAAGATGAGCATAACAGTCGGAATAATGTAAATAATGTAAGTAATCATTATACCTCATCTCACAGATATATAGAGAGATATAGAGAGACGTAGACATAAATGCCGGAGCGTACAACGGCCGAAACGTTGTGTATATGGCAATGAAGATGAGGATAACAGGCCGAATACTGTAAATAATGCAAGTAAGAATTATTATATAAAGAATAAAAAACACACACACTCAATATCAGGGGAAACGACGAGAACACTAGTTTCATCGAACCAATTACCTTCTCATAAACAAGCCTGTTTCCAATCATTTGTTTTTAATCTGTGCACATTACATGACTAGCACTTTTAAACCAACACCGGTCCGTGTCGCTTGTCGACACAACAACACGAGAAACGAGGCATCTTAGTAAGTCAGGAAAAATTGAACACCTCCATCTCACACACTCTAACCTACACATGCGCGCAAGTGTTTGGACAGATAAATAAAAAAGCATCGTTAGAATGTCCGTGAAAATCAGACAGTGGGCATGTCGTCTCCATCTGTTTTATTTTTGTTTCATTATTTTGTGATTTGGGTCGCTGCGCCGAAACAACGTCCATGTTTTTGGCGATGTTAGCTGGAGTAAAACCAAAAAATAAAAGGAAAAATAAAAAGGAAATTAGCAATAACAAAAGCGAGCCACAGATATATATATATATGTAAAATCCGTATCCGTGTATGTCAGGAAAGGTTTTCGTTGTTTGGTCTAGCTTCTGATTAAACTTGGTCACGGCACTGTGATTCCTGCTGCAGACAGGGGCCATGTTGAAGGACAACCTTTTAAGTTGTGTAATTTTTTTACTATTTTTTCCAATGAAACACGCGGACGCATACAACCACACAAAGACACACACAAGGCAGACACACAGAAGCAGATTTATAGACTTATATCTGGCATATATCCCTTATCAAATACGGATTCTAACCGACCATGACTATTGTTACCTTCGACAGTTCATCCCCACCTAATAATATTGCCTCTTATAATATATATAAATATATTTTCAGTTGACCTGATGAATATTTAGGCGCGTCTATTCAATTTAACATTTTATTTTTGTTTAGAAATATTTTGTTGCAAAATAAAATCAGCACCTTTGTCTTGATAATTAGGGAACGAAACGCATTTTTAAAGAAAAGTTTTGCTTTTGCTTTTAGTTTTACAAACTTATATCCATATAACTGAATATATTTGCTCTATCACTGATATTGAGCGCTTTCCACTAAGTACGGCGCATATAAAATAATATATATATATATATATATATATATATATATATATATATATATATATCCTTTGAAATGTTTGGGATCTCTTGGATCGCGATTATTATCTGTTTCACTCTTTCTATACATGTATAATTTTATACTTACGGTCAAATATATATATATATATAACATTTTTACTTTTTACACTATTTACATTGTTTGGACTAATTCCCCGATCTTTATTGTCACATTCCCAACGTTTCAGTCTCTGTACGCGCTGGTCTTCTTCAGGTAATATTTGTTTAAATTTCGAATAGAACCTAGAATAGACTTTCTGTATGTTGGCGTTACTGAACATTGGTGCGATGTAGTCTTGAAAACAAATTGGATTTTCTTCGACTGGCTATGTCGTCGATTTTATTTCTACTTGAGTCCAGCTAACTCTTTTGTTGGACAACATCGTATGCATTCTGACGAATAAGGCGTCTAGTGTATACCCTTTATAAAATATTATCGCCCCAAAAGCCTCCTTAATGTCACCAACATACCTTTTGAAACTATCATCAAAAAGAAAGTTGTTGATTACTTCAACATAAATGAATTCCTGATGGGCAACAAACAATACAGTTACGGACCTTTTGAGCACACTCCTTGTCACAGCTTCCATCATGTTCATCCCCCATATCCTCAAAATGTCCTTGAGATCCATGAGCTTGTCGAACAACCAAGAGTCTCAGGGAGCAATGTCGGTACTGCAGAGAACGTAATGGATAGTTTAGATGCCAACATCTCTCAACAGAGCGAGCTTCCAAATTGTCTCCCCGTCCCGACTGCATCCCGCAAACATATCGGATGTGACAAGCAGGAATTAATAGTGTGTGTACAAAGAGCTGTTACAGCCGTCTTCTTTAATCTGGAATAACAAAATCTGGAGGGTCAGCTTATCTGGGGTATAGACATGATATTCTATAATTACAATAATCTAGGAAAGTTATAAATGACTCTCCTAAAAAACTTTCAAAACTTCTGAAATGGAGGTCGTATATATATTTCTCTTTATCTCATGACCAAGATGCGATCGGAGAGGAGAGATGAGCGACGATGATGCAGACAAACGCCGCCAACCAGATCTTTTTCTGCCTCAGTGTCGGAGTGTCCATCGAGGTCCATTCTTTCGGACTGCAACCCCATACGCCGACACACTTCCAAGGTACCTTGAAAGACTTATTATGGCGCATGACATGTCTAATTGGCAACAGCTTTCTCGTCTTATTGTTGCCAAGAGGACTTCTGGGTTCCGTCGATTGTGTTACTTGGGCTTGTACAAAGTCATTTGTCTTATGTTTGTTCCAGAAGATCCAGAGAAAACGTCTGAAGCATATCGTTTGAAATGTTTGGACGCTCTTGGTTGTTTCTGCTATCAAAATCCAGCTTCCACATCCATACAGCACTATAGGCAGTACCGGGGACTTGTAGAATTTCATCTTGGTTGGTAAGATGACAT
>OZ038512.1:6883977-6901477 GCA_964036315.1 Acanthosepion esculentum
AAATTGAATTTATGATTGCTTAGTTCTAAAGCATTTATATATTTAATTTTAGACTTATCACATATTCCTTTATTGGCTGAGTCTGTGGATAATCCAACTATGTAAATGATCTAGAATTTCTATCTATCTATCTATCTATCTATCTATCTATCTATCTATCTATCTCAATCTATCCATATCTATCCATTGATCTAGCTCAGTTTATTCATATCTATCTATCTATCTATCTATCTATCTATCTATCTATCTATCTATCTATCTATCTATATATATATATATATATATATATATATATATATATATATATATATATAATATTTTTTAAAATTGAAAAGTTTACTTACTGTAAATTATTATCCATTTTTGAACTCTTTTATTTGTCTCCCGACTGCGTAGTTTCGTGGTTCATGTCCAATTTTTTAGAGTTAAAATGTCTCTTATATAAAGTACCGTTTTTATGCTTTATTTTTAACTATACATATATATATATATATATATATATATATATATATATATATATATATATATATATATATATACAGGCGACAGTCTGTTTCATGCTAGATGCAATCATTGTAGCCCGATGATTGCATCTAGCATGAATCAGACTGTCGCCTCTTTTATATTTACACAGGCTCTATCTCTGATATTGAGCACTTTATCCCATAAATTAACATTTAAGACTATATTTCTTCATATATATATATATATAAATATATATATATATATATATATATATATATATATATATATATTTACAAACATACATATATATATATACATATATATATTTATATATACATATATATATATTTGTGTACATACATATATATATATATATTTGTGTGTATATATATATATAAATATCTATATATATATATATATATATGTTCATAACCATCTTATTCTGTTTCTATCTCTATGGCTGTCAGATGCAACAAGCATTTGACTCAATCTATATGTATAAAAACCATTCCTATTATGAACTCCGTGAATGTCCTGCGGCAAAACGGACGTCTCCCCATCAATGTCACTAATTCTGTGCAAGCAAATAGAAAGAAAGAAGGGGTGGTGGGTAAAAGTATGCATTTGCACAAAGGTATTTAGCGTCTTCACTGTTGTCCAGTTGACGCATAGAAACAGAGTGAGAAAGATAGAGAAAGAGTGGGTGACTGAGTGAGTGAGTGAGAGAGACCGAGAAAGAGAGTGAGTGGGAGGGAGACAGTTTGCTTTTAGTATATATTAAATTAATAAACGTGTCGATATGCTTAAACGCAATTCACAGTCTATCTCTTATTCATTCCCTATCTATCTATCTATCTGTCTATCTATCTATCTTTTTCTCTATCTATCTATCTATCTATCTATCCAATATTCAGTCCCTATCTATCTATCTATCTATCTATCTATCTATCTATCTATCTATCTATCTATCCCATATTCAGTCCCTATCTATTTGTCTATCTCATATTCAGTCCCTATCTATCTATCTATCTCTCTCTCTCTCTCTCTCTCTATCTATCTATCCAATATTCAGTCCTTATCTATCTATCTATCTATCTATCTATCTATCTATCTATCTATCTATCTATCTATCTATCTATCTATCCCATATTCAGTCCCTATCTATTTATATATCTCATATTCAGTCCCTATCTATCTATCTATCTATCTATCTATCTATCTATCTATCTATCTATCTATCTTAGTCCGTTCATTATCTATCTATCTATCTATCTATCTATCTATCTATCTATCTATCTATCTATCTATCTATCTATCCCATATTCAGTCCCTATCTATTTATATATCTCATATTCAGTCCCTATCTATCTATCTATCTATCTATCTATCTATCTATCTATCTATCTCAGTCCGTTCATTATCTATCTATCTATCTATCTATCTATCTATCTATCTATCTATCTATCTATCTATCTATCAGCAGGTGCTATATACATCTGTCTGTCTGTCTCAATCAATATATCGCAATCTATCTATCTTTTTCTCTCAGTATGTTCCCATCTATTAGGTTGGTGCAAAAATAATGTCGTTTTTCTTACATAAGTTGAACGTCAAAAAACGACATTATTTTTGCACCAACCTTATATCTATCTATCTATCTATCTATCTATCTATCTATCTATCTATCTATCTATCTATCCCGTAGTCCTTTCCTATTGATCTGGCTAAGTAGGTAGCTAGCTCTCTCATTCTATTGATTATCTGTTGCTCTCTATTTCTCTATTCTTTTTATTCTCTGTCTGTCTGTCTGTCTGTCTGTCTGTCTGTCTGTCTCTCTCTCTCTGTCATATCTAAACATTTTCTTATAGTTGTTCCCTTCATTTCTTTCCGCCAACTCGATGTCCATAATGTCCGCCATTTTCCATTTCTTCATCTTATCTCACGCTCTCTTTTTGTCAGTTGATTTCTGCATCGAATTCACCATTCTGTTTATCCATCCCCAAATATCAATTAAGCCCGCTTGTCTCGCGGCCATGTCATCTTTGGCGTGCTTTCTACATGGTCCGTAAAACGTATTCACCCACTGCACATGTCCATACTGGCCCAACCCACTCTGCAAACCAAGGGATACTGATATAGGATGGACAGTTTATTATTTATTTTTAATCCAAATATGGAACTAAACAAACAATTTTCCCCAACAAAGCTGCCCTAAGCAGTGATGCAGCGAACACTGTAATATTTCTTCTTCTTTTTTTCATTTATATTTTTCTCTTATTTTCAGTCTATTTTATCACTTTTTTGCGTAGTTGCGAATTATTTGGCGTTGGTGTTTTTGTTTTTTTTAATTCCTTCCTATTTTTCATATTTGTCTTCTTTTTCTTTTTAATTTGGATTTTTTTTATCTTTTCTTTCAAATGTTGATTTTTTCTCCTTTTCCTTTCTTTCTTTCTCTTTTTTGATCTCTCTTATGGTTTCCTGGTTTTTCTTCCAATTGTACTTTTTTTCCTTCATTCGAACAACCGTTCATTTCATTCATATCTACGTGTATATATTTTTCTTTCTTTCTTTCTTTCTTTCTTTCTTTCTTTCTTTCTTTCTTTCTTTCTTTCTTTCGTTCTTTCTTTCTTTCTTTCTTTTGCTATGCCCCCACTAATTCTTTCTGTCTTTTCATCCTTTCTTTTTATTTGATTTTTTCTCTAATTTTTTCTTTCTTTCTTTCTTTCTTTCTTTCTTTCTTTCTTTCTTTCTTTTAATGCTTCTATTTTTCTCCCTTCTTTATTTTCTATGCATCCACTCTACTTTCTTTCTCTCTTTCTTCCTTTTTCTGTTACATTCTTGCTTTCTTGCTTTCTTTCTTATTTTCTTTCTTCCTTTTCTATACCTGCATTATTTTTATTCTTTCTTTCTTTTTTCTTTCTTTCTTTCTTTCTTTCTTTCTTTCTTGCTATGCCTCTGATTCTTATCGCTTCTTTTCTTTTCTATGCCTCTCGTCTTTCTGTATTTCTTCCTTCCTTCCTTTGATTCTTTTATCTCTTTCTTTTTTTTGTATGCCTTTACCCTCTCATTATTTCATCCCTTCTTTCTGTCTTTCTTCCTTTCTTCCTTTCTTTCTTTCTTTCTTTCTTTCTGGTCCCCCCACTCTTTCTTTCTGCATTCGTTTCGTTCTCTTTGTCTATTTGTCTGTCTTTCAGAGCAGCAGAATAATTCGACTGCTTCTTTTTTGTCTATTTCAGTTTAAAGACTTAAGCAGTAGCAAAAGAGACGAGGAAGCAAATAGAAAGGAAGGAAAGAAAATCCTTGGGGGATGTAATAAGGAAAAGTAAAATAGTGTTCAGAAGGCGGGGAATTAATAGATTGAAATGAGAACATAGCGAAAATTAGAACAGAGAACAAGATTGTAAACCTCCCAAAAATTGCCATCGTTTACTCTTGTAGAATTCTTCTAAATGTTCCGAAGTTGTAAGGCGTCTTGTTGACACAATGCCACAACAACTGCATTTCAATTGAGGACGTTACCATCATAAAATATTTGATATATTCCATTTTCGGTGAATACTGTCGCCGTGAATCGATTCTAAACATAAAATCATTAGCACATGCGCATATATTTGAATTCGAAAGGTAGCGTTCCCCCAAATAATGTTACTTTTGTCGATGACAGCGATAAGATTTACCACGTAATAATGCGTAAAGAAATCGAAATTACACGAACAGAAATATTTATTTTGGACAGTGTCGATTGGATGACTGGATATTTCGGCTAGATTTCACAAAATATGTACACACACACACGAACATACGCACGCACACAGACACACACACACACACACACAAACACACAAAATACGTGTGCGTGTCCACATTATAACCAAATATTTAGCGGATTCTCTCTCTTTTTTAAATATACGTTTTTCTCTCGTTGGAAAAACTATAACGTTTTCCCTATACATACATACATATATATATATATATATATATATATATATATATATATATATATATATATATATATATATATATAGAGAGAGAGAGAGAGAGAGAGAGAGAGAGAGAGAGAGAGTTGTATATTTAGGCAGCAAGCCTTCGTTTATGCATATTTCATTTAAAACGTCAGACACGGTACTACGGTTATGTTTTTTATTTAATTTTTCTTGTGTTCGAAAAAGAGCTTTCTTTTCTGGACAAAGACTGTAAAATCTGTCCAAAAGAGGTAACACTTTGTTTTTAAATTTGCTTAAAAATCATTTAATCACGAATGACTTATGATCGCTTGAAGAAGTACAATCATAGTATTGAAACATGGAAGCTTTTATGTAGCGATTTCAGCATGTTTTTATTATAAACTCTTAGAATATATATATATATATATATATATACATATATATATATATATGTGTGTGTGTGTGTGTTGTATATATAGGCAGCAATCCTTCGTTTATGCATGTTTCCTTAAAAACGACAGACGAGGTACTACGGTTAAGCTTTTTATTTAATTTTTCTTGTGTTCGAACAAGAGCTTTCTTTACAGGACAAAGGGTGTGTAAGAACTGTCCAAATGTTTTATATTTCCGAGTGCTTTCGGTTATACCTTTAGCCATTATCAAGGATGATTCGATTTTTCAGCTTAATTGAGTGTGTGCATTATGTATATGTCTTAGTGTGTAGTAGGGGTGTTTTAATTTCCGAATACGGTTAGCACGTTGTGGCTTTGTTCGTAGTTAATATTGTTAAGAGTTGGCTTTTTCTTTTTTATTATTAAAGCTTCCATTATTTTAAATCTTTTTTTACAGGTGGATGCAGTTAATATATTTGTGTTTTCTACTAGTATGTTTCTAATGGAGTCCGGTAAATTTGTGTGCGTGTTTAAATGCGTTCTGATGGAGCTGTGGTGTAACGTAAGACGTCTGGATAAGCATGTAGTTGTGTAACCGATGTAATTATTTATGAGTCCGGTTTTATCAGGAACACAGTTCCTTAAGGGGCATTTGAACTCATAAATAATTATATATATATATATATATATATATATATATATATATATATATATATATATATTGTAAAAACGTTTTTGTACCTTGTTAGAATTTCATCGCACTAGACATTATTGATTTTACTTCGTCTACAGATGCGCACGAAACGAGAGACGCAGTTAATTTCAAAATTTTTGAAATAATATTTTTTTTCAATCTAGCCAAATTCATCAGTGTTCTTTTTCTCTCGATCACGTTTGCACCTGATTTTCCACACTGAGACAACAATAAATCTATTAAGAATGGTGATATATTGTAAGGGTCTGGACGCAAATTTAGCAGAACTGAACTGATCAAGGCGCTTTCGAGAACTTTTAGTCTCAGTGAATTATTTTCTCTTTTAATCAAAGTAGCATCCCCTATGTCAAAATGGTGGTCAGTGTCGTTACGATTTACAACCAATGCGTTTTGTGTCTTGTCTTTTTTAAAATGCCCCTTTTGTGTTCACATAGTCTCTTTTTTAAACTCTTGAAGTTTCTCCAATTTATTAATTCTGGCAATTCCTGCATTTGATAGAGTAAATTACTCCTTTAAGTTTTGGCTTTTTTAAAGTCTTTGATTGTTTCAGATGTTGTGACATTTCTTATGTTGAGCTCATATTAATTCTTTTCGGTTGTAGCTGTGATAGAATTAGTGGCTAAAATGATATATTTTTGGATTCATTCGGTTTATCTGAAAGGACAGCTTTTCTATTTTGGAATATTTTATGAGCCTATTGCTTCTTATTAAATAACAAATAGGGTATTGAAGAGTCTTGAAAGTATTTTCAATATATTTCATCTCTTCGTGTAAATATTCAGGGTTGTGTTAGGTTTTTTGTGTACCGTTGTGTACTAGTGAGCCAACCAGAATGAGCTGACTCATTTTATAGTCTACCAATAGAGGATTAACCAATCGGAAGACTTGAAATATTCAATCCGACGTGTATAAAGGCGTCCATTTTGTTTTCTCCGAATATTCACTGCCAACCTCTGATATGGAAGACCTTAAGAATTATTGAACAGATGCTACTAGATATTGGTGTTGTTTCATTGAACAAATTACTTACGTTGATTTTCTACATTCACACTATGGGGAACATGTATAACAGGCTGAAAATTCTGAGTGCTCTTAAATAACATCCAGTGATCATTCCGGATTAATTTTTCTTGCTATGATGAGAATAGGTGCCGGTCACGTGACTTTTTTTGCTTGATTTTCGGTGGACACTAGATTTTAGGCAGTTGTCAACTCAGGGTAACACGAAATAGATAAATGGATAAAACATACTGCAATAGATAGATCAGGTATAGCACGTGATAGATAGATATATAGAAATATAGATAGATAGATATATAGATATGAAGAAAAAACAGAAATAGATAGATAGATAGATAGATAAAACCACTGAGATAGAGAGATAAATAGGTAAATAGATAGATAGATAGATAGATAGGTAGATAGATAAAACAGGCTGTGATAAGTTGATGAAGAACAGTGATAGATAGATAGATATGAATAAACAGGGATATATTCCTTATTATTCCTCTCACTTTGTCCCATATACTCTCTCTCTCCATATATGTATATATATATATATATATATATATACACACACACACACACACACACACACACACACACACACACACATATATATATATATATATACATATACACTAGACACTTAATGCGCAGATGGTCTTTTACTCACATTTTGCATCGACTACGACGAGACAGAACATTATTGGATATAATCATGGCTACCTGCTGAATTTCATTTCATGCATTTCTAAAGTAGAGAATGGCAATTAAATGACTTTTGATGCGGCCTAATTTTTGGACTTTTCTACGTATTTCAAATCGGATCATCTACGTTGATTTTTACGCCTTTACAGAGAATATCAAGGTTGACTTTTGTGTTTTACCTCAACATAGCAACCAGTCTAGGAGAAGGAAATATCTGTATTCAAAATCAGCTCCAGGATGGATTCTCTACACCAGGCAACCCCGCATTACAAACCCAATTACTAATATGGACGCAACACCCGTACCGACCTAATGGATTTCAGGTCACGTGACGTGAATATTATCCATTTTAGTTTAGATTTGGTTTCAGAAAAGAACAATATCGAAATAAAAGAATGCGTTCTTCAAGGAAGTGAATGCATTCCCTCAAAGAACGAGGTCGAGCATATTTTTTCCACTGTTATTCCAGTCTATATTCTCACAACATTTCCTTTGATATGAATGTTTCTCTCTTTGTTCTGCAACCATTTCCTTCTTCTCGTATCTTTTGGACTTAGTGATACAATTTTTGGTCATTTCTTTAATTTTTTTACAGCGTTTCCCTTCTGTTTACAAGGCTAAAAATATTCTTTCCGCAAATCCTTTTACATGAGGATCCGGACAATTTTTTTCTGGTATTTTTGTCCTCTTTGAGGTGTTTGGTTCAAAAACCAAAGAATTCCATTAGCGAACACTTTGTACGGCTTTATACCTTTAACCATTAATTTGCTTGATTATTTTTTTTATCTTGATGCAATGACGCTCCGGACATGAGCGATATTTATCTTCAGGGCTCGGTACTATTCGAGAAGAATCCATTGCGGTTTTGTGCGACATTTTGTTTTTACAAGTAAAAAGGAAGAGTAATTTTTTCTCTTTTTGTACATATCATGAATTTCGATGTACCTTGTAACATTCATATATATATATATATATATATATATATATATATATATATATATATAAGTTTGGACGCTGATACGTGGTTAAGTGAAATTTTGATTTGTCATGTTTGAAGTATGTAGTTAATATTAACCAGTGAAATGACAATTGGAGAGACGATATTTTAAAATGAAAAATCTTTGTGTATTTTTTTCATAAAATTGCAAACTTTATGGACAACAACATATATATTTATATGATAGAAATTATTAGGAGGATTTGATAAATATAATTAGGTAATTCATTGAGTCTGAAACTTCAAATGAAAGCAGAAATCACTGGATATTTGAGTTTCATCAGCAGTGCGCATCCACTACCGAGAATTGAACCCCTGACAGTTAGGTTGTCAAGCGAATACCATACCGACTGTTCTACGGGCATCGGTGACGAAGAGATAGCAAATCAGACTCAATATAGCGCAGCTCGCTCACAAATTCCGTGGTGGAACTCAAATGAGATTCTCTCTAATCATAACACTGTGCCCCCTGGAGCCACTACTACTATCAACAAGCCGCGCCAACTGGAGCATTAGAAGCCGGTTCAAGCAAGATATATAAATGATAGAAATTATTAGGAGGATTTGATAAATATAATTAAGTAATTCATCGAGACTGAAACCTCAACATATATATATATATATATATATATATATATATATATATATATATATATATATATATATATATATATGTAGGGTGCGATGGATAAATTGTTCTGTAAATGACGCAAAAATTAAGTTAAAACTGACATCTTATTTTAACAGCTGTTAATTTTTAACATAAATATCTTGAAATTCTAAAGAGTAAATTTATTCAGTAAAATCGCCTTTGGCGGCAACCACGGCCTACAGACGACTTCAGAATCTCCTGCATCTCTTCTGGACGGTCTCCTTTTTTAAACTGTTGAATGCTGCCATAATCCTGGCCTTCAGCTCATCTTTGGTGTTATAAGAAGTTTTGTTGGTCTCTCGCTCAGCTGCGCCCCACACATAATAATCAAGGGGGTTGCAGTCTGGGGAGTTAGGTGGCAAGATGTAAGGGGTGATGCAGTCTCAGAAATTGTCTGACAGCCATGACTGTGTTCACTTGCTTGTGTGGCATGGTGCAGAGTCATTTTGCCAGACATAGGATCCTTCCGCACTTCACCCAGGACGGCACTACCTCCTCAAGACACTTGATGTAGGCCTCCGTGTTCAGTCAAAGGCACCGTGGGATGCTGAATGAAGGCATAATGTCGCCATCGCTCATGAACACTCCAAACACCTTCGTAATCACCATTAGACTCATCCAACTCTTTCCGAATCCTCTACACTACTCACAGATTGATATCCAGACAAAAAAGGTGGGAATGCCAAGTAGTACAGCATATCGTTTCCAAACATCTGTCGGAGTAAATGGCGTCATGTTGTTCTTTTCTTCACAGACGGTACCCAGCTGACGGTACGACTCTATGCAGTCGAAATTAAAAATTGGAGACAATTTATCCATCTCACTCTTCATATATATATATATATATATATATATATATATATATAAGTAATTCATTGAGTCTGAAAGAAACCTCAACAGAATGTAGAAAGCACTGGACGGCCGTTTCGTCCCAGAGAGAGAGAGAGAGAGAGAGAGATAGAGAGATATATATAGAGAGAAATAGATAGATAGATAGATAGATAGAGAGGTACATAGACAGATAGATAGATTATATCAAATCTGTAAGTAGAATGGATAACCCGAGGAGGACTTTTTTAATATGAAATATTCTAAAAAATGGACCAATAAAAAGAGCTTAATGTATATATACAAGGTAACCAAAAAAGTTCTGTCCATTTTTTGATTAGTCATTAAATGAAGTTGAAATATATACGAAATGCGTGTAGCAATTGTTTTCAAATTCGGACAGCCGGAAGGAGGAACATCAGGCGTTATAAAAAACACACGCACCGTGCCCGGTTAGCAAGGCGGATTTTAGTTTAAAACGGAAACGCCCCTCTGTACTGAAATCGGTAAAAACACATCAGGCTATATGACGGTTCCGTATAGGATACAGGTTCGATTCCTGTCGGAGGACGCATATTTTCTATGACAATTTCTCGGATAATCAAGCCGGTAAATGTTGTTAATACTGTTTATTATAAACAGAACATTTACTTAAATATGTGTATCTATAAAAAAAGAATTTAATGTTTGATGAACAAAAGTGAGTAAAGATAATTATCGCAAATATTAATTCACCCGAGGAAATTATAAATTTTAAATCGAAGTTTGTTTTTTTTTTTATTAAAATTTTGTCACTCTTGAAATTATAAATTTAAAATCAAAATTTATGTTTTTTTTTATTTATTAAAGTGTTGGCACTCTTTTGAAATTTTAAATCAAAGTTTGTTCTTTTATAGAACAGACTCCACATGATTGGGCATAATCCGAAAATGTATTTTACCTGGGGCTACGATTATGTCAGATTGTTGGAAAGGATAGACATGATTGAAAGACGTCCCCAATTATATTCTTTTACCTGGAAATCAAAGTGTGAATTTCGTTGACCCCGAAACATCAGCTCACCCGCAATCAATCGAAAGTACCTGGCGCATCACCAAAAGGAAGAATAAGTCAAAACTCGGAACACATCGCGAAATGACATTCTTATTTGTTTTTTTCTTTGGAGACATAAGGCAAAAAATAACAATAAATTTATTATAGAACAATTTTTAAAGGATATTTCTAAATTTTTGTGTGAATTTTAGTAAATATAAATTCTTTTTATTTTCGGGTGAATTAATATTTTGGGATACATTAAGTGAAAAATCTGATTTTGCCTTGTTTATCGAGATGAGCGCTGATGCAGACCCCACACTTAGAAATGGCGCACCCGAGTCAATATATTTGGGGCGATTACAATGATCAACCCGACGGAGAGCAATGGAAGGGTCTCGCTCTGTGAGAATTTGGTGTGAATTTTAGTAAATATAAATTCTTTTTATTTTAGGGTGAATTAATATTTTGGGGTTAATTAACAGAAACTATCCGAAAATTGTCAGGTACGACACAATGAACCATCATTTCTAGCAGTAGATATAGCATTTGATACAATATAGTCGTCCTAGCAGTGGAAAACGTGTAGCCAATAAGGCACAAAGCGTTACTCTGCTGGTGTTTAGCATCAGTCATGCTGATGGCAGGCAGAAAATGTCTCTCTGGTGATTTCAAGATAGCAGTTTTATTTTGGGAGCCTTTGCAGTTTACAAGCCATTTCTTGCCCCAGTTAACCACTGATTGAAGGCACTTTTTGACATCAGTTGCCAAGATTACTTTGCTGGATCTTTCGGATTTGCTTCTATGACAGGAGTAAATGGTTATATCATATCCATAAATACCTTGTTGGAAACTGATGGTATCGAAAACGTCGTTGATGAAAGTACATCATGACCCATTTTAGAGCATGTGACATGTATCGAAAACTTGCCAAATGTTCACCTCCGATACCATGCCAATGATTTTATGTATGTACCCATTGACACACCGGCAGATATTCGCTTCCAGATGAAAGCCCCGATTCGAATATTCATTTGGAAAAAAGGATTTCAGTTTCGAATCAAAAAATGTTTTTAAGTAACGAGTTTAAAAGATTAAGTTTAGGTTCAAAATCGTTGATTTGGAATTTCATTCCGGTAATCAGTTAAAATCTGATAGCACAGCCTTATAAAATCTTATAGCAAAGCTTCATGAAATCTTATAGCACAGCCTTATAAAATTTTATAACACGTCCTTATAAAATCTTATAGCACAGCTTTATATAATCTTATAGCACAGCCTTATAATATGTTATAGCACAGCCTAAAAAATGCTATACCACATCCTAATAAAATCTTATAGCAAAGCTTTATAAGATTTTATGGCACATACCTATAAAGTTTTACAGCACAGCCTCATAAAATCTTATAGCACAGCTTTATGTAATCTTATAGCAAATCCTTATTAAATCTGTAGGCACAGCCTTATCAAATCTTATAGCACAGCTTTATATAATCTTATGTCATAGCCTTATAAAATCTTATAGCAAAACCTTATAAAATTTTATAGCACGTTCTTATAAACTCTTATAGCGCAGTTATATATAATCTTATAGCACAGCTTTATATAATCTTATATTACAGCCTTATACAAATTTATAGCACATCCTAATAAAATCTTATAGCAAAACTTTATGAAATCTTATAGTAAAACTTTATAAAATTTTATAGTACGTCCTTATAAAATCTTGAAATACTTTTAGTTTGATATTTTATAAACAATGGAAATTTAAACATTAATTCTGGTATTAATGAACACCATTTGTATTATTGTGTTATATACACTTTTATTTTTTTATTGTTTTTATTAATTATGATCTAACGAATGATCTAAAAATCTCATTCATAGAGTAGCCTTTTTTATAATCTTTTATAATTTTTTACAGTTGTAATAACATCATCTGATACAGTAAAAAATTGCATATTTCCTTGTGTTGATTCCTATTTAGAATTGAGGTTCGAATATATTTTCTAGGCAATGTATCTAATACAAATTAAATCAACGTTATTTGGATTGATTCTTGAAATAATAACATTTTGAACTCAGAGTGTAAGCAAAAACCTGCTGAAATTAAGTATTGCTCTATATTTTTTCACATGATGTTTAAACATAAATGCTGAAAAATAGGTGAACGCTATGAATCTAATTTTTGGTGTTAGTACTTTCCACATGATACCCAAGCTTGGGCACTGGGTACAATTTTGATCTTCTAAAAAAAAAAATGAAAAATCAACCTGCTCTATTTTCAAATACCACTCAAAGTCCTATTTGGTTTTACATAGTTCTGCTTAATAAGAATTGGTATAATTTGGAATTGTATGTTCTAAAACTTTTAAATGTGTATTTTTCTAGAGTTGCAAATCAAATTATTTTATTAATTTTAATTTTTACGATAAAAATTCCTAATCTTATTTACTTCGCAGTAATACGTAAACAGTTTTTGGTGCGACTGTCTCGTTTCACTGGCACTTTCACGTATACTTTCATTTTTACTTTTACTTTCACTTTTACATTCACACTAAAACATCGAAAATACGCGCTAAATTCTTTTCGAGTCTCATTGTATTTTGAAGAAAAATACTTTTTTCTTATAGGTTTTATACTTCAGTGGCCTTTTCATATTTTTTAAAACTCGCTGCTTTTCTGTTATTTATTTGGTCTTTATACGAAGACTTTCTGTAGCATTGTCTATCCAAAATTCAGTTTCATCTCAGACAATGACTTCAAGAAATCACGAACGGCATTGCAAGACATCAGAGAGTCTGCACACGATTGAAACAGCTTCTCTCTCTCGGTTTATTTTTTATCTTTAAACTCATATATAAAAAAAATCAAATACATACATACATACATACATACACACACATATATATATATACATATATATATATATATATATATATATATATATATATATATATATATATATATATATATATATATATATATATGAAGAAATATAGTCTTAAGATATATATTTATGGGATAAAGTGTTAATATCAGAGATAGAGCATGTGAAAATATAAAAGTGAACATAGAATTGAACACTTAGAGGCGACAGTCTGTTTCATGCTAGACGCAATCGTAAGGCCACGACTGCGTCTAGCATTATTAAAATTAAATTTTAATAATAATATTGAGGTTTTGGGCTCTCGTTTTTGAAACATTAAAACTCTTATGCAGCGAAAGAATCCTTTTTTTTTAAATAATTATAATTTAAGCTTTACTACTGTATGGAGCACTGTTTTTAAAAAAATAAAAACAAAAACACTAAAGAACACCGGATTATTTACCTAACGTGTTCTTTCCTATTTTTCTACATATATATATATATATATATATATATATATATATATATATATATATGAAGAAATATTGTCTTAAAGTGTGCTATATTTATGGGATAAAGTGCTCAATATCAGAGATAGAGCGTGTGTAATTATAAAAGTGGACATGGAAGTCAGCACTTAGAGGCGACAGTCTGTTTCATGCTAGTGCAATCGTCAGGCGACCTGACGATTGCACTAGCATGAAACAGACTGTCGCCTCTAAGTGCTGACTTCCATGTCCACTTTTATAATTATATATATATATATATATATATATATATATATATATATATATATATATAATTATTTATTTAAATAATTATAACATATTTATATTATAATATTTAAATAAATAATTATATCTGCTCTACTCTGTATTGAGCACTCTTTTAAGAATAATACTTTTTGGTTATTGGAATTTATTCCGTATATACCAATCCCATACTTGTATATATATATATATATATATATATATATATATATATATACATATATATATATATATATGTATAGTACTTGTATTGTTTGGACTGTTGACCTCATCTTTATTGTAATATTCACAACGTTTCTACTGTTGAACGATTCCTCCTTCTTCAGGTGATTTAAATTGGAATTTAGAACCGCAAAATTTATTTAGTCCACGGGGAAGATTGTTCTAGTTACATGTGAAATGCCTTTTCTGGATATCTCAGTTCAGGAACTCAAACCGTTTAGGAACTCCACTATCTAAGATTTTGTTCACTATCAGCTGTGGTTACTAATTGAATTCACAACACTTTGGGTAAAGTCACTATATGAATTAATTCAACCAACGTTTTTATCCATTCAGCCATTTTCCCCAAGAATAATCCAACACCAAGGACTAAATAAAAGGTTTATTTTCCTAATTCCAACATATATAATCTGCAAAACTTCGTGAATATGGCAATAAAGTCGAGGACAAATGACCAATAGACGTAAATTGTGTAAATAATTACAATATATCATCTCAGAAATATAGACAGGTCCTGAAGAATGCCGAAGCGTACAAGGACCGAAACATGGTGAATTTGGTAACGAAGATGAGGACAACAGTTCGAACAATGTTAATTGTGTAAATAATTATAATACCTCATCTCAGAAATACAAACAGATCCTAAAGAAAGAGGGAGCGTACAATATACAAAATGTCGTTAATATGGAAATAACAATGAAGACATCAGCCCGACTTGTGTAACGAGTGTAACTAATTGCAATACCTAATCTCAGAATATAGACACATCCGGAAGAAGTCCGTAGCCAACAACGGGCAAAACGTATTTGCAATAAAGATAAGGACAACAGACCGAACAATGTAAATAGTTACAAGATTTCATCTCACACACACACACACACACACACACACACACACACACACACACACACACACACACACACACACATATATATATATATATATATATATATATATATATATATATAAAACGATAAATTAAGAAAATATCTTAAAAAATTCATACCGGTTATATTTTATTTCATGAATATTATTATATTTATCTTTTCAGACCGAATAATTCCAAGAAATGGAATCAATTCATCTATTCAGGTATATATATATATATATATATATATATATATATATATATATATATATATATATATATATGCTTCTATCTATTAATATATATCTCGTAGTTCATGCCTAACTCTCTCTCTCTCTCTCTCTCTCTCTCTCTCTCTATATATATATATATATATATATATATATATAGATAGATAGATAGATACATATAAATATATATATATATATATATATATATATATATATATGCTTCTATCTATTAATATATATCTCGTAGTGCATGCCTAACTCTCTCTCTCTCTTTCTATATATATACATATATATATATATATATATATATATATAGATAGATAGATAGATACATATATATATATATATATATATATATATATATATATATATATATATATATATATATATATATATATACATATACACACAGGAAAAATATCGTCAATATGCATCAGCAAATATTTTAGTGCGAAATTCCGAGATCGTGTCAGTTGCACAATATGGCGAATTGTACGCAGGTCACTAGCGCGGCTGATGTGTCACATCCGACAGAGATATAAAAACTGAATGGTGATACGTCAAAATCGACGGCAGTGATTATATATGCAAACAGGAAAGAATTTTATTTTTGTGTTGTTTTGAATACTACTAAAAGCGTTTATTCCAAGCTTTCAATCGTCATTTATGTTATTTTTCTCGGCTATTTATATATATGTGTCAGTCTATTTTGGCGGATATTTTACCGGAAGTGGTTTATTTTTTTATTTAATTATTTCTGTCAAATTATTTTGCTTGTTTTTGTTTAATTTTGTTTTTATTTTTTATCTTATATATTTATGTATTTATTTTTTTTGATCGGTGTTATTATTAACGTAGTAAAAATTTGTTTACTTAGCTTATTGTGGATAGTCTTTTATGGCGGTTATTTTACCGGTAGTCGTTTATTTGTTTATTCATTTGGGTCAAATTTGTTTGCTTGTTTTTATTTATTTTTATTTTTTATATTATATATTTATTTATTTATTATTTTTATTTTGATCGTTTTTTTTATTAACGTAATAAAAATTTGTTTATATAGTTTATTTAATAGTTTTGTTTTTGTTTGGGAAGATAAAGCTATTTGTTGAATTTTGGGGTTGATTGTTGTGGTTTGTTCTGACTATTATTTTGGCAGGGACAGTTTTTAATTTATTTATTTGGATTGATTATCTTTATTTGTTTTTTCTAAACGGTTAGTTTATCGGTATCGGTTGTTAGTTTATTTATATATTTGGATGTATTTAGATCAATTTATTATACTTGTTGTTATTTATTTGTTACACTGTATATTTTCTCTTTTTGGTTTTCGATTTTCAAGTAACGCAGTATATTATTTTTTATTCATTTCTTTTATCGTTATATAAGAGTTATAGCTATTTTTCGTCCGATTTTTTGTTTTGATGTTTATAGCCTAATATTTTGGTCATAATAGTTTGCTAATTTGTTTATTATTTACTTTATTTATTGATTTTGTTCCTTATTTTTTATTCTATTTCGTCTATTCTAACAGGTGTGATTTGGTAATTTGTTTGGATTAATTTATTTTGCTTATTTTATTGTCATTTTGTTTGTTTATGTATTTATTTATTATATCCGTTTTCGATTTTTAAATTACGTAGTAAAAAATTGTTTTCATGTCTGCATTTTGAGATTAGCTCGGATCTTTTATTTAATAATTTATTTTGGTCTGGGAAGGTAATGATAGCTATTTTTTCCTACAAGCAAAGTTTGCAAGTTTTTGATCGGTTGTTGTAGGCTGATGAGTTTTTCCTTACTTTACAAGAT
>OZ038512.1:6913977-6928977 GCA_964036315.1 Acanthosepion esculentum
ATATTAAAAGAGGGAACGTTTTATTAATCAAAATCTCGGATACAAAAGTATTTGTCAGAAGAAAAATGATCAAATGTGGAGCTATATATATATATATATATATATATATGTGTGTATGTGTGTGTGTGTTTTCCACTGCCGTAACATTTGTTCGCTTACCTTGTTCTTTGTTTCATTTTTCTTTCCTTCCTTCTTTTTCTTTCTTCCTTTCTTTCTTTCTGTCTTTCTTTCTTTCTTTCTTTCTTTCTTTATGTTTCTTCTTTCTTTCTTTCTTTTATAAATCTACTTTCACTTTCACTCTCTTGCGAATTTAACATCTATTTACACTGAATTTTGCATTTGTATTTTTTTCTTTGACAAATTGATGTACGTTTACCTCTTTAAAAAATTCCGTTTCAGTTATGCAGTTATCTAGAAAGTTCGCTTTCCTACCATGATCCCAGGGTTCAAACCACAACATCGTCGTCTTCTTAGTGTAACTTTATGTTATCAGCGTAATGAAAATGTCTAAAAGCTACACCACCAGATCGCCTAAACATTGTAAGAATTTGTGTAGACGAAATGTTTGGTCTAGCACGTACTTACAAGTCATCGTGACAGAAATTTTTAAATATACTGGCCTTTTTAAGCTGTTAATCACATAAGATTATGCCTTCTCTCCTAGAAAGAAAAACTAAAATCCCAGTGTTGTTACAGTATAATCCCCAGGTAGTTTCTCTGGGTGTTAAAAAAATATAGATATGCCTGAACAGGCGTCTGCAAATGGGATTGGCTAGCCACCCTATCAGGCATTATGTACTTTTTCGCAACTTTTTCATTCATTCTTTTTCATTCAATTTCGACATTTATTTCTTTTCATGATCTTCTAATCAAACGTCGCCATCATCATTATCATTACCACTACCAAGATGGTAGCTTCTACCACCAACGTCGCTTTCATCTGTTACAGCACCACCGTGATTTTCATCGCCGCCACTACCATTATTTCCATCTAGTCACTATCGACTTCTTTTCTTGTTTTCTCTTTCTTCCACAATTTCCCCTCCTTTTCTGAAATCAATGCTCGCAAGCGAAAACCAATATGGCCGACTGAATAGGACATTTACGCTCGTTACCATACACAGATGATTTCACGAAATCCCGCTCCCTAATTTGCATACGGATCAGTGAGTTGATTGGACTCGGCTCTTGAGAAAGGAATGAATTAATTATCCGAGAAAAAAGGGGTCCAGTTTCCAGCAATTTTCTGATGTGGATCTGGCTTCTGAGAATCCGTAGTGGGTACATAGCAAAGAGAGACAAGTAGAAAGAGAGGGACAGAGGCGCGTGGAAGAGTGTGGAAGGAGAAATATGAAAGATAGAATAGAGAGAAAGTGAGAGAGAGAGAGAGATAGAGAAAAGTAGAGAAAAAAGAGATAAAATGTGGGTGTGAGAGAGAGAGAGAAAGAGAGAGAAAATGAGAGAAAAAAGAGATAAAATGTGTGAGAGAGAGAAAGAGAGGGAAAGTGAGAGAGAGAATGTGGAAGAGAGAAATGATCGGGAAAGAAATAAAGACAAGAATGTATATCGCGTAATGATAAAAAAAACACTGGTTCGTGCAGGGACATCAACATATGTATGCTATTAATCGGGCTTATTCAGTATGGAAGATGTGCACCAATTGCACTGACAAACACATGCATGTTTCTGTACACATATATAACCACATTATATACTGCACCTGCTCAGAGCTAAAGAATAAATATCTAAAACTTGTAGAAATCAGGAGACAAGGGAGAAAGGGAGAAATCAAGGTCAGGTTAAGAGATTAACATAATATATATATATAAATATATATATATATATATATATATATATATATATATATATATATATATATATATATATATATATACAGTGGTGTGCAAAAGAAAGTGAACCCCTAAGATAATATTTTTTAAAATTGTCTCTATTTTTCCAGAAATGGTCTCTTTTCTGCAGATAATCAACAAATCTTAATCAAACTATATATTTGCTATATAGGAATAAAGGGTCACTGCCGACACTGGGGTTTGAACACAGATCGCCAGAGAGCAAACACTGGCAATCCCATTTTGAATAAGAAGATCACGTGATGGTAAAGGAAATGTATATACGCGAATTAGCGATCACTTTCCGAATTACTTCGGGAGTGTGCTTGTCAAACTCTCTGCCTCCGGGCTGAGATGAACGCATACAAGTCTATGTCGAAGGGTAGAGTCTTGTCTGGCTATCCGACCCCGATTTTGTACGAGGCCTACTGGGAATTTTTGACCGAGCCTACGCCACAATAAACTTGGCCTTGTGCCGCATCTGGCCGCGTGGGGCGTTTAGTGAATATCATCACTGTCAGGATTACTTCGGAAGTGGCGCCGGTCAAACTCGCTGCCTCCGGGCAGAGAGGATCCCTAGACGAGGCTATGTCGAAAGCAGAGTCTCGTCTCAGGAGACTGCTACTCGACTCAGTTTTTACGGGGTCTATAGGGAATTTTTGCCCGATCATACGGGCTCGGATACCCACAATAAATTGGCCTTGTGCCGTATCCGTCCGCGTTGGGCCGTTAGTGAATATCTTACTATACAGATTATTATTCAGATTACTGTTCGGTGGTTACTGTTTGAGCGAGTATTATCGAGCGAGTCCTATTAGTGTGAGTGATATTCAAAGGCGTCTGACACCAGTATTGTTCAACGGCGTTACTATAGTTGTATCTGCGATTACAAAGTCTCTACTACACACGAGCATTACGAAAGTGACAACGAGTATTCGTTGATATTACAAAAGTGGCAATGAATGTTCGTAATTGTTCTAGCGCGACAAGCTTGTTAACCATTACACCACGTCGAGGTGCCCCAAAGATTTTCTAAGCGTAGCTTAGATGTGGCACAAGGCCAAAATTGTGTGGTACTCAGCTAGGAACGCACTCACTATTCAGTCGTAATAGATCTAGCGCGACAAGCTTGTTAACCATTACACCACGTCGAGGTGCCCATAGAGGAAACGCATATATGGGAGGTAGCGTGTCTCTAATTGATCTGCATTTCTAGTCTATCCTCTATTACTATACGGACCGCTATTCGCTACTCTAGTCACTATACTATTTCTCTATTCAGATCGCTATTCGGCGTTTACTTTTCGAGAGAGTATTATCGAGTAAGTACTTATAGTGCGTGTGCCATTCAAAGGCGTCTGGCACCAGTATTGTTCAACGGAATACTATAGTTGTATCTGCGATTACAAAGTCTCAACTACAACGAGCATTAAGAAAGTAGAAACAAGTGTTGGTTGACATCACAAAACATATTCATTAAAAAAATGTTTATTAAACGAATTAAAATCACTTTCAAAACCTTTTATCAAGCTGGAATATTAAGTAACAATTAAGATGTTCAAAATAAGTGAACGCTTGCATTTCGATTCTGCATTTTTTTATTTAAATGGTTGCCAATGCAAATAGTTTTTTGTTTACGTCTAATAATGAAGATGACGTGTTTTTTTTTGTTTTGTTGTAAGATTTGTATACTGCAGTCAACCAACATGATCTATGTAAAAGTGTGCAGGTAGAGACTATATTCAAAAACAAATCTCTATGTCAGGATCAAAAGATCGTCTTGTGGATTTAAAATATCACATAATTGAAACCTGTAATGATGGCTAACGCTCTAAAATGGGATGAAAACAATTTGGACGTCTTAACCTTGAGACAAATTATTTGTAAATGCAAGGACTTTCGTATGAATTAAAAAGTGCCCCCCCCCCCCCCCGCAAATAACAACTGCAATAGACATCTAGTCCTGGAAGCCCAGGGGAATCCTGCTGTAAACTTTGCCGTTCTCCAAGACACCCTGACAAATGTCAAAATCAATGTGCATACGTCTACAGTGCGACGAAATCTGAACGATGCCGGTCTACATGGCTGAATGCCTAGAAAAAAAGCCATTGATTACAAAAAAAATCTCAAGGAAGCTTGCTTCAACTATGCCAAAGCTCATATTAATAAACTAGAAACGTTCTGGTAAACGGTTTAATGGCCGGATGAGACCATACCATAGCTCTTCGGAAGGAACGATAGGCAGTATGTCCAGAGAGCTTCTAATACGGCTTTTGAGGTGAAGAATTTGGTGCCAACTGTTAACCATGGCGGTGACAGAATTATGATTGGTGGGTGCTTTGCTGCAGCTGGAACAGGTAAAATAATACGCATTGATGGGACAATGGACCCTGCAAGATACCAAGCAATTTTGAACGAAAGTGTTTTACTCTCGGTGAGAAAGTTGGGTTCAGCTGGGGGCTGGATCTTCCAATAAGAAAATAATCCAAAGTATCAAAGCAAATGTATTCCGAAAATAAAATTTCAAGTTTTGCAATGGGTTAGTCAAAATCATGATAAAAAAAACCTTATTGAAAATATATGGTTCATGAATGTAGATCATCCAAAGATTTCAGGCTATATCGAGTAATTGTGTGAGTTTTGCCATGACAAATGATAAAAAAATTACGCTCTCTACTGCCAGATACTTCTTAAAAATGATATGAAAAGACTAGTCGAGGTCGTGACCTCAAAATGAAGAGTCAACAAATATTAAATGTCAAGGTTCACTTACTTTTGCATATCTTAATTTTTAACGTTCCATTGTTATTTTTTACATTTGCTTAAAGTGGCTGTAATTCGTTAAATAAAGGCTTTTCTTAATAAATATGTAGTTCAGTTATGATTTTTTATTATCTCGAAAAAAAAAATATATATACATATATATATATATATATATATATATATATATTATATATATATATATATATATATATATATATGGGGGGTATATCCAAGTAAAATGAGGACAAATGGAGAATAATTCTTCTGTTCGTAACATTTAATAAATTTAATTTAATATCGCCCGAGGAGACACATCTGCAAAGTTGAATAATAATTGTAATTGTGTAGCGATTTTAACATGTTTCTGTTTTAATATGCTAAAATTAATAATAATAATAATAATAATAATAATAATAATAATACACACACACACACACACACACACACACACACACACACACACACACACACACACACACACATATATATATATATATATATATATATATTGAGAAAATTTTATACGGGTCGTGCAATGTGTGATAATATGTATATTTATTTATATTAAAATATATATATATATATTATCACACACTGTACGGCGCGTATAAAATTTTCTCAATATATATATATATATTATATATTATATCTATCTATATATTTATCTATATATATATATATATATATATATATATATATATATATATATATATATATATATATATATATGTGTTTGTGGTTTTCATTGAATAAAATATATATATTGTGTCTACTTATTTTTATACTGTTCCTTTCTGTTCCTCTGTTTCAGCTTCTGTCTAGCGCAGATTTGTCCACAAGAATCAAATTCATGCAGATGGCATCCTCAGACTCTCTTTAATTCACACCAACCTCTGTCACTCCACCAGGGTGGAAAAAGACAATGGGGAGAGAGGATGACGACCCGAATGCTCGAATGCATTCACCATAAAATTATCTCCGAAAGTATCTGTATATTTACACTATTTTCATAGTTCGATCAGTTGTCTTCATCTTTATTGCCAGGTTCATGTCGTTTCGGTCGTTGTACTATCCGGCCTTCTTCGGGTTTTATTCGTTGGAATTTCGAACATTCGGCTTTACTTGGTCCAAAATATGGGAACCAGTAATACAGAGAGATTGATAAAAAAAAACTAAAAGTAACAAAAAATTGTAATCCGAGCTCTTATAAAAAAAATGAGGGCTGAGAGAGTATGTATAATCTAACTTATACTGACTTGGCATGTCGACGTCAGTGACGTGACGTGGCTTCCCTCTGTCTTTTGTACATATATTTTCGTGGTAACCGCTCAGATGAATTTTTTTCCCTGGTGACACGACTACATCAATTTAAGCGCGCTACTAGATTGGCCTTTAGGTCTCACCATTATACTGTTGAAATAACTACATGCAACCACAAATTTTATTCCAAAGGTTTCTCTTCTCGCACTACCTGCCCATTAAATTCCCTGCCGTCTACTTGTTTCCCTGATACCTACAATCTTCAAAAATTTAAATGCAAACGTTAATAGCCATCTTTTATCTTCTTGAATCCCGTTCATCTTTTGTCCTTTCCTCAATCCTCCCTATACTCACGTTCACACTCCGTAACCTTACTAATGCTTAAGATGTAATGATTAAAAAAAATGTCCCAATGATTCATGATATATGACCCATTGGATAGAAGCGTTTGGCTCATTGGTCCTAAAAGTGGCATGCCCCAAAGAGATGTGAGCTGGTACTGACAATAGATATAAACGTTTTATCTTCCATATTGTGTAATCTTTCCCTGTAATTATAGGAAATATAAATCAAGAAATATATATTTATTTATGAATCATTTCCGTTTTTGCTTATTCTCAAAAATAAAGAAAAACGTAAAATTAAGGTTTTATTCAACTACTAGCCTAGAAGCCAATCTTCAAGCGGATTATAGGCTATGTCATGTGGAAGGCATTTGCGCCTTCGGCTTTTTACCTTCATCGTCCTAAGTACGTAAAAGCTATAAGAATATAGAAACAAAATTATTTTATCTTTATTCGACACCTTAATTCGGCATAATCTTTCTTCGTATACGCAACCGATCTCCGTAGTTTGTTTACATTTATTTTGCGCCATTCTTTATGATCCCTATATATAAAGTGACTCTTAAATGACATTAGCGAACATGATCTATGTAATATCTCGAATACGTCCGAGTAAGTGTGCTAGAAAAAGAAAAAAATGCATATGAGCAACGTACTGCGCCCCGCTTAATTTTTAATTACGGTTTAATTAGACGATATCATTTGCGATGAAAATTGAAATTAAAGTTAAACCTTTAATAAAGAATTGATTTTAAACCTTTCCTTCCGTTCGATATTTCATTTAAAATGAGTTATTAATTTAATTTTAAACTCGTGTAACTACTGTAGCTACTAACTTTTACTTAAAGCGGTTTATGATTCGCCGAGAGAGAAATACGGACGGACACACGTACACTACACTTTATTAGTATAGATATATACACAATTGTTTTCAAGGACTTGATGCCACTTGCATTTGGCAGATCTTCGATGCATTTCGAATAAAATTCCACAGGTTTTGATGTGAAAAAGTTTTCGTTGAAAAATTGAATCTAGTTTTCATGATAGAAACAATTTCCCCCATCTAATTCGCTTGGTGAATATTTGGTTTGAGAAAGGTCAAATTACGCAGGGCTTCAAATAATGATTGGAGTAAAAGCATGTGTGGTTTGTCCGGGAGTTCCCAAAATTTAGGTTTTGCCCGAAAGATATCACACTTGTGCATTTCACCTTAGTCAAATATAACTTTTCATCTATATTAACATTTGTCTACGTCTATGTATTTTCAGGTATTCTTATTCAGATAGAGGCATAAATAAAAACAACCTCAGATAAAAAGATGCGTTTAGCATAAATCAGACTGCCCCCTCTGGGTGTCGACTTCAATGTCCACTTTTATATTTACATACGATCTATCCCGAATATTGAGCACTTTATCCCAATAATATAGCATGAATAAAAACTGTACTGCGTTAATATTTTTTCATGTATTTTGTCTTGTGCTCTTATAAAAGAACAGAAAAAATGAAATAAAAAACTTAACCGCCATACCTTGTCAGTCTTTTTTAACGAAACTTTATAAAAGAGGGAACAAAAGAGGAATCGCTGCCCAAATACACAAAATTTTATATATATATATATATATATATATGTGTGTGTGTGTGTGTGTGCGTGTGTGTGTGTGTTTTCTGCGTGCATGTGTGTGTGTGTGTGAGAGAGTGTGTGTGTGTCTATGTGTGTAGAGAGAGAGATAAAGATACAGAGAGAGATTTTCGACGGGGATATAAACAATAGATAGATAGATACAAAGGAACAGACGGATATATATATATATATATATATATATATATATATATATATATATATATATATATATATATATATATATATATATATATATATATAGATCGCTATATATATATAGATCGATATATATATATATATATATATATATATATATATACAGATATATATAGGTATAAACAGACAGATATTATATATATATATATATATGTATAGATAGATAGAAACAGACAGATATCACATATATATATATATATATATGTATAGAAAGAGAGAGAGAGTGACAGATACATATATATCTATATATATATATCTATATATATATATATATATATATATATATATATATATACATACATATATATATATATATATAAACAGGAGATAGATAGATAGAAAGAAAGAAAGAAATACATGGAGATTTCATTTATAGATAGATAACGAATGAAAGTGAATGAGAGAAAAATGAAAACAGAAAAAAAAGCAAAAGAATGAATTCGTTTTCATTGAGAGAAAACACTTCTCTTAAGGACAAAAATCCCCGAAGAATTTTTTTTTTTAAAATGCCAAAAGAAGGGATTAACACTATGCGATTGTTAAATTTATAAAATAAAAATAAAAAAATGATGAAAACTAGAACAAAGAAAAATGCTGCATTTCCTTTCTTTTGGGTTTTCTGTTTTATTTTATTTTTCTTTTGTCTTTGATTTTCAGCCGCTTTTGACAGAAGGTTTAGCGATCATTTTGACATTTTAGTTTTTTCTCCTCGCGTTCTTCGCCTTGCTTTTCATGTCATATATTCTTTTATGAATTCTACACGCTTCACATCATCTTCTGTCCCGACTTATTTTTCTTCTGGGGCTTCCTTCGTTTTTTACTTCTCTTTTTTAATTTTATCGCCAACAACGTTTTAAACAATTCTATTTTGTCCATAGAATATTCGACCATTCTTTTAATGTTTTTAAGGTCCATCATGCTTCTTATCAGATTATTCTCTAAAACTCCAAAATATTTGTTAATTTGTCGAGAATTCTTCGCCTTCTTCTTCTTACTACTACTACTGCTACTACTGCTACTACTACTACTACTAATGATAATAATAATAATAATAGTAATAATAATATAAATCGTATTATTTTTAATAGTATTTCACTTATTTCACATAGAACAATACCACATCAATATTGCAATCACAAATATTCATATTGAATTTCATTCATACTTTGTTGTTATTTCTGTCGTTACTGAATAACTAACAAAGTTGCAAGTGTTACTTGAGGGCGGAGTGACATCAAATCCCCGAGCCCACACATTCGCATACTTACCATTTTAGAAGTACCTATTTTGATTCTTGAAGTCACTGCATTTGAATTACAAGTAACTGTTTTATTCCGTGCTAATAAGAATATATACTTGAAAAAGAAGGTGGATAAAATAAATAAAGCTTTATTGTACAAAGCCAGTACGATAAGAATAAATGTAGGTACCTCCATATGAGATCGCTAAAAAAAGAGCATAGCATGATGAAAAATACGCCAAACTTGACGAAAACAAAATTTTTCGTCAAGTTTGGCGTCTTTTTCATCGTGCTATGCTCTTTTTTAGCGATCTCGTGGAGGTACCTAAATAAAGGTAACAGTTATGCCCAAGGTCGTCGAAGGTCAATCCAGTAGTAATTGCTACTACTGGAAGGTCGGTAGTTTTTGCGTAAGTCTGAGTCGTACTCAACAGATCCCAGCTAGACGATATTTACCAGCCTTCCGACGAGGTAGGGAGTGACACAAGGGCAAGTTAAATGTGGGGTAATCCGAGCACGAAGTTTCGGTCAAAACTTCCACATAGACCCCGTATAAAACGGGGCAGCTGTTTTCCGAGACGAGATTCTGCCTTTCGACATAACCTCGTCTGGGGATCCTATCTGCTAAAGGGCAAAGAGTTTGACCAGCATAGCTGGATAAGATCTCAGCAAGATGGCATCTAGCAACTGCTACACGCAGTCACATCTGACATAAGGCCGAATTTTATATGTAGTACCCGAGTCCGTAGGCTCGGCCAGAAAATCACTGTAGACCCTGCATAAAAGGGATCGGGTCTGTCTACTTCCCCATACGAGAATCTGTCCTTCGGCATAGCCTTGTCCGCGTTCCTTTCTACCCGAAGTCAGAGAGTTCGACAGCATAGCTGGAACAGATTCCAACTACTATATTTTCTAACCTCCCCACGTGATCAGATGCAGGACAAGGGCGGATCTAATGAGGGGCATCCGAGCTCGAAGGCTCAGTCACAAATTCCCGTATAACACCTGTAAAACGAGGCCGGGTAGCTGTTTCCCGATACGAGATTCTGCCCTTCAACAAAACCTCGTCTGTGGATCCTCTCTGTTCAGAGGCAGAGAGTTTGACTAGCACAGCTAAAAAAGATTTCAGCTAGTATATTTATTAACCTCCCCACGCGATCAGATGTGGCACAAGGCCGGGTTTCATGTGAGGTAACCGAGCCCGTAGGCCCGGCCAAAATTCCCGTATAACCCGTGTAAAACGGGGTTGGGTAGCTGTTTCCCGAGACGAGACTCTGCCCTCCGGCATAGCTTCGTCTGTAGATCCTCTCTGCTCAGAGGCAGAGAGTTTGATCAGGACAAACGAGAAAGATTTCAGGTAGAGCATCTAGCAACTGCCCCCACGCAGTTAAATGTGGCACAAGGCCGAATTTAATGTGGGGTTCCCGAGCCCGTACGCTCGACCAAAACTTCCCTGTAGACCACGTATAAACAGGTTCGAGTCAGTCTACCTCCCCGAACGATACTCTGCCCTTCGGCATAGCCTCGTCCGGGTTCCTCTCTGCCAGGAAGGCCCAGAGTTCGACCAGCACAGTTGAAAAGATGTCTCCTTCGGCAGCCACGTCCGGGTTCCTTTCTGCTCAGAGGCAGAGAGTTCGACCATCACAGCTGAAAAGCTGGTATATTTAACAGCCCCCCGCGAGGGTGGTATGTGGCACAAGGCCGAGTTTATCGTGGGTTGTCCGAGCCCGTAGGTTCGGCCAAAAATATTCCCTTTAAATCCGTATAAACTGGTTCAGGCTCGGTGTACCTTCCCGAAGGAGACTCTGCCCTTCGACATAGCCTCGTATGGGTTCCTCTCTGCCCGAAGGCAGAAAGTTCGACCATCACAGATGAAAAAATTTCAGCTGGTATATTTAACAGCCCCTCCACCTGCTGGACGGTATTTACTTGCTCCTCCACGAGGTTTGATGTGGCACAAGGCCGAGTTTTACGTGCATATACCCGAGCCCGTGGGCTCGGCCAAAAAATCCCCGTAGAACCCGCATAAACGGGATCGGGTTGGTCAACCTCCCCGAACGAGACTCTGCACTTCGGCAAAGCCTCGTCCGGGTTCCTCTCTGCTCAGAGGCAGAGAGTTCGACCAGCAAGCCGAAAAGATTTCGGCTAGACTCTGTAGTCCCTTGACTTACAGATACTAATAGGCAGTTACTACCTATAGTATAATCACTCATGTTATACCATTACATCAAACTGTCGAATAAATAAATAATAATAATAATTTTAATAGTAGTAGTAATAATAATAATAATAATTGACATGGCAGTCCCTTCAGACTCTAATGTATCTTTGAAGATCTTAAAATAAAACTATCAAAGTACAAGAATCTTGAAATCGAAATCTCAAAAATGTTGGACATGCAAATGTGTACAATTCCAGTTGTAATGTGAGCCCTCGGATTGATTGGAAAATATCCCGATAGACTCATTGAAGGGATCCTTGCCTGAAAGAATCATTGAAGGGATCATTCCTGAAAGAAATACACAAAATTGTACTCAGATGTAGATCTTACACATTACGAAGATCATTATCTATGTAAAATATGTGACCAATTTCTTTCTTTTCTTTTTTTTATTCAAAAAATGGCCAGTGAAAAATGTCATGATGCCATTTCTGACCTTATGTCTCTGGTTGGGACCCGGAAAGAAATGAGTATACACCAGCAATCAAAGAAAAGAAATAATAATAATAATAATAATAATAATAATAATAATAATAATAATAATAAGAAGAAGAAGAAGAAGAAGAAGAAGAAGAAGAAGAAGAAGAAGAAGAAAGCTTTAGTATCTCATTGCTTCAGAAGTCTCTGTTTGCAGTGCAACTATTCGGCAAAAAGTGCTTACTGTTTAAAGATTGATGGCGAATACTTATAAAGCAAGATCTCTGGATAAAAACGTAGAAGATTGATTGGTAGATTGACTTGTTTTTTATGGTTTATCAACCTTTTGCATATTATAGCAATAACAATAAAATAAATAAATGAGTAAATAATAAGGAAATAAAAGCCAGTAGACTTGATATTATCATAAAAGACAAGAAATTCAAGAAGTATATGCTTATTGACATAGCAGTACGATCTGAGAGAAACAAGCACATGAAAATTATCGGGAAATTGTCCAAATACAAGGACCTGGAGATTGAGATCAACAGGATGTGGGAAATGAAGACTGTGACTGTGCGAATATTAATCGGCTATTTGGGCCTCGTGAGAGAAAAATGCACAGTTTTACCAGCAGTGTTCCAGGTAACATCATACAATTTGCCCAGAAGATCGCCCTACTAAGGATATCCCATATACTAAGAAAAGTGCTATCAATTGAATGACAATTCTCCTATAGGACCTAAGGACCATAGTTTGGACTCTTTACATGATACAAAGCAGGAAACACAACATACAAAAATAATAATAATAATCTCTATCTATAAAAGGCAAGATGTGCCTCTGTGTGTGTGTATGTGTGTGTGTGTGTGTGTGTGTGTGTGTGTGTGTGTGTGTGTGTAATGAATGCACGACCGCAATTTTCGACGGATTTGCACCAAAATTTCCATGCACATGCTCCAAGTTAGACGAAAGCCCAAGACCGAGTTTGCCTTCGATAGTGGAAATAATTGATTTTTTCATGCTTCTACGGTAGTTTTCACGTAGTTTGCGGCCATTTTCTACTGGCCAGAGTGAAAGCCTATAGCTGGCTGCCACGAATGTTAACTAGCATGCAAAAAAAATCGATAGCTGCATCCGTCACAAGTGGGAAAAATTTAAATCTGCGTGGCACTTTACTCCAATTGGCTCATTCGCTTGCTTAAACTCAACGTTGATTCTGATTCCGCAGAACTTGGTTGGGTGTGAAAAAATATTTCTTGTTAACATTCTTTTTTCATTCGGTTTTTCCCGTTACGAGTACTTTTTTAAAGCTGATCGTTTTGTGTTCATTTTGTTTAGTTCTTTTTTCGTAACAGATTTAATGTTTAGTATAGAGCTTAGAAAAATTCGCAGTGTGAGATAGGCAAGAAGTAAGGCATGTAGCAACATCAGCACGGCAAAGGGCACTCCTTTAAAGGCAAGGAAGGGAAAAATATTTTAAGTCAAGTGATAGCGATTGCTGTATGAGTCGTACGATTTTTGAATCAAGCACGGGCAACGCCGGGCCATGCTGCTAATAATAATAATAATAATAATAATAATAATAATAATAATAATAATAATAAGAAGAAGAAGAAGAAGAAGAAGAAGAAGAAGAAGAATGCTTAGCATCTCATGGCTTCAGAAGTCGGCGTTGCTTAATGTTTTAATGTTTGAAGATTCATGAAGAACAATCATAATGCAAGATCTCCGGCTAAAAAAGGAAGAAAAAGTGCAGAAAGTTGATTGATTGGCTTGTTATTTACGGGTTATCAACATTTTAGCGCTTATTTACAGCCACAAAATATTTTTAGAATATAAGATTCTTTCGAGATAATAATGATTTACTGTTAGGAGTTCCACTACTTAACCCATAACTGGGGGAGATGAGTTTTTTTTTGTTGGTTTGGTTTTCTACGGCTCATCAACCATTCGCAGGTAATTTATAACCAGAAAATATTTTTAGATTGTAAGAATCTTTTAAAATAATAATGATTTACTGTTAGCAGGACTACTAATTAATCCATAGCTGGGGGAGATGAGTTTTTTGATGGATTTGTTTTCTTAGGCTCATCAACCATTTGCAGCTATTTTATAGCCAGAAAATATTTTTAGATTGTAAGAATCTTTTGAAATAATAATGATTTATTGTGAGCAGTCCTACTAATTAATCTATAGCTAGGGGAGATTACTTTTTTGTTGGATTTCTTTTCTACGGCTCATCAACCCTTTGCAGCTATTTTATAGCCAGAAAACAATTTTTAGATTGTAAGAATCTTTTGAAATAATAATGATTTACTGTTAGCAGGACTACTAATTAACCCATAGCTGGGGGAGAAAAGTTTTTTGTTGGATTTGTTTTCTACGGTTCATCAACACTTTGCAGTTATTTTATAGCCAGGAAATATTTTTAGATTTTAAGAATATTTTGAAATAATAATGATTTACTGTTAACAGGACTACTAATTAATCCATAGCTGGGGGAGATGAGTTTTTTGTTGGATTTGTTTTCTACGGCTCATCAAACCTTAGCAGGTAATTTATAGCCAGAAAATATTTCTAGACTGTAAGAAAGTTTCGAAATAATAATAATTTACTGTTAGCAGTCCTACGAGCTGGGGGAACTGAAGTGAATTGCTACCTTTCTCAAGGGTAAATCTTTCTTAAATCTGTTCATTCTCTTTCACTTCCAGTACACCTTTACGTGTTAGTAGCAATGTTGCCTTACTTGTGGGGGGAATTGATATAAAAGCCTAAACAAAAAAGAGTAATACAACTACATTTTTCACCACGATGCATTGACCTACTGATGTAACTCACAAATAATCGCCTATCAATTATGTGCATTGACTTGGAAAGCGATTATCTTGAAATAATTACTATTGGTTTTGCAATTTTTCAAATGAAGCTAAGGACATTTTGATGTTCCTACGTAATTTGCCAGCGTTTCTACAAAATAATAATTTGTTCTGAAAGGCTAGGCACGGATGTGTGTACTCCAATCGATCTCCAACGAAATGAATAAAATACAAGAACAATAAAGAA
>OZ038512.1:6931477-6986477 GCA_964036315.1 Acanthosepion esculentum
CATGAGGTGATTTTGGATTTTATTGAGTATTAATTATTTGTTGTGTAATAATACTCTTTTTGTCGATCAGTTTTAATATATTATATTACTAGGATCCACTTGGATTATATACCAACGGATTTATTACCTTTAGTATATATATATATATATATATATATATATATATATATATATATATATATATATATATATATATATATATATATATATATATAATGGTTCCTGGTACACCAGTAAATATTTTTCTAGACAATTGTAGGACTCAGGGAGGTGGGGGTTGTTGAGTGTTAGAAAATGTAAGAAAACTACTATTAAGTGGAGGGGGGGCAATAAATGAATTAAGAAATAAGATGACAGAAGGTAACGATTGACATTAAATTTTCCGGTCCTGGGTATGACGATAAACTGCATCCGGCAGCAAAGCCTCTAATCGGGAAATTTTGAGGAGCGTGGAACCACCTCTTAATTGCTGTTGTTCACAGGTCCACTCTGACCGGGGGTGCAGCCTATGTTAAGGTCCCAGCTATGGGCAAATAGTGAACCCCCAACCAAATACAATTATGATAAATTACCCATCCAGAGATGAACTCTACCAAGTTACTAACAAAACAGATGTTGCTTTCTAAAAAGTGGTAGTAGTTTTCTAGCAGTCAGAAACTGACAGTCGGACGTAACATTATTGCTCGTTTGTATATGGTTGTATTAATGTATTCCTGTTAATATATTTTTTAACTTAATTCTTCTCTTTGCGTGTTTATTTCTGGCCACAACAAATACATTTTTAACAACAACAATAAAATATTACAATAAGTACATTTTCGTAAAAGCTATTACCAATGTTCCCCAGAAAATTTTAATTCGGAATTAAATAGCCCATAAGAAGTAGATATGCCTCTAAACAAACACACAAATGTTGCATTTACATTTTTAAAGATCAAAATTGTCTGTGAAGCAAGAAACCGAAAGAGAGTCCCACACGTGAGAAGTGCGACAGAAGAAACTGTTAGCATAGAACTTACGGTTACATCTAGAAATTTCAACTGTAAAATAATGAAACCTTGCCTCCAAAAGAGAACATCGCTGAAATTCATTAAATCTAGCTACCGTAGCTGAAAGTTCGTTCGAACAATTACCACCAAAGTATAGGGTGACCCCCAAAAACGGGAATTTTTTAAGTGCGTATTGCCAGATATGAGCAAGTTGCAACACTGCGAGACAGTGACCTTGAGCAAGTAAACATTCCGCCATTTTAGTAACGAGAATGAAATTCACAGTATCCCAGCTGAGATGTTGCAGCAGTCAATGAGGAATCTCAACAGCAGATTTCAAGAATGCATTCGTACAGGAGGACGCCATCTACAGGACGTAATTTTAAAAAAATGAAAATTCCATCATTGTTTCTTAAATGGCATGTTTTAAGGTTTCAGTTACTATGAATTAAATATTTTTCTTCCATCACTCTTGGTTTTATTGGATTGTTAAAAAGTTCCCGTTTTCTGGGGCGTCTCCCTATATTTATAGACAAAAGCACAGGAAGGTACGTCACGACCGTGCAAAAGGGACTGAAACCGAGATGCCATGTCAGGACCAATAAAATTGCAAGTATTATTTTGCATTTTATCAAGAACCTCTGAATATACAGCAGAAGCAGCAGACTGGATGCGGCAGGAATATCCAAAGCAAAAAACGAATGGCAAACTCATAAATATGTAAAAAGAGATTCGGCGAGATTACTTAATTTGTCGGACATTTTTTCCATCAACAGGGTTTGTTAGCTCAATGAGCAAGCGCTTTTTAATAGCAAATCTTTTATAATTATTGTTCTGAATGGACTTGAAAATGCCACAGCGAAAAAAAAAGCCGTAGCAGTACTCTTCATCGTGGCATCGAGAGGCTCCACCGGAGTCTACAGCACAGTTCAGAGACCATTCACTAAAATATCAGTGAAGTAGCCCTGATATTATACCCCAGCTGATAGGATAGCACCCTTCGGAGTTAACCGAAGGTTCGGATCCCTGACTATCAGTCGGTTAACGCCAAAATCCGGGTAAACATCTACGTCCAGCATCCTTAATGAAGAGACAATCAAACCAGGAAAGAGAATACATGTGCTGCTGCGAATAGGCATATCGCGACTTCCCAGATGTCACGGAAGCAGCACTCCTCCTTGGGTCAGAAACATCGCATTGGTCCGAGACCTGAAGGCACCGAGACAAGCTCGGTAATGCACTTGTAACATTGAAATCTTTTAAGCTAGTAGTTATCAGGGAGGCAAGAAATCAGAATAGATATCCACAGGCGGGATGTGTATGAAAAGGAACCGAGTATAAGTGGCGGTGTAATCTAGCTATTTCAACAGTAAAACGGTAGGACCTAGTTGTCAATCTAGTATCGCGTTCAAATTTATGTAGATGGAGCACCAGAGAAAAAGATTATCCGAGCATTTACCATGAAAACTTTTATAGAAAAGACGAAGGGGAGCCACATCACGACGGTAAGAAAGAGAATGAATTTGAGATGCCCCGTCAGAATCTTTTATGTGCCGTGTACCTTCAGAACCTAAGCGATCACGGCTCTCCACCCCTTCTTGTCTCTTGCAGATCTCAATACGTTCTGTCTTTTTGTTATTTCTTCCAGATCTTGTTTTGCCATCCACTTGCTTACGCCCGTTAATATGTCACGCGTTGTATTCCTGTGTCCTTCATTCTCTCTATCTACCCTGTGAGTATTAGATTTTCCAAACCCTTCTTTCTCATTGCGTTTCAGGGATGAACCAGGGTTGACTGTGTCTTGCTGAAATTTTCTTGTGGAGCAAAAAGTCTCCATTCCAGAAATATTCCAATTTGAGGCGACATGCTAGAAGAACGTTTGGAGAAGAGAAGGTTTGGTGTTAAGTATAAATTTCATCTTTGTTTGCATCCTCTCAAAAATCTCATCGTTGCTTACATGTTAAGTCCATGGTATCCTGTTGTGGCCTTGTTAGTGCCAGAAATAAAGACAGAAAGAGATGAATTGAGTTAAACAAATATATTAACATGAACAGTAATACAAACATACAAACGAAAGTGTTACGGCAAGGATATTCTGTCCGACTGTCTAAGCTGACTGCTGAAAACTTCCCTCTCCAAAAGGCAGTACCTGCTCCTATTTATAGCTGGAAGAGTCCATGCGTGCGTGGGTAAATTACCATAGCATATACTTAGCATCCTTCTGTAGAACCACACCTCAATTGCCTCGAGTCTCTTCTTCAACTTTGATGAGGTTAACGAGATTAACATTCTTGTAAAGGAGATTAGATATCACGTATCAGTTCAGTATACTTTTCCTTGTTACCAACGAAACTCTTTTGTCTAATACTTTTTGGGGATTTTGTCAAGAATTTTGCAGGATCACCAGACCAGATATGGCAACTGTATGCATGGACGAATGGTAGTTTTATAAATGGGCAAGATAGATTTCGACGTGTAAAGTTTTCTAGCATGAACCAACTATCTCTCTTACGACATAATGAGCCAGCTTTCCTATCAGCAGACCTAACAGTTGATTCATTATAATGTTTCCACTTCATGTCAGCCGGAAACGTTAGTCCAAGAAGGTGCACTTTCTTGGATGTTAATATCAGCCATGCTGGTGGAAGACGAAAGGGTACCCTAAGGCGATGCAATGTGAACAGTTTCGATTTGAGTCGTTAGAATTTAATAGAAATTACTTGCCCCGATTAACAACAGATTTTAGATAATTTTTGAGGTCAGCTGCAATTTGACCTAATCGAACCAAGAAGAGTTTACAAATAAGACAGGAGTCATGAACATTAGGATGTCCATTAATGACGACGACGATGTCTGCTCCACAAAATGAAAAGAATGAGAATTGAAGAAATCACTGGTTGGTGACATTATGTTGTCGTTGATGTCTGCGAAGACCAAACTAAGACGCACATAGCCGTACAAAGGTTGGACACTGAATGCCGACACCGGGTGGTGGAGGCCTACACACTGGGCGGTCATGGCGAAATTCCTGGTCTTGAATCCGACGAGTTTCAAATCTTTCAATGGCCTGAAAACATAGCGCCCTCCAACTGTTGAGATTGGTAACTTCCAGTTCCGCAAGTTTAATACTGCATTGTTTTAGCATTAATTTAAGGAGGCCTTTGAAACGTTTTTTTCTATCCTCCAACATATCACTTTGCCTTCCGAGTTCTTCATATAGGGTTCTCATTTGGAGAAGATCTTCAGGCATCCTGATAACATGACCAATCTATCTGAGCTGTCGTTGGATGAAAAAGCCTCAATGCTCCTGCTGCTGCTGGTGTTACGCTGGAGAATATTGACGTGCGGTATTCGATCTCACTATGACAATTAGTTTGCAAAAGAAGAACAGGGTATCAAGACAAATCTTTCCAAAACAGCAATAATGATCTGGAAGTGGAACGAAAGCAGTGATGGCACTGATACCCTGAATCCATCATAAAAATTGAGGATGTGGAACTAGTAAACACTAAACATTTCAAATAAGTCGACGTATGAATCATCCATGAGAAATTAAGCATAGGATAAAAAGACATTGAACAACGAATAGGCCGTGCTAGGGGTAGGTTCGCCCAACACTTCAACTTGCTATGAAACCAAAACATTGACCTAAAAACTCGCGTCATGTTCTTCAGTAGCCTCGTCAGTTCGAGACTTTCATATGCGTGCCGTCAAACTCGTTCAGAAATATCTAAACAGTCAGTTGAATCCTAAGGTAAATGCCAAAGAAGATAATGTCTGAGGGTCTTGTTAACGATCATCCTTCTTTGAACATTGTGGACTGGCGCTACAGAATCATAAATAAAGCCTGTACTAAATAACAGAAATCACATCACTAGAGGACGACCAGCAGCAGCAACAACTATAATGTATATAGCATTTAACTGGAAGAGAAAATAAAGACAAAGATGATGACATTCCACCCGACTTCAAACAAAAGGCTAGGAAGGAAACCCACATCAATAATGGAAAGAGCGATAACAGCTACCGTACTTGAGAAACCTCTTTTCCTAAAAAGAGTGTTTTATAGGAACTATTTTATAAAATTTAACTGAAAACAGTTCTGGCTGCTCGGACAGTGAATACCAAATGTTACGTTATAGGCTTATATTACCATTACCACCACTGACAATTCTTTTTATTTTCTGTTTCAGACTATAGTTGTTTCATTTTGGTACAACCATTTACCAGAATTTCCGTAACTTAGTTTGAAAAACATCCACAAATACGCACTCCATCAATATCAAACTCATAATTTATTAGCAATGGTCAGAATAGACATAAAATACACTGGCGCTACATAATCCCAAACTAACAATTGTACAAGATAGCATAAACTTCAACAGTTGACGACAACAGCGACAACATACACGAGTGTGGAACTCCCTTCCGTTTTCTTTGCTTCCCCGATAACTACAATCTTTAAAAATTTAAATGCTGCTTCAATCGCCATTTTCTATGTTCTTGAATGATGTTCATCTTTTAACCTTTCCTTAATTCTGCCTATACTCGGTCATTTTCAGTCTTTGTAATCCCCTGCTTAGTAGTGACACTCGGCTTTGTTTGCTGGTGAAATGAGAAAAAAAATAAAAATAAAAAAGATATGGCGTATGAAAAAAAAAACAATGGCGTAGCAGAAGAAAATGTCACCATCAGTTCTATTCCAACTGTTTCTTTTCTCGCACTTCCTGCCCGTGGAATTCCCTTCCATTTCCTTGATTCCCTGATAACTACAATCTTTGAACATTTAAATGCAACGTCAATGGCCATCTTCTATTTTCTTGAACTCTGTTCATCTTTTATCCTTTCATCATTCCTGCCCAGACTCAGACATTTCTTTCACTTTCACTCTCTGTAACCCCCTGTGTACTAGTGGCATTCCGAAATGATTTAAAAAAATAAAATAGTATATGGCGTATGAAAGAAAACATCGGTGTAGCAAAGAAAATATATACTACTAGCAGCATGGCCCGGCGTTGCCCGTGCTTGATTCAAAAATCGTACGACTCATGCAACAATCGCTATCACTTGACTGAAAATATTTTTGCCCTTCCTTGCCATTAAAGGAGTACCCTTTGCCGTACTGATGTTGCTACAGGCCTTAATTCTTGCCTATCTCACACTGCGATTTTTTCTAAGCTCTATACTAAACATTAAATCTGTTACGAAAAAAGAACTAAACAAAATGAACACAAAACGATCAGCTTTAAAAAAGGACTCGTAACTGGAAAATCCGAATGAAAAAAGAATGTTAACAACAAATACTTTTTCAAACCCAATCCAGTTCTGCAGAATCAGAATCAACGTTGAGTTTAAGCAAGCGAATGAGCCAATTGGAGTAAAGTGCCATACAGATTAAAATTTTTCCAACTTGTGACGAATGCAGCTATCGATTTTTTTTGCATGCTAGCATGCTCGTTAACATTCGTGTCAGTCAGTTGTTGGCTCTCACGCTGGTCAATAGAATATTCCTGCCTATTCGTGGCAGCCAGCTATAGGCTCTTACTCTGGCCAGTAGAAAATGGCCGCAAACTACATGAAAACTGCCGTAGAAGAATGTTTCTTCCATTCTTCTCTCTTTCATTCAGAAAGAATGAAAAAATCGATTATTTCCACTATCGATGGGTCTTGGCCTTCCCGCTAACTTGGAGCATGTGCATGTAAATTTTGGTGCAAATCCGTCGAAAATTGCGGCCGTGCATTCCTTGCACACACACAAACTCATCCTAACTTTTATAGATAGAGATTGTAGCAACTGCAGTTGTTGAAGAATGAAAATCACAGAAATAAGACGAGAGAATAAAATAGTTGCAATTAAAGTTTAATATTTATTACTTTTTATGTCTACCTTCATTTTATTTAATCTTTTATCAAGCCTATTGTTTTTAATAAAATAAAACATTCTTTCTCAGTCGTTTTTACTCATTCATATTTGATTTCCTTTAATTTTTAAAAGTATCTGTGTTTTTCTTTTACCCTCGTTTACCATTGCCTGAATTCTCCATTTTTTTGGTTTTATATTTAATTTAATTCATAAAAATTCCTTTGTGTCCGTATTAAATATTATGATTTTTTTTCTTTTACAAAATCATTTTTATTTATAATTGTTACTTTCATTACCTGCCGGGCGTTAGAGAGCGAAACCTTTACGGCTACCCCCGCCATGACAATCAAACATTCTTATTGCTGCTCCCGACCCTTCAGCAGACGACTTCGGATTCACAAGGCTTGATTATTCTGTTATTATCTTGCACAGTTTTCTCATCGTTTTCTTTCTCTTCTGCCTATTGTTTTGAGGATTTTAATTTCGAAATCATTGGAGGAAAATATTGTTTATTTTGCCTTTGCAAAGGTTAAAGATACATAGAAAAAGGTAACCAAAAAAACATGGCACAATGGAAGAAAGAAGAAAGGCTTCGAGGTAGAAGCGAAGAATGAAAAGAGAGCAAAAGAAATTTATGGAAGAGAGTTATAAAGAACGCCTTCAGCTATACACGAACGAACGAACGAACGAACGAAAGAAAGAAACGAAGAAAGAAAGAATACGAGTGAGAGAGTAAAAGAGTAATACAATGAAATATATAGAAAGGAAGAGAAAAAGAAAAAGAAGGAGAAATCTGGAACAGAGAGAGAGACACAGAGGCAGGCATGGAGAAAGAAAGAAAGAAAGAAAGAAAGAATGAAAGAAAGAAAGAAAGAAAGAAAGAAAGAATACGAGTGAGAGAGTAAAAGAGTAATACAATGAAATATATAGAAAGGAAGAGAAAAAGAAAAAGAAGGAGAAATCTGGAACAGAGAGAGAGACACAGAGGCAGACATGAAGAAAGAAAGAAAGAAAGAAAGAAAGAAAGAAAAAGAAAAAAGAAAGAAAGAAAGAATACAAGAGAGAGAGAGTAAAAGAGTAATACAATGAAATATATAAAAATGAAGAGGAAAAGAGAAAGAGGGAGAAATCTGGAACAGCGAGACAGACGCAGAGGCAGGCATGGAGAAAGAAAGAAAGAAAGAAAGAAAGAAAGAAAGAAAGAAAGAAAGAAAGAAAGAAAGAAAGAATACGAGTGAGAGAGTAAAAGAGTAATAAAATGAAATATATAGAAAGGAAGAGAAAAAGAAAAAGAAGGAGAAATCTGGAACAGAGAGAGAGACACAGAGGCAGACATGAAGAAAGAAAGAAAGAAAGAAAGAAAGAAAGAAAGAAATAAAGAAAGAAAGAAAGAAAGAATACGAGGGAGAGAGTAAAAGAGTAATACAAGGAAATATATAAAAAGGAAGAGAAAAAGAAAAAGAAGGAGAAATCTGGAACAGAGAGAGAGACACAGAGGCAGACATGAAGAAAGAAAGAAAGAAAGAAAGAAAGAAAGAAATAAAGAAAGAAAGAAAGAAAGAATACGAGGGAGAGAGTAAAAGAGTAATACAATGAAATATATAGAAAGGAAGAGAAAAAGAAAAAGAAGGAGAAATCTGGAACAGAGAGAGAGACACAGAGGCAGACATGAAGAAAGAAAGAAAGAAAGAAAGAAAGAAATAAAGAAAGAAAGAAAGAAAGAAAGAAAGAATACGAGGGAGAGAGTAAAAGAGTAATACAAGGAAATATATAGAAAGGAAGAGAAAAAGAAAAAGAAGGAGAAATCTGGAACAGAGAGAGAGACACAGAGGCAGACATGAAGAAAGAAAGAAAGAAAGAAAGAAAGAAAGAAATAAAGAAAGAAAGAAAGAATACGAGGGAGAGAGTAAAAGAGTAATACAAGGAAATATATAGAAAGGAAGAGAAAAAGAAAAAGAAGGAGAAATCTGGAACAGAGAGAGAGACACAGAGGCAGACATGAAGAAAGAAAGAAAGAAAGAAAGAAATAAAGAAAGAAAGAAAGAAAGAATACGAGGGAGAGAGTAAAAGAGTAATACAAGGAAATATATAGAAAGGAAGAGAAAAAGAAAAAGAAGGAGAAATCTGGAACAGAGAGAGAGACACAGAGGCAGACATGAAGAAAGAAAGAAAGAAAGAAAGAAAGAAAGAAATAAAGAAAGAAAGAAAGAATACGAGGGAGAGAGTAAAAGAGTAATACAAGGAAATATATAGAAAGGAAGAGAAAAAGAAAAAGAAGGAGAAATCTGGAACAGAGAGAGAGACACAGAGGCAGACATGAAGAAAGAAAGAAAGAAAGAAAGAAAGAAATAAAGAAAGAAAGAAAGAAAGAATACGAGGGAGAGAGTAAAAGAGTAATACAATGAAATATATAGAAAGGAAGAGAAAAAGAAAAAGAAGGAGAAATCTGGAACAGAGAGAGAGACACAGAGGCAGACATGAAGAAAGAAAGAAAGAAATAAAGAAAGAAAGAAAGAAAGAAAGAATACGAGGGAGAGAGTAAAAGAGTAATACAAGGAAATATATAGAAAGGAAGAGAAAAAGAAAAAGAAGGAGAAATCTGGAACAGAGAGAGAGACACAGAGGCAGACATGAAGAAAGAAAGAAAGAAAGAAAGAAAGAAATAAAGAAAGAAAGAAAGAAAGAATACGAGGGAGAGAGTAAAAGAGTAATACAATGAAATATATAGAAAGGAAGAGAAAAAGAAAAAGAAGGAGAAATCTGGAACAGAGAGAGAGACACAGAGGCAGACATGAAGAAAGAAAGAAAGAAAGAAAGAAAGAAATAAAGAAAGAAAGAAAGAAAGAATACGAGGGAGAGAGTAAAAGAGTAATACAAGGAAATATATAGAAAGGAAGAGAAAAAGAAAAAGAAGGAGGAATCTGGAACAGAGAGAGAGACACAGAGGCAGACATGAAGAAAGAAAGAAAGAAAGAAAGAAATAAAGAAAGAAAGAAAGAAAGAATACGAGGGAGAGAGTAAAAGAGTAATACAAGGAAATATATAGAAAGGAAGAGAAAAAGAAAAAGAAGGAGAAATCTGGAACAGAGAGAGAGACACAGAGGCAGACATGAAGAAAGAAAGAAAGAAAGAAAGAAAGAAAGAAAGAAAGAAAGAAAGAATACGAGGGAGAGAGTAAAAGAGTAATACAAGGAAATATATAGAAAGGAAGAGAAAAAGAAAAAGAAGGAGAAATCTGGAACAGAGAGAGAGACACAGAGGCAGACATGAAGAAAGAAAGAAAGAAAGAAAGAAATAAAGAAAGAAAGAAAGAAAGAATACGAGGGAGAGAGTAAAAGAGTAATACAATGAAATATATAGAAAGGAAGAGAAAAAGAAAATGAGGAGAAATCTGGAACAGAGAGAGAGACACAGAGGCAGACATGAAGAAAGAAAGAAAGAAAGAAAGAAAGAAAGAAATAAAGAAAGAAAGAAAGAAAGAAAGAATACGAGGGAGAGAGTAAAAGAGTAATACAAGGAAATATATAGAAAGGAAGAGAAAAAGAAAAAGAAGGAGAAATCTGGAACAGAGAGAGAGACACAGAGGCAGACATGAAGAAAGAAAGAAAGAAAGAAAGAAAGAAATAAAGAAAGAAAGAAAGAAAGAATACGAGGGAGAGAGTAAAAGAGTAATACAATGAAATATATAGAAAGGAAGAGAAAAAGTAAAAGAAGGAGAAATCTGGAACAGAGAGAGAGACACAGAGGCAGACATGAAGAAAGAAAGAAAGAAAGAAAGAAAGAAAGAAAGAAAGAAAGAAAGAAAGAAAGAATACGAGGGAGAGAGTAAAAGAGTAATACAAGGAAATATATAGAAAGGAAGAGAAAAAGAAAAAGAAGGAGAAATCTGGAACAGAGAGAGAGACACAGAGGCAGACATGAAGAAAGAAAGAAAGAAAGAAAGAAAGAAATAAAGAAAGAAAGAAAGAAAGAATACGAGGGAGAGAGTAAAAGAGTAATACAAGGAAATATATAGAAAGGAAGAGAAAAAGAAAAAGAAGGAGAAATCTGGAACAGAGAGAGAGAGACACAGAGGCAGACATGAAGAAAGAAAGAAAGAAAGAAAGAAAGAAATAAAGAAAGAAAGAAAGAAAGAATACGAGTGAGAGAGTAAAAGAGTAATAAAATGAAATATATAGAAAGGAAGAGAAAAAGAAAAAGAAGGAGAAATCTGGAACAGAGAGAGAGACACAGAGGCAGACATGAAGAAAGAAAGAAAGAAAGAAATAAAGAAAGAAAGAAAAAAAGAATACGAGGGAGAGAGTAAAAGAGTAATACAAGGAAATATATAGAAAGGAAGAGAAAAAGAAAAAGAAGGAGAAATCTGGAACAGAGAGAGAGACACAGAGGCAGACATGAAGAAAGAAAGAAAGAAAGAAAGAAAGAAAGAAATAAAGAAAGAAAGAAAGAAAGAATACGAGGGAGAGAGTAAAAGAGTAATACAAGGAAATATATAGAAAGGAAGAGAAAAAGAAACAGAAGGAGAAATCTGGAACAGAGAGAGAGAGACACAGAGGCAGACATGAAGAAAGAAAGAAAGAAAGAAAGAAAGAAATAAAGAAAGAAAGAAAGAAAGAATACGAGTGAGAGAGTAAAAGAGTAATAAAATGAAATATATAGAAAGGAAGAGAAAAAGAAAAAGAAGGAGAAATCTGGAACAGAGAGAGAGACACAGAGGCAGACATGAAGAAAGAAAGAAAGAAAGAAATAAAGAAAGAAAGAAAAAAAGAATACGAGGGAGAGAGTAAAAGAGTAATACAAGGAAATATATAGAAAGGAAGAGAAAAAGAAAAAGAAGGAGAAATCTGGAACAGAGAGAGAGACACAGAGGCAGACATGAAGAAAGAAAGAAAGAAAGAAAGAAATAAAGAAAGAAAGAAAGAAAGAATACGAGGGAGAGAGTAAAAGAGTAATACAAGGAAATATATAGAAAGGAAGAGAAAAAGAAAAAGAAGGAGAAATCTGGAACAGAGAGAGAGAGACACAGAGGCAGACATGAAGAAAGAAAGAAAGAAAGAAAGAAAGAAATAAAGAAAGAAAGAAAGAAAGAATACGAGTGAGAGAGTAAAAGAGTAATAAAATGAAATATATAGAAAGGAAGAGAAAAAGAAAAAGAAGGAGAAATCTGGAACAGAGAGAGAGACACAGAGGCAGACATGAAGAAAGAAAGAAAGAAAGAAAGAAAGAAATAAAGAAAGAAAGAAAGAAAAAAAGAATACGAGGGAGAGAGTAAAAGAGTAATACAAGGAAATATATAGAAAGGAAGAGAAAAAGAAAAAGAAGGAGAAATCTGGAACAGAGAGAGATACACAGAGGCAGACATGAAGAAAGAAAGAAAGAAAGAAAGAAAGAAATAAAGAAAGAAAGAAAGAAAGAAAGAATACGAGGGAGAGAGTAAAAGAGTAATACAATGAAATATATAGAAAGGAAGAGAAAAAGAAAAAGAAGGAGAAATCTGGAACAGAGAGAGAGACACAGAGGCAGACATGAAGAAAGAAAGAAAGAAAGAAAGAAAGAAATAAAGAAAGAAAGAAAGAAAGAATACGAGTGAGAGAGTAAAAGAGTAATAAAATGAAATATATAGAAAGGAAGAGAAAAAGAAAAAGAAGGAGAAATCTGGAACAGAGAGAGAGACACAGAGGCAGACATGAAGAAAGAAAGAAAGAAAGAAAGAAAGAAAGAAATAAAGAAAGAAAGAAAGAAAGAATACGAGGGAGAGAGTAAAAGAGTAATACAAGGAAATATATAGAAAGGAAGAGAAAAAGAAAAAGAAGGAGAAATCTGGAACAGAGAGAGATACACAGAGGCAGACATGAAGAAAGAAAGAAAGAAAGAAAGAAAGAAATAAAGAAAGAAAGAAAGAAAGAATACGAGGGAGAGAGTAAAAGAGTAATACAATGAAATATATAGAAAGGAAGAGAAAAAGAAAAAGAAGGAGAAATCTGGAACAGAGAGAGAGACACAGAGGCAGACATGAAGAAAGAAAGAAAGAAAGAAAGAAAGAAATAAAGAAAGAAAGAAAGAAAGAATACGAGGGAGAGAGTAAAAGAGTAATACAAGGAAATATATAGAAAGGAAGAGAAAAAGAAAAAGAAGGAGAAATCTGGAACAGAGAGAGAGACACAGAGGCAGACATGAAGAAAGAAAGAAAGAAAGAAAGAAAGAAATAAAGAAAGAAAGAAAGAAAGAATACGAGGGAGAGAGTAAAAGAGTAATACAAGGAAATATATAGAAAGGAAGAGAAAAAGAAAAAGAAGGAGAAATCTGGAACAGAGAGAGAGAGACACAGAGGCAGACATGAAGAAAGAAAGAAAGAAAGAAAGAAAGAAATAAAGAAAGAAAGAAAGAAAGAATACGAGTGAGAGAGTAAAAGAGTAATAAAATGAAATATATAGAAAGGAAGAGAAAAAGAAAAAGAAGGAGAAATCTGGAACAGAGAGAGAGACACAGAGGCAGACATGAAGAAAGAAAGAAAGAAAGAAAGAAAGAAATAAAGAAAGAAAGAAAGAAAAAAAGAATACGAGGGAGAGAGTAAAAGAGTAATACAAGGAAATATATAGAAAGGAAGAGAAAAAGAAAAAGAAGGAGAAATCTGGAACAGAGAGAGAGACACAGAGGCAGACATGAAGAAAGAAAGAAAGAAAGAAAGAAAGAAATAAAGAAAGAAAGAAAGAAAAAAAGAATACGAGGGAGAGAGTAAAAGAGTAATACAAGGAAATATATAGAAAGGAAGAGAAAAAGAAAAAGAAGGAGAAATCTGGAACAGAGAGAGAGACACAGAGGCAGACATGAAGAAATAAAGAAAGAAAGAAAGAAAGAAATAAAGAAAGAAAGAAAGAAAAAAAGAATACGAGGGAGAGAGTAAAAGAGTAATACAAGGAAATATATAGAAAGGAAGAGAAAAAGAAAAAGAAGGAGAAATCTGGAACAGAGAGAGAGACACAGAGGCAGACATGAAGAAAGAAAGAAAGAAAGAAAGAAAGAAATAAAGAAAGAAAGAAAGAAAGAATACGAGTGAGAGAGTAAAAGAGTAATAAAATGAAATATATAGAAAGGAAGAGAAAAAGAAAAAGAAGGAGAAATCTGGAACAGAGAGAGAGACACAGAGGCAGACATGAAGAAAGAAAGAAAGAAAGAAAGAAAGAAATAAAGAAAGAAAGAAAGAAAGAATACGAGTGAGAGAGTAAAAGAGTAATAAAATGAAATATATAGAAAGGAAGAGAAAAAGAAAAAGAAGGAGAAATCTGGAACAGAGAGAGAGACACAGAGGCAGACATGAAGAAAGAAAGAAAGAAAGAAAGAAAGAAATAAAGAAAGAAAGAAAGAAAGAATACGAGTGAGAGATTAAAAGAGTAATACAAGGAAATATATAGAAAGGAAGAGAAAAAGAAAAAGAAGGAGAAATCTGGAACAGAGAGAGAGACACAGAGGCAGACATGAAGAAAGAAAGAAAGAAAGAAAGAAATAAAGAAAGAAAGAAAGAAAGAATACGAGGGAGAGAGTAAAAGAGTAATACAATGAAATATATAGAAAGGAAGAGAAAAAGAAAATGAGGAGAAATCTGGAACAGAGAGAGAGACACAGAGGCAGACATGAAGAAAGAAAGAAAGAAAGAAAGAAAGAAAGAAATAAAGAAAGAAAGAAAGAAAGAAAGAATACGAGGGAGAGAGTAAAAGAGTAATACAAGGAAATATATAGAAAGGAAGAGAAAAAGAAAAAGAAGGAGAAATCTGGAACAGAGAGAGAGACACAGAGGCAGACATGAAGAAAGAAAGAAAGAAAGAAAGAAAGAAATAAAGAAAGAAAGAAAGAAAGAATACGAGGGAGAGAGTAAAAGAGTAATACAATGAAATATATAGAAAGGAAGAGAAAAAGAAAAAGAAGGAGAAATCTGGAACAGAGAGAGAGACACAGAGGCAGACATGAAGAAAGAAAGAAAGAAAGAAAGAAAGAAATAAAGAAAGAAAGAAAAAAAGAATACGAGGGAGAGAGTAAAAGAGTAATACAAGGAAATATATAGAAAGGAAGAGAAAAAGAAAAAGAAGGAGAAATCTGGAACAGAGAGAGAGACACAGAGGCAGACATGAAGAAAGAAAGAAAGAAAGAAAGAAAGAAAGAAAGAAAGAAAGAAAGAAAGAATACGAGGGAGAGAGTAAAAGAGTAATACAAGGAAATATATAGAAAGGAAGAGAAAAAGAAAAAGAAGGAGAAATCTGGAACAGAGAGAGAGAGACACAGAGGCAGACATGAAGAAAGAAAGAAAGAAAGAAAGAAAGAAATAAAGAAAGAAAGAAAGAAAAAAAGAATACGAGGGAGAGAGTAAAAGAGTAATACAAGGAAATATATAGAAAGGAAGAGAAAAAGAAAAAGAAGGAGAAATCTGGAACAGAGAGAGAGACACAGAGGCAGACATGAAGAAAGAAAGAAAGAAAGAAAGAAAGAAATAAAGAAAGAAAGAAAGAAAGAAAGAATACGAGGGAGAGAGTAAAAGAGTAATACAATGAAATATATAGAAAGGAAGAGAAAAAGAAAAAGAAGGAGAAATCTGGAACAGAGAGAGAGACACAGAGGCAGACATGAAGAAAGAAAGAAAGAAAGAAAGAAAGAAATAAAGAAAGAAAGAAAGAAAGAATACGAGTGAGAGAGTAAAAGAGTAATAAAATGAAATATATAGAAAGGAAGAGAAAAAGAAAAAGAAGGAGAAATCTGGAACAGAGAGAGAGACACAGAGGCAGACATGAAGAAAGAAAGAAAGAAAGAAAGAAAGAAAGAAAGAAATAAAGAAAGAAAGAAAGAAAGAATACGAGGGAGAGAGTAAAAGAGTAATACAAGGAAATATATAGAAAGGAAGAGAAAAAGAAAAAGAAGGAGAAATCTGGAACAGAGAGAGATACACAGAGGCAGACATGAAGAAAGAAAGAAAGAAAGAAAGAAAGAAAGAAATAAAGAAAGAAAGAAAGAAAGAATACGAGGGAGAGAGTAAAAGAGTAATACAATGAAATATATAGAAAGGAAGAGAAAAAGAAAAAGAAGGAGAAATCTGGAACAGAGAGAGAGAGACACAGAGGCAGACATGAAGAAAGAAAGAAAGAAAGAAAGAAAGAAATAAAGAAAGAAAGAAAGAAAGAATACGAGGGAGAGAGTAAAAGAGTAATACAAGGAAATATATAGAAAGGAAGAGAAAAAGAAAAAGAAGGAGAAATCTGGAACAGAGAGAGAGACACAGAGGCAGACATGAAGAAAGAAAGAAAGAAAGAAAGAAAGAAAGAAAGAAAGAAAGAAAGAATACGAGGGAGAGAGTAAAAGAGTAATACAATGAAATATATAGAAAGGAAGAGAAAAAGAAAAAGAAGGAGAAATCTGGAACAGAGAGAGAGACACAGAGGCAGACATGAAGAAAGAAAGAAAGAAAGAAAGAAAGAAATAAAGAAAGAAAGAAAGAAAGAAAGAATACGAGGGAGAGAGTAAAAGAGTAATACAAGGAAATATATAGAAAGGAAGAGAAAAAGAAAAAGAAGGAGAAATCTGGAACAGAGAGAGAGACACAGAGGCAGACATGAAGAAAGAAAGAAAGAAAGAAAGAAATAAAGAAAGAAAGAAAGAAAGAATACGAGGGAGAGAGTAAAAGAGTAATACAAGGAAATATATAGAAAGGAAGTGAAAAAGAAAAAGAAGGAGAAATCCGGAACAGAGAGAGAGACACAGAGGCAGACATGAAGAAAGAAAGAAAGAAAGAAAGAAAGAATACGAGGGAGAGAGTAAAAGAGTAATACAATGAAATATATAGAAAGGAAGAGAAAAAGAAAAAGAAGGAGAAATCTGGAACAGAGAGAGAGACACAGAGGCAGACATGAAGAAAGAAAGAAAGAAAGAAAGAAAGAAAAAGAAAAAAGAAAGAAAGAAAGAATACAAGAGAGAGAGAGAGTAAAAGAGTAATACAATGAAATATATAAAAATGAAGAGGAAAAGAGAAAGAGGGAGAAATCTGGAACAGCGAGACAGACGCAGAGGCAGGCATGGAGAAAGAAAGAAAGAAAGAAAGAAAGAATGAAAGAAAGAAAGAAAGAAAGAAAGAATACGAGTGAGAGAGTAAAAGAGTAATACAATGAAATATATAGAAAGGAAGAGAAAAAGAAAAAGAAGGAGAAATCTGGAACAGAGAGAGAGACACAGAGGCAGACATGAAGAAAGAAAGAAAGAAAGAAAGAAAGAAAAAGAAAAAAGAAAGAAAGAAAGAATACAAGAGAGAGAGAGTAAAAGAGTAATACAATGAAATATATAAAAATGAAGAGGAAAAGAGAAAGAGGGAGAAATCTGGAACAGCGAGACAGACGCAGAGGCAGGCATGGAGAAAGAAAGAAAGAAAGAAAGAAAGAAAGAAAGAAAGAAAGAAAGAAAGAATACGAGGGAGAGAGTAAAAGAGTAATACAATGAAATATATAGAAAGGAAGAGAAAAAGAAAAAGAAGGAGAAATCTGGAACAGAGAGAGAGACACAGAGGCAGACATGAAGAAAGAAAGAAAGAAAGAAAGAAAGAAATAAAGAAAGAAAGAAAGAAAGAAAGAATACGAGGGAGAGAGTAAAAGAGTAATACAAGGAAATATATAGAAAGGAAGAGAAAAAGAAAAAGAAGGAGAAATCTGGAACAGAGAGAGAGACACAGAGGCAGACATGAAGAAAGAAAGAAAGAAAGAAAGAAATAAAGAAAGAAAGAAAGAAAGAATACGAGGGAGAGAGTAAAAGAGTAATACAAGGAAATATATAGAAAGGAAGTGAAAAAGAAAAAGAAGGAGAAATCCGGAACAGAGAGAGAGACACAGAGGCAGACATGAAGAAAGAAAGAAAGAAAGAAAGAAAGAAAGAAAGAAAGAAAGAAAGAATACGAGGGAGAGAGTAAAAGAGTAATACAATGAAATATATAGAAAGGAAGAGAAAAAGAAAAAGAAGGAGAAATCTGGAACAGAGAGAGAGACACAGAGGCAGACATGAAGAAAGAAAGAAAGAAAGAAAGAAAGAAAAAGAAAAAAGAAAGAAAGAAAGAATACAAGAGAGAGAGAGAGTAAAAGAGTAATACAATGAAATATATAAAAATGAAGAGGAAAAGAGAAAGAGGGAGAAATCTGGAACAGCGAGACAGACGCAGAGGCAGGCATGGAGAAAGAAAGAAAGAAAGAAAGAAAGAATGAAAGAAAGAAAGAAAGAAAGAAAGAATACGAGTGAGAGAGTAAAAGAGTAATACAATGAAATATATAGAAAGGAAGAGAAAAAGAAAAAGAAGGAGAAATCTGGAACAGAGAGAGAGACACAGAGGCAGACATGAAGAAAGAAAGAAAGAAAGAAAGAAAGAAAAAGAAAAAAGAAAGAAAGAAAGAATACAAGAGAGAGAGAGTAAAAGAGTAATACAATGAAATATATAAAAATGAAGAGGAAAAGAGAAAGAGGGAGAAATCTGGAACAGCGAGACAGACGCAGAGGCAGGCATGGAGAAAGAAAGAAAGAAAGAAAGAAAGAAAGAAAGAAAGAAAGAAAGAAAGAATACGAGGGAGAGAGTAAAAGAGTAATACAATGAAATATATAGAAAGGAAGAGAAAAAGAAAAAGAAGGAGAAATCTGGAACAGAGAGAGAGACACAGAGGCAGACATGAAGAAAGAAAGAAAGAAAGAAAGAAAGAAATAAAGAAAGAAAGAAAGAAAGAAAGAATACGAGGGAGAGAGTAAAAGAGTAATACAAGGAAATATATAGAAAGGAAGAGAAAAAGAAAAAGAAGGAGAAATCTGGAACAGAGAGAGAGACACAGAGGCAGACATGAAGAAAGAAAGAAAGAAAGAAAGAAATAAAGAAAGAAAGAAAGAAAGAATACGAGGGAGAGAGTAAAAGAGTAATACAAGGAAATATATAGAAAGGAAGTGAAAAAGAAAAAGAAGGAGAAATCCGGAACAGAGAGAGAGACACAGAGGCAGACATGAAGAAAGAAAGAAAGAAAGAAAGAAAGAAAGAAAGAAAGAAAGAAAGAATACGAGGGAGAGAGTAAAAGAGTAATACAATGAAATATATAGAAAGGAAGAGAAAAAGAAAAAGAAGGAGAAATCTGGAACAGAGAGAGAGACACAGAGGCAGACATGAAGAAAGAAAGAAAGAAAGAAAGAAAGAAAAAGAAAAAAGAAAGAAAGAAAGAATACAAGAGAGAGAGAGAGTAAAAGAGTAATACAATGAAATATATAAAAATGAAGAGGAAAAGAGAAAGAGGGAGAAATCTGGAACAGCGAGACAGACGCAGAGGCAGGCATGGAGAAAGAAAGAAAGAAAGAAAGAAAGAAAGAAAGAAAGAAAGAAAGAAAGAAAGAAAGAAAGAAAGAAAGAATAAGGCTTCGAGGTAGAAGCGAAGAATGAAAAGAGAGCAAAAGAAATTTATGGAAGAAAGTTATAAAGAACGCCTTCAGCTATACACGAACGAACGAACGAACGAACGAAAGAAAGAAAGAAAGAAAGAAAGAAAGAAAGAAAGAAAGAAAGAAAGAATACGAGTGAGAGAGTAAAAGAGTAATACAATGAATTATATAAAAAGGAAGATGTAAAGAGAAAGCGGGAGAAATCTCGAACAGAGAGACAGAGACAGAGGCAGGCATGGAGAAAGAAAGAAAGAAAGAAAGAAAGAAAGAAAAAAAGAAAGAGTAAAAAATTTACAATGAAATATATAGAAAGGAAGAGGAAAAGAGAAAGGGAGAGAATTCGGGAACAGTGAGACAAACACAGAGGTAGGCAGGGGGAAAGAAAGAAAGAAAGTAAGAAAGAAAGAAAGAAAGAAAGAAAGAAAGAAAGAAAGAAAGAAAGAAAACGAGTGAAAGAGTAAAAAAATTACAATTAAATATATAGAAAGGAAGAGGAAAAGAGAAAGGGAGAGAAATCGGGAACAGTGAGACAGACACAGAGGTGGGTAGGGAGAAAGAAAGAAAGAAAGAAAGAAAGAAAGAAAGAAGTGAGCAAAGAGAAAGAGAAGCGAAGAAAAATATATTAATACGATGAAAAATATAAAAGAAGAAGGAAAGAAAGCTAAAGAAAGCTAAAGAAAAAGCCAGAAAGGAAGAGGAATTTGAAACAGACAACGTGTTAAGAAAGAAAGAAAGATAGAAAGAAGGAAAAGAAACGGAATAAAGAAAGAAAGAAAGAAAGAAAGAAAGAAAGAATACGAGTGAGAGAGTAAAAGAGTAATAAAATGAATTATATAAAAAGGAAGATGTAAAGAGAAAGCGGGAGAAATCTCGAACAGAGAGACAGAGACAGAGGCAGGCATGGAGAAAGAAAGAAAGAAAGAAAGAAAGAAAGTAAGAAAGAAAGAAAGAAATTTACAATGAAATATATAGAAAGTAAGAGGAAAAGAGAAAGGGAGAGAATTCGGGAACAGTGAGACGGACACAGAGGTAGGCAGGGGGAAAGAAAGAAAGAAAGAAAGAAAGAAAGAAAGAAAGAAAGAAAGAAAGAAAGAAAGAAAGAAAACGAGTGAAAGAGTAAAAAAATTACAATTAAATATATAGAAAGGAAGAGGAAAAGAGAAAGGGAGAGAAATCGGGAACAGTGAGACAGACACAGAGGTGGGTAGGGAGAAAGAAAGAAAGAAAGAAAGAAAGAAAGAAAGAAAGAAGTGAGCAAAGAGAAAGAGAAGCGAAGAAAAATATAAAAGAAGAAGGAAAGAAAGCTAAAGAAAAAGCCAGAAAGGAAGAGGAATTTGAAACAGACAACGTGTTAAGAAAGAAAGAAAGATAGAAAGAAGGAAAAGAAACGGAATAAAGAAAGAAAGAAAGAAAGAAAGAAAGAAGAGCAGAAAGTATTATATTAAAAAGAGAAATGTGAGAAAATGGTTTGTAAGAAAGAAGGACAACTAATATACTAGAAAGAAAAAGAAAGTAAGGAAGAAAGAAAGAAAAGTAAAGATTGAAAAATGACACTAGAGTATGGGTAAGAAAGAAATGAAAGAAAGAAGGAAATAAAGATAAATAAAGAAAAGAAAATAAGAAAAATTTTATTTTAGAAATAAAAAAAGAGTAAGTTGTCAGAATGAATGAAAGAGAAAGAAAAATAAAAAATACAGAATAAAAAATAAATAAAGACGAAAGAAATAAAAAGAAAGAAATAAAGAAAACGAGAAAAATAAAAATGATATTAAAGTATTAAAAAGAAAGAAGAAAACAGATTGAATGGAAGAATGAAAGAAAGACGGTGAGTGAGTCAAAATAATGAATAAGAAAAAAGAAAAGTAAAGAATGAAAAATAATACGGGAGACAATATTAGAAAGAAAATGGAAAGTTGGGTGTGAGAATGAAAAAAAAAAGAAGTAATTCAGAAAAAGTAAATAAAGAAAGATAAAGAAATAATTTTAGAGAAAGAAGAAAAAAGAATGAAAAGAAAATGAAGGTATGAAAGGTGAAAAATGAGGCTAAATGATGTAAAAGAAAGAGAGAAAGAAAGAAGGTAAAAGAGTTTAAAAGGGTAATAATCGTGATAGGAGAGAAAGTAAGAAATAAATAAATTAAGAAAGTGAGGGAAAAAGAAAGAAAGAAAGAAGGAAAGAAAGAAAGAAAAATAAATAAAAGAGTTAAACAGGATATTAATCGCGATGGCACAGAAAGAAAGCAAATAAGAAAGAAAGAAAGAAGGAAGGAAAGAAAAAGAAAGAAAGAAATAAAAATAAAAATAAAAGAGTTAAACAGGATATTAATCGTGATGACACAGAAAGAAAGAAAGAAAGAAAGAAAGAAAGAAAGAAGGAAGGAAAGAAAAAGAAAGAAAGAAAGAAATAAAAATAAAAATAAAAGAGTTAAACAGGATATTAATCGTGATGACACAGAAAGAAAGAAAGAAAGAAAGAAAGAAAGAAAGAAAGAAGGAAGGAAAGAAAAAGAAAGAAAGAAAGAAATAAAAATAAAAATAAAAGAGTTAAACAGGATATTAATCGTGATGGCACAGAAAGAAAGAAAGAAAGAAAGAAAGAAAGAAAGAAGGAAGGAAAGAAAAAGAAAGAAAGAAAGAAATAAAAATAAAAATAAAAGAGTTAAACAGGATATTAATCGTGATGGCACAGAAAGAAAGAAAGAAAGAAAGAAAGAAAGAAAGAAAGAAGGAAAGAAAAAGAAAGAAAGAAATAAATAAAAATAAAAATAAAAGAGTTAAACAGGATATTAATCGTGATGGCACAGAAAGAAAGAAAGAAAGAAAGAAAGAAGGAAGGAAAGAAAGAAAGAAAGAAAGAAAAATAAAAGAGTTAAACAGGATATTAATCGTGATGACATAGAAAGAAAGCAAGTAAGAAAGAAAGAAAGAAAGCAAGAAAGAAAGAAATATAGAAAGAAAGAAAAGTAAAAGAGTTAAACAGGATATTAATCGTGATGGCACAGAAAGAAAGAAAGAAAGAAAGAAAGAAAGAAAGAAAGAAAGAAAAAAAAAGAAAATTAAGAAAAGTGATATCGGTATATTAGAAAGAAACAATGAAATAAAGAAAAACAATAATAGAAAATAAGAAAAAATATTAAAAAAATGTAAGTTGTGTGTAAGAAGCAAAGAAAGAAAGAAATAAAATAAAGGAAGATAAGTAAAGAAATAAAATCCATATTAAATTATTAGATAGAAAGAATGAATGCAAAAAAAGAAGGAAAAGAAAGACGTTAAAATTTTAATTTAGAATTAAACAAAAAAAGAGAAAATCCTATGTAAGGAAGAAAGGAAACTCATGTGATATGTTAGAAAGAAAGAAAAACGGAGAGAAAATAGAGTAAAAATAAGAAACAACGAAGGAAAAAAAGAAGACGAGAGGAAACATTGTATATAGGAGAGGAAAAGAATAAAAATAAACAAAATAGAAAGGAGAAACAAGAAAAAGCAAATAAAAATATACAAAGAAAGAAAAAATAAGGCGAGAATAATAAAGAAAACGGGAGGAAAAAAACAAAGAAAAAAGAGAAAGAAAGAAGTGAAGTGAAGAATTAAATAAAACAAAGAGTAATATCAAGGATAGAAAAATAATAATGTATGAAATGAAAGAGAAAATCTTTGGATTAAGAAAAGAATGAATTAATTGAAAGAAAGAAAGAAAGAAAGTAAGAAAGAAAGAAAGAAAGAAAGAAAGAAAGAAAAATAAAATAGTTAAACAGGATATTAATCGTGATGTCCCAGAAAGAAAGAAAGAAAGAAAGAAAGAAAGAAAAATAAAAGAGTTAAACAGTATATTAATCGTGATGGCCCAGAAAGAAAGAAAGAAAGAAAGAAAGAAAGAAAGAAAGAAAGAAAGAAAGAAAAATAAAAGAGTTAAACAGGATATTAATCGTGACGGCACAGAAAGAAAGAAAGAAAGAAAGAAAGAAAGAAAGAAAAATAAAAGAGTTAAACAGGATATTAATCGTGATGGCCCAGAAAGAAAGAAAGAAAGAAAGAAAGAAAGAAAGAAAGACAAATAAAAGAGTTAAACAGGATATTAATCGTGACGGCACAGAAAGAAAGAAAGAAAGAAAGAAAGAAAGAAAGAAAGAAAGAAAGAAAGAAAGAAAGAAAGAAAAATAAAAGAGTTAAACAGGATATTAATCGTGATGGCCCAGAAAGAAAGAAAGAAAGAAAGAAAGAAAGAAAGAAAGAAAAATAAAAGAGTTAAACAGGATATTAATCGTGACGGCATAGAAAGAAAGAAAGAAAGAAAGAAAGAAAGAAAGAAAGAAAGAAAGAAAGAATGAAAGAAAGAAAGAAAGAAAAATAGAAGAGTTAAACAGGATATTAATCGTGACGGCATAGAAAGAAAGAAAGAAAGAAAGAAAGAAAGAAAGAAAGAAAGAAAGAAAGAAAGAAAGAAAGAAAAATAAAAGAGTTAAACAGGATATTAATCGTGATGGCCCAGAAAGAAAGAAAGAAAGAAAAATAAAAGAGTTAAACAGGATATTAATCGTGACGGCATAGAAAGAAAGAAAGAAAGAAAGAAAGAAAGAATGAAAGAAAGAAAGAAAGAAAAATAGAAGAGTTAAACAGGATATTAATCGTGACGGCATAGAAAGAAAGAAAGAAAGAAAGAAAGAAAGAAAGAAAGAAAGAAAGAAAGAAAGAAAGAAAGAAAGAAAGAAAAATAAAAGAGTTAAACAGGATATTAATCGTGATGGCCCAGAAAGAAAGAAAGAAAGAAAGAAAGAAAGAAAGAAAGAAAAATAAAAGAGTTAAACAGGATATTAATCGTGACGGCATAGAAAGAAAGAAAGAAAGAAAGAAAGAAAGAAAGAAAGAAAGAAAGAAAGAAAGAAAAATAAAAGAGTTAAACAGGATATTAATCGTGATGGCACAGAAAGAAAGAAAGAAAGAAAGAAAGAATGAATGAATGAATGAAAGAGGAGGAAGGAAGTAAAAAAGAAAGAAATAAGGAATAAATCAATGAATGAAAGAGAAAAGAAAGAAAGGAAAAGAAATAAATAAATAAAAAGTTCAGTCAAAAATACAAGAGATGAAGAAAGAACAACTCAGAGATTGAAGGAAAAAATAAGTAAAAATCATTGAATGAAAGAAAGAATGAAGATACTGAAAGTCCGAAAGAAGTAATCAAAGAAAACACTAAGAGGAAAAGAAAGTGTATCATAAAGAAAGTGGTAAGGAAAGAAAGAAAGAATATACAGATAAAAGAAGGAAAGGTAGAAAGAAGGAAGAAAGGAAAGATATGAAAGAAAGTAATAATTAATAAGGAAATAAGGAGAGAAAAATATGAAAAGAAGCAAGAAAATAAATAAAAGAGAAAAAAGAAGTAAAGGAAAAAGAAGAATATTAAAGAAAGAAAGAAAGAAAGATGAAAGGGTTAAACAGGATATTAATCGTGACGGCACAGAAAGAAAGAAAGAAAGAAAGAAAGAAAGTAACAAAGAAAGAAAGAAAGAAAGAAAGAAAGGAAGAAAGAAAGAAAGAAAGAAAGAAGGATAAAAGAGTTAAACAGGATATTAATCGTGACGGCACAGAAAGAAAGAAAGAAAGAAAGAAAGAAAGAAAGAAAGAAAGAAAGGAAGAAAGAAGGATAAAAGAGTTAAACAGGATATTAATCGTGACGGCACAGAAAGAAAGAAAGAAAGAAAGAAAGAAAGAAAGAAAGAAAGAAAGAAAGAAAGAAAGAAAGAAAGGAAGGAAGAAAGAAGGATAAAAGAGTTAAACAGGATATTAATCGTGACGGCACAGAAAGAAAGAAAGAAAGAAAGAAAGAAAGAAAGAAAGAAAGAAAGAAAGAAAGAAAGAAAGGAAGAAAGAAGGATAAAAGAGTTAAACAGGATATTAATCGTGACGGCACAGAAAGAAAGAAAGAAAGAAAGAAAGAAAGAAAGAAAGAAAGAAAGAAAGAAAGAAAGAAGGATAAAAGAGTTAAACAGGATATTAATCGTGACGGCACAGAAAGAAAGAAAGAAAGAAAGAAAGAAAGAAAGAAAGAAAGAAAGAAAGGAAGAAAGAAGGATAAAAGAGTTAAACAGGATATTAATCGTGACGGCACAGAAAGAAAGAAAGAAAGAAAGAAAGAAAGAAAGAAAGAAAGAAAGAAAGGAAGAAAGAAAGGAAGGAAGAAAGAAGGATAAAAGAGTTAAACAGGATATTAATCGTGACGGCACAGAAAGAAAGAAAGAAAGAAAGAAAGAAAGAAAGAAAGAAAGAAAGAAAGGAAGAAAGAAGGATAAAAGAGTTAAACAGGATATTAATCGTGACGGCACAGAAAGAAAGAAAGAAAGAAAGAAAGAAAGAAAGAAAGAAAGAAAGAAAGAAAGAAAGAAAGAAAGGAAGGAAGAAAGAAGGATAAAAGAGTTAAACAGGATATTAATCGTGACGGCACAGAAAGAAAGAAAGAAAGAAAGAAAGAAAGAAAGAAAGAAAGAAAGAAAGAAAGAAAGAAAGGAAGAAAGAAGGATAAAAGAGTTAAACAGGATATTAATCGTGACGGCACAGAAAGAAAGAAAGAAAGAAAGAAAGAAAGAAAGAAAGAAAGAAAGAAAGAAAGAAAGAAAGAAAGAAAGAAAGGAAGGAAGAAAGAAGGATAAAAGAGTTAAACAGGATATTAATCGTGACGGCACAGAAAGAAAGAAAGAAAGAAAGAAAGAAAGAAAGAAAGAAAGAAAGAAAGAAAGAAAGAAAGAAAGGAAGAAAGAAGGATAAAAGAGTTAAACAGGATATTAATCGTGACGGCACAGAAAGAAAGAAAGAAAGAAAGAAAGAAAGAAAGAAAGAAAGAAAGAAAGAAAGAAAGAAAGAAAGAAAGGAAGGAAGAAAGAAGGATAAAAGAGTTAAACAGGATATTAATCGTGACGGCACAGAAAGAAAGAAAGAAAGAAAGAAAGAAAGAAAGAAAGAAAGAAAGAAAGAAAGAAAGAAAGGAAGAAAGAAGGATAAAAGAGTTAAACAGGATATTAATCGTGACGGCACAGAAAGAAAGAAAGAAAGAAATAAAGAAAGAAATAAAGAATGAAAGAGGTGGAAGGAAGGAGAAAAGAAAGAAATAAGGAATAAATCAATGAATGAAAGAGAGAAGAAAGGACGGAAAAGAAAGAAAGAAAGAATACGGAAAATAAGGACAAACGGAAGGAAGGAGTAAGGAGGGAAAGTAAGAAGGAAGGAAAGAGGAAAAGGAAGGAAGGGGTGAAAGTTAGGAGGAAGAAAAGAAGGAAAGGGAGTGATGAAGGAAGGAACGAAGAAAATGGTGTCGATAAAAAAATAGTAAGAAAAGAAGAAAGAATGAAGTTAACAAGAAAGGATGAATAAATAAAGGAACGAAGAAAATTAAAAACTGAAAGAAGGAAATCAAAGAAAGAATGAACGAAGAAATAAATAATGTTAAACTGGCGAAAATAAAAAATAAAATTGAAATTAAAGTGAAAAGTGAAAGAAAACGAAGGGAAAGAAAGAAAAATAAATGGGAGAAAGAAAGAGAACAAAGTAAAGAGAAATGAAAAAGAAAGAAAACAAAAAAAAAGAAAGAACGTATGAAAACCGAGAAATAAAAATGGAAAATTAGTAATAAAAAAAATGAAAACAAAAAGAATTTGAAATAAATCAAATAATTCTAGGAAAATAAACTCAAATAATGGAAACGAAAAACAAATTAAACCAGAAAAAAAAAAAAAAAGACAAAAAATGCTTACAAGGAAAAAAAGAGAAAATAAAAACTGGAAATAACAAAATATTTACAAAGACGACAATATTCTACGCGCCTTCATTCTTCCTTTCTTTCTCTGTCTCTCGGAGGTTAAACGTGGATCAGAACTTCTGTGACCCTCTGTGTTATTTGGTTCAAGGGTGTGTCTCTTTTGGCAGATGATCTGAGGGCTTACAAACAGAATGCAAACACACCCATGCCAATACCTACCCAACCCAGGCGCTGATGCGTCGCCGCTAAAACGCCTCAAAGCGCGTTTAATTGTGGTAAGGAATTCTTCAAAGACAATGGAAACAAAGAGCTTTTGTCGTAATTAGTACTTAATATGATTTTGGTGGAGTTATATTCGTTTTCTGAATATGCAGATAGATAAATAGAATATAAACAGATTGAGATAGATAGATAGATAGATAGATAGATAGATAGATAGATAGATAAACGGAGAGAGAAAAGAGGAGATGGCAATAGAATATGAAAGAAAGAAAAAACAAGAGAAAGAACAGATTGAGATAGATAAATAGATTGACAGAGAGAGAGAGAGAGAGAGAGAGATAGAGAAAGAAAGAAGCAGAGGTAGAAATAAAGAAACCAATTTTGATGGCTAAATAGTTAAACAGACCGATAGATAGATAGATAGATAGATAGATAGATAGATAGATAGAGAGAGAGAGAGAGAATGGGAAGGAAAAACTAATGTATAACATATACAGACGCAGAGATTTGGATAGATACATAATGGAGAGTCATAGATAGGTAGAAAGAGAGAGAGAATGAGAGAGAGAGATAATGAAGAGACATACATAGATAGACGGATTGATATATTGATAGATAATCAAGAGACAGAGATAGATACAGAGAGAGAGAGAGAAAGATAAAAATGTAAAAAGAAGAAACATCCTATATATGCTAATATATTATCAGTTTATACATGCTTTTTATAAATACAAATATTTAAGTAAATGCAATGCTTATAATAAACAGTATTAACAACATTTACCGACCTGAATGTCCGAGAAATTTCATAGAAAATATGTCCTCCAACAGGAATCGAACCTAACGCGCCATAACATTTAGCTACAGGGGAAGCGCTTGTTTAGCGAGGTCGAATTACTGCTTTTAAACTGCAAGTTTCCCATGATTTCTCTCGATCGCTCATATCTGCTCGAAGCGTATCTCAACGAAAACAAATGACATCATATATTACGAAATGGACAAAGTTCGACCATTATTTTAATATATTTATTGTTTGTTTTATACATGCAAATAGTAAATAATCTGTTTATAATAAACATTATTCACTACATTTACCGGCCTGAATGTCCGACAAATTTCATAGAAATTTCATACTAATGTGGCTGATATATATATATATATATATATATATATATATATATATATATATATATATATATGTATATATATTTCGATCTCAGCTAGTGGCAACCTGACGTCTAACCACACTGATGAGCTGTGATATATATATATATATATATATATATATATATATATATATATATATATATATGCAGAAATATAGTCTTAAAGTGTGCTATATTTATGGGGTAAAGTGCTCAATATCAGAGATAGAGCGTGTGTAAATATAAAAGTGGACATGGAAGTCAGCACTTAGAGGCGACAGTCTGTTTCATGCTAGTGCAATCGTCAGGCGACCTGACGATTGCACTAGCATGAAACAGACTGTCGCCTCTAAGTGCTGACTTCCATGTCCACTTTTATATTATATATATATATATATATATATATATATATATATATATATATATATATATATATATATATATATATATATAAGTGAACATTGAAGTCAGCACTCAGAGGCAACAGGTTGTTTCATGCTAGACGCAATCGTCAGGCTTGGCGATTGTGTCTAGCATGAAACAGCCTGTCGACTCTGAGTGTTGACTTCAATGTTCACTTTTATATTTACATTCGCTCTATCTGATACCGAGCAATTTATCCCATAAATATAGTACACCTTAAAACCATATATATATAAAACAGCCAATTTGTTAAAGATTAAGCTTTGAACTGTTCTAGATTAGAAGTGATTAAAAATATCTTACTGGAATTATCCCTGGTTTTTATAACGCTATTGGACTCGACTTTGAGGAATAAGAATGTCTAATTACTCACCAAGCTTAACAGAAGCATCGTGATGAAATCGATTATTAATGAAAATGACATGTTCATCATTAATTAATCATAGATATGGGTTGGAAGCTTGTGAAGGTTTGAAATTAACTTCAAATATATATATATATCTTATTCCAGGATCATTTTCCAACATATTCAAGATGATCTTCTCTCCCTCTATACTCCTAACTTTCTCTCCTGCAGTAACAAGTTTTCACTGACGATTTCATTATCATGTCTTTTTCACTGCTCTTTGGTTTGTCATAGCTGAAACTCCTCTCTCATGTGTCAAACGACTTATGGATTGAGTTGGATCTTTTCTAATTGATCTCTTGCTGTCGTGACCGCCTGATCCAATTTTCCTCTCTACTGTTTCCACTTTTTTAAACCTATTCATAGTTCTCTTGATGGCTCTTGAATGGACATTGAAGATGGAAGCCAGTGTCTGAATGTTGGTACCATTAGCGAAGGCCTGAATGACCTTTTTCCTCTCACCATTTCTCATTTGGGAAGATAGTCTGGCTGACACAAAACGATATTAACCTGTTCTCTTTCTAGCTGAATAAATCAAAGACTTTTTTAGCGAATCTTATGAGAAATGGTGTTGCGATGGCTACCCGTATTTTCTGAAAACCTCGAAAAAATATCATATAGTTTAGTGTTTTTTTAAAGATATATATATATATATATATATATATATATATATGTGTGTGTGTGTGTGTGTGTGTGTGTGTGTGTTGTGGGATGGACCATGATCCCATGCTATTACTGTGACATCCGGTATATATTTAGATAGATATGAAAGAGGCTGACATATTTATATGGATTAATTCTTATCTATATGATGCAAAAATTAAAATCACACTGATATCTCATTATAACAGATATATTTACCAAAATTACACAATAATATCTTGAAATACTGCAGAGTAAATTTATTCAATAAAATCGACATTTGATTCAACTACGACCTCCAGATGACTTCAAAATCTCCGGCAACTCTTCCGGACGGTTTCCTTATTTAAGTTTGTGAATGTTGCCAAAATCCTTGCCTTCACTTCATCTTTGCAGTTTCAAGTGGTTTTGTTGATTTCTCGCCCAACTGCGTTCCACACATAAAAACCAAGTGCGATGCAATCTGGGGAGTTAGGTGGCCATATATAAAGATATAAAGATTGATGAGGCCGCAGAAATTGTCTGACAGCATGACTAGATTCTCCTGCTTGTGTGTCATGGTGCAGAGTTCTGTTACCCGTCATGGAGTCTTATAACAGCCACCCTCTTGACACAGGGCAGCACTACCTCTTCAAGGTACTTGATGTAGGCCTCTGTGATGAGTCTGAGTACTTGTTGGTAGATGAATGGAGGCTTAACGTCACCATGACAAATGATCACACCAAAAACAATGATAATCACAATTAGGTTCATCCAACTGTTTCCGAAACCTCTGAACTCTCCTCAGATCGACGCCCGACACTTTGAAATATTCGTATTGGATCTTCCTGTACGAATGCCAAGCAGTACAGCATGTTGTTTCCAATTTTCTGGCAGAGTAAATTGCGTCATGGTGTTTTCTTTTCTCAGAAACGGTGCCCGTCTGACCCTACTATACTGTGTAGACGACACAATGAAAAACAAAACAACGCGCAGGCGCGAAATTAAAAATATAAAATGGCGACGATTTAATTATCGCACCATATATATATATATATATATATATATATATATATATATATTTATATATTAATGCATGTTTCATTAAATAATATAGACAAGTTTTGTCTATTTATTTGAAATAAGTTCCTTTCGTATTGACTGATAAGCTTAAACACATTATCTTTTAAACTCTACATTTAACTGATAACTCTAACATTATTAGACATTTAAAACAACATGCCTTCCCGCGTACTCACTTCCGGAAAATCCTTGTTGAAAACTCAACTATACTTAAACATGAAAACAATAAACTAAAATTCAAAATCTTTGAAGATTTATACATAAAACAGTTGAAACCTTACCTGAACAAAATAAACTATGAAACCTCCACAAATATTCTTAAATGCCTATAATCTATAGCAGAAGCCATTGGTGTAAACCAATGGCTTCCCATACTTAATACTTCTCGTTTTCACTCTCGCATGGTCATGTGTGATGTCACGAGCTACGACGCGTTTTTCGCTTCTTTGGCTCGTAAATAAGAGTTTGTCGTTACTTTGAGCTTATTCAAATATCAACGGCGGGCCATTATGGTGGTTTCGTATATATGTTGTTTGATTTATTAAAATTGTCATCTTTGATAAGGGCTTATGTAAGCCGAAAGCTTAGATTGGATCCAATCATGTGTCAATATGGTGTTTTCCTTTCGTCTTTCAACGATAATGCGATTAAGCTTATCAGACAATACGAAAGGAACTTAAAATAAATAGACAAAACGTATCTATATTATTTAATGAAACATGCATTAATGGAAAATTGCTGCAGAAATATACACAATTATATATATATATATATATATATATATATATATATATATATATATATACTTTATTTTAGTAAATTACTTAGAGAACATGTCAGAATCGCTACACAATTGCAGTCGTGTTTCGATGCGTATATTCTCGTACGATGATTGAAGTAAAGCAATGTCAAGCATGTTCAATATATAGATGGGTGACAGATTGGAAATAACAGGTGCTGTAAGATTGGATACAAGGAGATTTAAAAGGCATGCGATTATATAACGTTGAAATACCTGTTCTCGTACAATCATCAAAGTTAAGTAATGTCAAACCATGATCAGTACCAATATGGGTGACAGATTGGGAATACCAGTTGCAGGAATATTGGACACGAGGATGATATAAAGGGCGTACGGTTAGTCCCTAGATGGGTAACAAATCGGGAATGCCGGGTGATAAAAAGAGCTTACGGCCATGTGACATTGAATCACCTGTTCTCTTTCGATCTTCGAAGTTAAGCAATGTCGATCCTTGTCAGTACATAGATGGATAACAGATCGGGAATAATGTAAGAATGGATATGATGATGATATAAGGTGCGTACGGTCATATGACGTTGAAATATCTGTTCTCGTATCGTCAAAGTAAAGCAATATCGAGCCTGGTCAGTACCTAGGGAATAGCAGGCTCTTAAGATTGGATAATAGGATAATATACAGGGAGTATGCCCATGATGTTGCGTACCCTGTTCTCGTTCGATCATTGAAGTTAAGCAATGTCGAGCCTTGTCAGTAGCAAGATGGGTGACAAATCAGGAATACCAAGTGCTGTAAGCTTTTATATAAGTATGATACAAACGCCGTACTATATATGACGGTGGAACTTCTGTTTTCGTACTATCATGAAAGTTAAGCAATGTCGAGCATGGTCAGTAAAAAATGAGTGACGGTTTGGTAATTCTAGGTGCAGTAAGACTGGATATGAAAATGATATAAAGGGCGTACAGCTATATGATTTTGTTCTCGTACGATCCTCGAAGTAAAGCAATGTCGAGTCTGATCAGTTCCTAGATGGGTAACAAATCGGGAATACCAGGTGCTAAGAGATTGGAAATCAGGATGTTATCAGGGGCGTTCGGCCATATGACGTTGAAACATCTTTTTTTTTACGATCATCGAAGTTAAGCAATGTCGAGCCTGGTCAGTACGTAGATGTGTGACAGATTGGGAATACCAATTGCTGTAAGATTTGATATGAGGATGATATAAAGTGCGAACAGCCACATGACATTGAAACACCTGTTCTCGTACGATCTTCGAAGTAAAGCAACGTCGAGACTGGTCAGTTTCTAGACGGGTGACAAATCAGGAATACTAGATACGGTAAGATTGGATATCAGGATCATATAAAGGGCGTACGGCCATGAAGGGGAAACACCGTTTCTCGTACGATCATCGAAGTAAATCAGTGTCAAGCCTGGTCAATACCTAGATGTGTTAATTGCAGCTGCTGTAAGAGTGAATATGAGGATGATATAATAGGCGTACGGCCATATCACCCTGAAAACACCAGTTCTTGTATGATCATCAAAGTTAAGCAACGTCTAGGCTGGTCATTATTTAGATGGAGAAAAGATTGAGAATACCCGGTGCTGTAATCTTGGATGTAGGGATAATATAAATCGCCTACTTCCATATCACGTTGAAACACTGTTTCTCATAGAATCATTGAAGTTAAGCAACGTCGAGCCACGTCAGATGTTGTATACTTTTATGTCAGCCTAATGCTCTGTATAATTACTCTGAATTGAAAATCAAAGGACCGAGTTCCAATTCCTGTCAGGTTTTTGGTACTCTCTTACGAGCAATTACTCTTGGGAAAAAGTCTGAATCGACCTCTTCTGTATGAGATAATTATTACACCTTGTATCAATAAATTATTATTATTATCGCAAAAGAATTCTGACATTCATAGATTTTTCTGGCTTTAAATAACCTGCAAAATGTATAATAGGAAATACAAATCAATCACTCAATCTAGATAAACGTCTCTCAGATATGTGATGCCCGCCATTATTATACTTTTTAACCACAACTGACATATACAAACCTTCACTTAATCCATATACACATATATACTGCACAAAATCTGTTAAATCCCACCCTATGAATAATACGCTTTTGGAAATCACTCGTTAATTAATGTCAAATGTCTTGATTTTTAAAGTTATATCTGTCCATTGGGCTAAATTCTGAAATAGACTATTTAATGCATATTGACTGATAAAAGAGATGATTCTAGACGCAGTTTCCAACTCCTTAATATTAGTTTCGCCTCACTTGTTTGATCCATAATCCGGGGCGATGAAATACGTAATTAATTTCCGAACACTCTAATACATGTTGTCTCCACGATTTCTTCGTCATTGCTCTATTTCACACGGAAAAGAAATTCAAACTCCGACCTGTATAGTAATATTTAAATGCATACAGTGATGGGTAACTTAAGTTTTGACGGGCACTTTTCGTGACTTGATAAATTCAAGATGGCCAATGTGATAAAAAAGTAAAAAAGAATTTTATATCAAATAAAAAGTATCCTAAAGTCAATTTTTCATTATACTGACATGTTTTTTTCTTATCTGATTTAAATACGAAAAAAAGTTATTTCGTGTAAAAAATATTTTGAATAACCTTTCTTCTCAAAACAATAGAAAATACCAAAATATTCCTTCTTTGCAGGGATATTTATGTTTTACCTAGGAATGTAACCCAATTATTTGCATTTAGCCTAGCGTTTTCTTAGTATAAATTCTTTGCATATCTCCTTTCAGTATTTTTTCTGGTAGCATATGTAGAAATTCATTTTAATACTCAAAATTCTATATTGCTCACTATTATTTCCAATCGGCTACTATTTTCTATTTCAATTGCCCGCCCGTCAGTTGAAATCGCCCACCGGTGGGCGATATCGCCCCTTTTGGGAAACCTTGAACTAGATGGTCAGTGTAGTTTCAGAAAAATACTAACCAGTTATTAAAGAAAGATCTGGCGCGCTATGATTTAAATACTGGCTGGTGAACATGGTACATTTTACAACAATATTTGAAAAACATGAGAGTTAATTTATAGCTGTTTCTTTTAATCCCTGTCGTGTAGTTGATTATTCTTTGAATTTTGTCAAGAATCTCGTGATAGCAGGAATATGCTGGCAGTATTCAATGCACTGATGAATGGTAGATTTATAAATATGTAAAATGTATTCTGACAAGAAAATCAAGTGAACCAATTTTTCTAAAAGAAGACTGAGCATTTGATTCAATATAGTTGCTCTACTTATTGTCAGTAGACAACGTGAGGTCAAGAAGGCATAGAGTTTAGCGTCAGGCATGTCCAATGACAGGCAAATGGTTACTCTGAGGCGATTAAAAGATAGCATTTCTGTTTTGAATATCTTATTAAAGAATATAGAGTCAGGCATTAGATAAAATTTATCCTTGTGTAAAACGGATTATTTTTTTAATCGAATAATGAATACAAAGAAACGGAAACGAGTGGCCTTCAAAGGAAGCCCAAAAGTCAAAACCCTCGTCATGGGTGCTAAGTTCTTTCTACATATATATATATATATATATATATATATATATATATATATATATATATATATATATATCATTGTGTTACCTTTTTAATAAAATCCTATTTTATAAATCCTATAGCGGCCATCATTTTCTGTTCATTTGCACATCACCCATCCATCAGTTGAAATCTTCCACTGGTAGACGATATCAACCAGATTGGAAAACCCTGATCTAATGAAAGAAAATCCCTGATTTTAAACATTTTCTGTCTTGCGGTCATATCCAAACTCGGAAATGGGCACGGAATTAAATCCAGATAGTAATCCCGGTGTGGATCCCCGAAGCCGGTTGGCTGTTAACATTGACAACCAAATGTAGTGCCCTGTATTCCTTTGGATTATGCAGCCTAGGCAGCGGACCGCCACAATATACCATCGCCTAGGTTCGCGCTCTGGAAACGTCATTCCAGCCGCATTTTGAAAGGACTGAATTTTGACCAATCAGGGCGCTATCTTTGTAGACCCTGATACTGGAAACACACGCAAGCCGTTTGTTTCCTCAACGACCGTAAAAAATTATTGATTGCATGTCAACCAGAAAGGAGAACATATATATATAATCCCCTTTCCCTATCTATTGAGGGGTCTCCCATTTTTACACAAATGGACTCACCCAAGGTATACATATACTACTACCAGTGAATACCCGGGAGTCGGACTGTCAAGTCAATACGTTGAGTCAAGTCAGTAATGGAGCAGAGTCGGTCTGTAGAATAACGTAGCGGCAAGAGTCACAGTCACGAAAACTCAGTAAGAAGTCATACAGCGATACGTCGATATCAAAGACTTTATATATATTTTCCTACTAACCCGCATTCCTGGAACTACTAACCTGTATTACCAGTTTGTATTATTACGTTAAAACATTTATTTTTCTATATTCATTCTTGGCGTTTGTTATTATTTGATACCGGATATCATCCCGGAATCCACAACAACTTGGCGACGAGTATATTGAACTCACACGGAAGGAAAAAAAATTCTCCCTCATCGACCACAACTTGGCGACGAGGAAGTCGAACTCAAACGGAAAAGGGAAACCGACACAAAATATACCAATCATGGCGCTATCTTTGTAGACTCTGATACTGGAAACACACGCAAGCCGTTTTTTTTCCTCAACGATCGTAAAAAATTATTGAGTGCATGTCAACCAGAAAGGAGAACATATTTATATAATCCCCTTTCCCTATCTATTGAGGGGTTTCCCATTTTTACACAAATGGACTCACCCAAGGTATACATATACTACTACCAATGACTACCCAGGAGTCGGAGAATCAAGTCAGTACGTTGAGTCAAGTCAGTAATAGAGCAGAGTCGGTCAGTAGAATAACGTAGCGGAAACACACGCAAGCCGTTTTTCCCCCTCAACGAGCGTAAAAACTTATTGAGTGCATGTCAAGCAGAAAGAACATATTTATATAATCCCCTTTCCCTATCCTTCTTTCTTTCTGCCCTCTTTACAACTCCTACCAAGAGAGTTTCACGTCCAAGGAGAGACAACCTTTAATCAAACAGTTTCAACCTTTTTCTAAACGGAGGTAACAAATAACACAGACTTACGCGGTGAGTGCTGCTGCTACTACTGCCATATTAAAGAACAGAGATCCCCAAACTTAATCAATGAAAACTATATAGAAAATATCAAAATATTCTCTGTTTCGCCCAGATTAGAAAACCCTGATCTAAGGAGAAAAAAACCCCTGATTTTAAACTTTTTCTTGTTGTCATATCCATACACGGAAAAGCGTACGAAAGTAAATCCAAACAGAAAATACGGTGTGTATCCCCAAAGGCGGTTGTCTATTAACATTGACAACCAAATGTAATGCCATGTATTCATTTGGATCATGTATCCTAGGCAGCGTACGGCCACTAGATACCATCACCGAGGTTCTCGCCCTTGAGATGTCACTCCAGTCTCACTGCAATTTCCCAAAATTAATAATATTTTCGCTAGTTCTGTTTCTACAACTATTTTGTAATTTGTCTTGCCTTCTAGTGTTTTTGTTTACATAACGTCTTTTATAAAAAAAAAATCAAACAAACTTGCTGAGATCTTCTATAACACGTAATCTATGTAATACTTATATACCTACATTATAGATGTTCCAATGGTTGTCATACCATGGAGTGATAGTGGGAACAACTTCAACTGTCTATAAATTACTTCAGTACCTACTGACAACTAAGTCCACTTCCAAGCCGGAGAATGGGTGATCGCCAAGGAAGGCAGTCCCTTTGGGCAGGAGTTACTCACCTTTTAGGCGCCATTAGCCACTTTCACGTGGAAACATTATCCACTGTTCTCCTGTATTGTAAAAATTTTAAAGCATTTCAAAATTGTCTGGTAACTACTGCTCAGTTTGCTACTTGAGTCTCTAGGTAAACGTTGCTCGGGTTTATACTCGAATTTAGGTAAAATTGTTAGGGTTTATACATGAATTAGGTAAACATTAATTAAACTTATACCTGAGTTTGCAGATAAAATTTGCTAGGGTTTATACTTGATACTATAGGTAAAAATTGATTTGGTTTATACTTGAGTCTATAGGTAAACCATAGTCGGCTTTATACTAGTGTCTATATGGAAAAATTGATCATATTTATATTTGAGACTATAGGTAAAAATTATTTGTGTTTATATTTGAGAGTATAGGCAAAGATTTGTCTACCTTTAGTTGAGTTTGTATGTAAATATTGCTCGGGTTTATACTTGAATCTATAGGTAAACATTAATTAGACTTATACCTGAGTCTGCAGGTAAAACTCGCTAGGGTTTATACTTGATACTGTAGTTAAAAATTTACACTTGAGTCTATAGGTAAAACTTAGTCGGATTTATAATTGCGTCTACAGAGAAATATTGATTAAGTTTATATTTGAGACTATAGGCAAAAATTATTTGGGTTTATATTTGAGTGTATAGGCAAAGAGTAGTCTATTTTTTATTTCAGTCTGTAGGTAAACATTGGCCGGGTTTATATTTGAATCTATAAGTAAACATTAGACGGGTTTCCACTTGATTATATGGATAAACATTAATCAGGAGTAGAAAGAAGAAAAGACAGAAAGGAAGCGAAAAAGAAAAAGGAGAAATAGTAGGAAAAAAAGAAAGATCAAAAAGAATAAAAGCAAAATCAAGAGGAGAACGAAAGAAAAGAAACAGAATAAGCTAGGGAGGAAAAGGGAGTGTAATTGAACGAAGAAAATAAATAATTATACTAATTAATTAGAAGAAAAGAAAGGAGAGAAAAAAGTAGAGAAAAAGAGGAAAAGGTGAAAATGAAACAAGGATAAAAGGAAGAATTGAGAGGAAGATAAAAAAAGACAGAAATGAATGACATTTTGTATATGTTACAAAGAGAACTAAGAAAAAAAAATCAGACGATAAATTGTTCTCTCAATGAAGAAACCAAGAAACGAAAGAATGGATGAAAGAACATTGATAATAATCCCAACTACAAAAACAAAGCCGCCACTGACAACAACAACAACAACAACAACAATAATAATAATAACATAAATGCAAACAACAACGGCAACAAATGCAATGAATTTGGTAAAACAGCATCTACGAGAATTAATTGTTCGCAAAATGCCCTTGAAGGTGGAATCGAAGACAGGAGAAAGCTGAGATTATCTTTAACGAATTCTTTACCGTTTTTTCCCCACCGATACACGATCATTCTGAAAATCCTGTAAACACGGTTCCTGATACCGGAAATAGATGCTAAACAATCGTGATTTGCGCGTAACGAACTGTTTCAACGGCCGGAAGTCACTAAGCAAACGCTGACGGAAGTGACGTCTGCCCCCAGTTGCGTTTTGGCCCTGCCCATGGCGTACGGGCGTGACTTCTAACCTGTACTAACCAAACGTGATTTCGCGTTTAACTGTTCGCCATGTTACTGGTTGGCAAGCGATAATACTGGTATCGTTTAAAAAAAGAAAACGATCAAGTAATTTCCCCAGACCAGAACGTATTTTGCTTCACATCAGGCATGATAATGTTTTTGTGAGTTTTTGTGTAAACTCGTTTAGCAAATATGTCAGTTACATATCAGATAATATATTTCTCCCTCCCCCCTCTCTCTCTTTCTCTCTCCCCTTATCTTTCTCTCTTCCCTTCTGTCTCTCTCTCTCTCTCTCTCTCTCTCTCTCTATATATATATATATATATATATATATATATATATACTCTTCACTACCATTTAAAGAAAGACATTGGAATGACCAACACAAAAACAGAGAATGTCTCATATCGAGAATATTTAACATGGAAAAACATAAAAGAAAAAAATTAATTATTTTTAATAATTATTTTTAATAATATGTGGAAATCTCCACCCTTTACCTGAAGACGGTCGTGAGACCAGAAACACGTGTGGTAAAACTATGAAAAATAAAGAATAATATTTTTTTAAAAACCCACATTACAACCAAAAAAAGTTTGCGGTACCTCTCTTCTTTTTAATATACACACTTTTCTCTCGTTGGAACCATTATAACCACTTCATTTCATTATATATATATATATATATATATATATGTATATATATATATATATATATATATATATATATATATATATATATATATATATATACCGGATTGAATATTTGTTGAACTTAGTTCATATCATTATATGAGAGAGAGAGAGAGAGAGAGAAAGAAAGAGAAAGAGATAGACAGATAATGATATAGATGACGTCCGACAAGTATTTAATATATTTTCTCTTTATAAGTTATTTTAACAGATACGATTTATTTAAGTAAATGCTCTGTTGTTTTTTAATTAAACTGTATTAATTATTTTTAGCAGCCTTTTTGTAGAAATATGCGTTCTCCGATAGGAATCGAATCTTTATTCCTATAAGGTAAACGTCATTAGCTATATCTGTCGAAACGCATATTTTCTGCGAAATTTCTCGAACATTCATGCCGGTAAATGTAATTAATGCTATTTAATTAAAACAGCATTTACTTGTATGTATAAAAATAACGTATAAACAGAATATATATATATGGTGTCGAGAGCCTAGACACCAATGATTTGATTTTGATTGTAGTGGCGAATGCTTTGTGAAGAAACAACCACACTTTTTGAAGGTCCGAATACAGAGACCTGGTGCACTACATTCCACAAGGTCCCAAAGCGAACCTCCACAGGTTTTGAATTGAGCTGTCCTTCTCTTAGACCAGTTGCCATCCTGGAGGGATAAGAAGAGGAGTAATAACTTTCCCAAGGGGATTAGCACGTAAGTGAACGTAATGGATTCGACTGGAATTCGAACTCGGCTTTCCGATTCCTCCTCCTGATATATATATATATATATATATATATATATATATATATATATATATATATATATATATATATATATATATATATATATATATATATATATATGATATGATATGATATATATATATATATATGGCTGTTCGATAAAAAGTGACTCAGCTGATTTTTTTTACTAAATTCAAAGGATAAGCGATCTAAAATCCGAAGAAGAAGCTTTGAAGGCTCTTTGAATTTAGCAGTAAGTACTATCAAGCATCCGTTCAGTATAATGTTCCGGGGATGCTTTTCTTTTCATTGAACTGATTTATTTAAACCTATTGAAAAGACCCTCAGCAGCGAGCAGTACAAGTGAATTTTAGAGTCTTGTCTGCTCCCTTCTGTTGAAAGGGTGCAAAGACCCCACCAAGCTCATTTTTATGCAGGATAATGCTCCCCGTCACAAATTAAAATTGATGAAGGAATATTTTGATGAGAAGGAGGTGAGTGTTATGACATGGCCACCCCAATCTCCTGGCCTGAACCCCATAGAAAACATATGGAGCATTATAAAGTACAGGCTCTCGAGAAAGCAGTTGAGCAACAAAGAGGATTTGATTGCGAATTTCATATCCGAATGGAATTCAATGCTTGGAGATGAGATTTGCCAGATCCTAATCAAGTCAATGCCAAAAAGGGTTGAAAAGGTTATTCAAAATAAAGGAGTACCCATAGATTATTAAATATTTCGAACTATATTACCTATTATAAATAAATTATACATCTATTATTCTTTATTTAAAGCTGTTCGGTTATGTTTCTATTGATTACTAGTTGCAGGAAATAAGTGAGTCACTTTGTTTGCACAGAATTTTTCCCTAAATTAGAATTATCAATAGAATACCATAGGATGAGTAAAAATTTTACTAGGTGGTCGGGAAGGGGTCGTCATATAAGTAAGATTAAAAATTAGTTTGACCCCAAAAACAATAGGCGAATAATTTTTAAGTAAAAAAATCAGGAGAGTCACTTTTTATCGAATATATATATATATATATATATATATATATATAAACGGGTGTAGCAGCATATATATATATATATATATATATATATATATATATATATATATATATATATATTCTCGGACATTCAGGCCGGTAAATGTTATTTAATACTGTTTATTATAAAACAGAGCATTTGCTTAAATACTTGTATCTATAAAAAAAAAAAAAAAAAAAAAAAAGAACGTTAAACATAATATAAATGTCTTTAAATAAATTGGCGGACTATGTCCAATTCTAAAATATATGACGTCATTTGTTTACATTTGATACGCTAGAGCAGATATGAATAGAAGAGATTCATGGAAGATTTAAGTTTAAACATAGTAAAGTCGACCTTGCTAACTAGAGGCTGCTCTGTGGCCGAAAGGTTAAGGCACATCACGCGAAATGATGGTTCCGTATAGGATACAGGTTCGATTCCTGTCGGAGAGCGAAAATTTCTCGGACATTCAGGCCGGTAAATGTTATTTAATACTGTTTATTATAAAACAGAGCATTTGCTTAAATACTTGTATCTATAAAAAAAAAGAACGTTAAACATTATATATTACATTAGAGAGGAAAACTGGATCAGGAGGTCATGACAACAAGAGGAATCATCATTTCAACTTAGATATAAGTGCATTCTTATTGTTCAATTTAAATACCTATAATGTTATAAAAACCTCGGAGAATTCCAATAAGATATCTTTAATCATTTCTAAAATACAACAATTCAAATCTTAATTTAACAACTAATCAATTTTGTTGTTACACGATTTGAACAATTTTGCTGTTACACACGTTGTATATGTATCTGAAATCATATAAAAACTTGTTGCTACAGGACAGAAAGTTAGAAAGTTAGAGAGGACGAAGATAATCTTGAATAAGATCGAATATAATCCTGGACTAACACACACAAACACACACACACGCACACAAGTACACACACACACACACACACACACACACACACACATATATATATATATATATATATATATATATATATTTGAACTTCATTTCAATCCTCCGGATCCTCAGCTATGATTAATTAATGATGAACATGTCATTTTCGTTTATGATCGATTTCATCCCGATTTTTCTGCTAAGCATGAAGAGTCATTACACATTCATATTGCCCAAAGTAGAGTTTGATAGTGTTATTAAAACATCGGAGTATTCCAGCAAGATATCTTTAATCATTTATAAGATACAACGGTTCAAATATTAATCTGACAGTTGGACAACTTTTCTGTTTCCGGATTTGGACAATTTTGCTATTACACCCGGTATATATATATATATATATATATATATATATATATATATATATATATATATATATATATATATGAAAAAAGTAGAAGAAGTTTTCGTGTGACGCATTTCGCCGTTTAAGACTTCATCGGACTAAATTTGTTATGTTGGTGCAATATTTCATTTTAACTCTGCGGAGTTAGGTGTCCAGATGTAAATGGTTATCTAGTCTCAGAAATTGTCTGACAAACGTGATTAGTTGTCCTGCTTGTGTAGCATGGTTCAGAGTCATGTTGCCAGACATACGGTCATCAAGCAGCCAATCTCTTTATCCAGGGGTGCACTACATCCTGAAGATACTTGATGTAAGCCTGCTTGTTGAATCTGAGGACCTTACCAACAAATTCGGGAGCTCTTTTCATATCAGAACGAACAGAGTGTGTTTTTCGAGCCCTCGTGCCTATCGTAATTAGCTTTAGACTCACCCGGCTCTTTCCGAATCCTCTGGTCTGTCCTCAGATTTACACCCAAAGACTCTGAACTGTTCATATTAGAGCTTACGGTGCGAATGCCAAGCAATAAGGCATGCCGTTTCCAAATTTCTGGTGGAGTGAATTGCGTCATGTTGGCCTTTTCGCTGACATATGGCAGGCGACAAAATCAACAACAAACAACGCGCATGCGTAAAATAAAAAAAAAACCCTGATAACGTTTCCCAATTTACGCTATATATATATATATATATATATATATATATATATATATATATATATATGTTTGTATGTATATATGACCGTGTTGAAATTTTTGGATACCCTAGTGAGCGAACCAAAATGAGCTGACACATTTTATAGTTCACCAATAGAAGAATTAACCAATCAGAACGCTCAAAACATTCAATGCTACGTATATAAAGGCGGCCATGTTCTCCAGTAATATGCACAGCCAGCTTTTGATATCGAAGACTGAAGAATTACGGAACAGCTGCCGCTGCTATTGACAATATAGTCAGATCCAGTAGCGTGTCTGACTCGTGAGTGTTAATCAATTTCATTGAACAGATTACGTACTGCACTGGATTCTATATTCATAGACTATGTTGAACATGGTAATCAGACCGTTTGTACCATTTTATTTTAACGCCTCCAAAAGGAAAGTACTCTTTTTTGATCGTTATATTGTCTGACATTCAGATTGCTGAGGCGAACTCCCAGGACCTTCGCGCTGACATGAATTCTTTACTAGATCTTCTGCTAGCAGGGTTGTTTCATCCTGTACTTATAGACTTTTTTTCTCGACAGAATCTATTTTACGCATTTTTAAGTTTATCATTCTGCTATGCATTGAATATTGCTGCCAATTCTGGCCTGGTGCGTCTACTATGTTTTTAGATATTCTCCATAAAATCCAAAGTAGGATCTGCAATGTAAGTATTCTTGACCTGTCATCTCGGTTTTTTAACACTCCCAGCGCCGTAACGTCGCTTCCATGGGTATTTTCTATAAACATTTTCAAGCTAATTGTTGCTTGTTTTTTTTTGTTTTTTTTAAGACTTTATTAATTTTACCGCAGTTTAACAGTTAGGTCTCATCATTTTACAGTTGAAGTTGCTAGATGCAACCGTATGTTCTATGCTAAGATATTCTTCACTCGTACTTCTCGTTTTTCTGTCGTCTTACTTTCCAGTCCACTTTGCTTTTCAAAACCTCCTGACTTTTGACTTCGTTATTCCCGTTCTTTTATTGTTCCCCCTCCTTAATAACTTTTATTTTTCTCATATTCTCTTGCGCTCACTAACCACTTGTGACTTAGTGCCACTCTTACCTTGCTTGGGGTGAAATGCGTAAAGTAAATACCGCATTTTCCGGCTTACAAGACGTTGCGGCTTGAAAGACGCACCCTAATATTGGAAAGAAATTTCTATGAAAAAAAAGAAATCATTCTCAGACAACAACACATTCACCATGCGTCCCTCACATACTGGCGTCATATATTGTTTACATTAATTACTTGTCCGATTTTTTTTTCTATGGCAATGGAATACTAGCCAAGAGCAGAAAGGCTCCCGCCGCTGCTAGTAAACAGAGCATTTTTAAGCTTGTGACTCGGCTCTTGGAAGGTTTTTAGTTTGGGAAATACTTAAGCTAAGTACTGGGGTTACCTCATATAAAAGGCAGAATTAGATAGATATCTAACATTATATTGTAATGACTCAACATATAAATCCAGGTTCTTATCAGTCAAGCCAATTAGGTGTGCGTCCACGCTGACTTGAGCCTGGGCGTTGCCTTACATTCGCCTTGGAAGACGCACACGTATTTTTCAGGGTATTTTTTTTAGGAAATTAGTGTGTCTTGTAAGTCGGAAAATAAATATGCATCCACAGATTCAACACGCAGTTTATACGGTGACTACAATAAGGGAACCTCTATTCCCGTTCAGGTGTGTCATTACGCATGCGCGAATCGGAATTTGAATTCAAAGTTTTCTTCTTCTCTATTGGTTGCCAACAGGGTCCAGTATGCCGTGATATTTAACCTATAGCAGGAAGGTAATTAGATGGAATCAAAATTTCCCAATTCTACGAATATGAACGCAACGATCCCAACCGGAAATAAAGCTCCCCAGAATGAGAAAACGATGAGCTGATTTCAAACACAGGTTCGTTATATTCACTTGCCCCCAAATAACTTTGGGAAATATATGAATACATCTCCTCCTCCCAACTATGGGTTAAATAGTAAGACGTATCTGGAAAACCATTATTATTTTCAAGAAAAAAAAATTGTTAATGCAATATTCACTCACGTAATAAAAAAAGGAAAGAAGAATTATTCTGATAATCAAAAATATTTCAGTTTTAAATATACAACAAAATGGTTGGTAAACCGTAAAAAAAACTATTATCATTTGTCTTCATTGTGGGATAGTTTTGTATCTATCTAATTAGATTTCTTTTAATTAGAATAATTGTCATTCTAAAAAATGTTGTAAATGCGATATTAATTCGGAAAAATCAACGAAATAATTATTCTTACAAGCCAAGATAGGCTTCAGCTTAAATAACGTAAAAAGGTTTGATAAACTTTATAAGAATCACTCAATCAATTAATCTCTGAGTCTGAGTATATCTGTACTATGTTTGTGACATACGGTGGCCGTTAATGATTAAGTATAACTCAAGACTTCGCTGTTAAAATAAAACAGTATTTAATTACAACCTCAAATAAATACTTAACAAGAACAAAGAAGTAAAAGTCAACCAAAGATTATTAACCATTTCAGTGAATACCTTGTTAGTAGCGCGGCTCGGTTTAACGTCCGGTAAATTCTAAATCAAAACCCAAATCATCGCTGCAACATAATTCACACTAATTCGACTGGATAGTTCCACTCAATAATAGTAAATCAATAATCACCGCAGTCACTAGCCTGACACCGCTATGTATAGACCTGGTGGGAAACATATATTCATAAGTCCAGAGTGTCACGCTCGAACCTCGGCGTCGTTTCTTCCTATATGACAACTATCTGCCTCAGAATTGATGTGCCTGCCTCACAGTTGTTACACCCAAAACCACACAAATAGCTTGGTAATGAATATTAGGAATTTTCGGTTTTCTGTGAATTGATTTTGATAAAACTTTCCCTGGCTGGTTTATGGCAACATCATTGTTAGATTTTTATTATTCTGTGCAACGCCGTTTATATTTGATTTCGAATTCGACAGTTTTTGAGTGAACCTCGTTAACACACTTCAAATAAAAATAGTCCATCTAGACCAGTGGTTCCCAGCCACTGTGCCGCGGCACATTAGTGTGCCGCGGAATGATTGCTGGTGTGCCGCGATGAGATAATACCTAGAAGTCATTTAATTTAATTTTGTTTCATAAAGACATTCAATTTCTTAATCATGATGACACCGCTCAATTCAAAATGGCCGAATTTCTAGAATCTAAACGTTTCACGCATACTAATTGGTAAGCGTTATTATGGTTTATATTAGTCATGGGACGATTAATCGGAATATCAGGAATTTTTCAAAGTATCGGGAATCGGCATCGGAGCTGAATAAGTCAGACCCGATTTCGATACCAAAACGATTCCTAAATACACAGGTTGTAAGACAAAAAGTTGTAACACAGAACTGTACTATGTGAGGTTTTACGTAACGCTCCTAACTCCCAAACATTTTTTTACCTTTTCCTAACCATTTTGAATCTTTTCAATTAGGAATCGGAATCGTTAAATATTTAGGTATTGTTTTATCACCAGTTTATATTGTCTATATATCTCGTTCACAATATTTACAGATTCTTTGTACATATTTTTATTAAATATTTAGGCGTTGTAAATTAAAGTTTTAGCAAGACAAACAAAAAACAAATTAAATATAATAAAAATTCTTTTAGATTTATTTTTTTCAATTTTGGATTCAGTAGTCAAGAAGCACCAGGCACAACTGTTCCACTGGCATTCACCATTATTATTTTATACCCGATATTGAATACAGGATATGTTGATTTATGGGAATAAAAACTCTTCTTATATAATATTATTTGTTTTTTATTATTTTATTGCAAAAAGGCTTTATGAGTGGAAAATATTTATTTTTTGTGATAGGTTGGCCACGAAAATTTAAAGAACTCAATTGTGTGCCGCCACGTAAAAAAGATCATATATGGCAGCATTGTTCCATGCACGGACGAATGGTTGATTTGTAGATTTGAAGGATGGACTCGGGCAAGAAAATCCTGATGGCGCGACACAGAGAACCAACTTTCCTTGCGGTAGATGAAGCTATAGATTCAATGTAGTTGTTCCACTTCTGGTCAGTGGACAGCGTGAGACCAAGCCGGCATAGAGAGGCGCTCTCGTAGAGTTGGGAATCAGCCATCCTGATGGGAGGCAGGGAGTGTTACATGTATAACGACATACAAACGGCTTACTTTACTTTTGTTTTTAGTTTTATTGCTCTTGTTTTCAAATATCCCTCATTAGCCCCACATTAGGGAACTGGACTACATGCAGAAATAAAAGAGGATGAAAGAGGGTGGAAATCTTTGTTTAGGAATAATATACACCGTTCTTATTAGTAAGTCCTATAATCCCGATATTTTAAAACTAGCACAGGGCCTCGAATTTGAGCCCCAATCAGATGTTAACGAAAGCAAGTAATGGTTTGTATATTCTAACGCACGAATCGAAGCTGCTATCTCCCTTTTTTCACACCGCCAGTAAGACTGATTCTAACCTCCTGGTGAATATACGCATTGCACCTATTCGTCTCACGGTTTTTGCACTGATATGAAATGGAGTGATTACATTTAACTGATTCTAAGTTCTCTGGCTGTGTAAAGTTAGTTCATATGGTCGTACCAGTCAACTTTCTTTCGTCAGAATCCATCTGACACATTTATAAATCTATCACTCGACTCTGCCATGATTGGTCTGATGCTACTGCTATATATCTCGATATTCTCGACAAAATCCAAAGAAATGTCTGTAATATAATCGATCACTTCCCCACAGATGCGGCTTCCCTATGTCTTTTCTATAAACAACTTCATGACAATTTATCTAATAGACTCTCTTCTTTGTTACCTCGACCGTATTAATTTAAAAAATTAAAAAAAAAACGTATATCTAAACGCAAAAAGGATCTTATACACAAGAATTTATCAAATTCATTAGTTAAACATGGAGAAAAATTCAACCACAAATTTGAACTAAAGAATGACACAGTTAATAAAAGAGAAAGTAACGGAAAATTATCCAATTCGCTGCTGTCGAATTTTGCTAAAATATAAATCCGATTTTTTTAAAATACTCCCCACCGCTTCGTGAATGACTTACTCCTTTCCCAATTCAACATACAACACTCTAAAAATAAAAAAAAACGATTAAATTTATAAGTTGTTATATATTTTTATATCAGTATTACTTACTCACTTTTGTTTATTTGACATTAAATTATATCATTTAGCACCTTCCATAATTTACCTAGACTTTTCAGCTCGCCTGGTGATAATTTATAGGCGTTTCTTATAATAAAACATTTTGATGAACTATCAGTTATTTTTGTCTATGAATATTTGTTGTAAAATAACATGTTTACACCTGCTTTAATGAATTCCATCAGAGAACGAAACGCGTCGGATAGAATAACTTTTCCTTTTGTCTTTACATATATATATATATATATATATATATATATATATATATATATATATATATATATATATATATATATATATTTATATATATATAAGCAAGAAAATCCAAAATCACCTCCTATGGGGATTAGCCTATTTCGGTAGATGAAAATATCGGTCGTCTGTCTTATCAACGCCGGTGTGGACGGAGTTCTTGTCAGAAATAGAAATTGGACTGTGATGCTGAAAATGAAAAAAAAGAAGCTTTCACAGTTAAATTTCTGTTTCAGACACTCAAAACTCACTCCCCCATCGGGGTTGATAAGACAGACCACCATTATCTTCGTCTACCGAAATAGGCTATTCCCCATGTGCGGTGATTATGGATTTTATTGTTTATTAATTATTTGTTATGTAATAATAAATACATTGAGTTTGTTTTTTTTATCAGTTTTAATATTTCATATTACTAGGATCCATTTGCATTATATAACAACGGATTTGTTAACTTTACTATATATATATATATATATATATATATATATATATATATATATATATATATATAACTTTACTATATATATATAACTTGACTATATATATATTTATAGCGTAACTATATATATATATATATATATATATAAAACTTTACTATATATATATATATAGATAACTTTACTATATATATATATATATATATATATATACAGTTGCATTCCATATCACGTGATGTCCGCGTCTCGCGAAGGACGCTACTTAATGTAAACAAACTTCTGAAAACAGCCATTTCTGAAGAAAGATCGGGGCCGATCTGAAATATCAAATATAAAATATATATATATAAATATAAATAAATACTTTCACAAAAAAAAATTCAATTTTTTTAAAATTGCAACTTTTCAGTTGTTTTGTATATATATATATATATATATATATATATATATATATATATATATATATATAAGGCGACCAGTAAAAAGAGGTAAGTTCCTTAGACCTTAGACAACCGTTGAAAACAAAATCAATGAGTTGTTTAGCCATACGAGTAGGGCAGAAAGAAAGACGAAACTTGTCTGCTTATGACTTTTAAATAAGGAGACAAAAGATTGAACAGCAATTAATCAATTATGAAGGAACCAATCAAAGTTAAGTAATTAAATCATACGAGAGTCGATTGATTATTCTAAGTCCTCTATGTTCAAGAAATTTATCCAAAGTTATCGCTGAAAGATAAAACATTGACAATAAAAATGTTCCGCTTTTTTACTGGACATCGTCAATATATACCGCGTGTAACAGCAAAATTGTCCAAATCGTGTAACAGCATAATTGCCCATGCCACAAAATGTTTAATTTCTTAACAACCACTAAACAAATTGAGTTTCTTCTTTCCAGGTTTTCAGATATGACGCTTAGCCATCTTGCCATTATTTCTTGTAAGAATCACTGAAAAAGTCTTTGAGTTATTCAGCTCGAAAGAGAACAGGTTGAAATCGTTTTGTGTCAGACCTACTATCTTCCCAAATGATCAATGGTGAGAGGAAAAAGTTCATTCAGGCCTTCGGTAATGTTACAAACATTCGTACCTCGGCTTCCAACTTCAAAGTCCATTCAAGAGAACGGTGAATAAGTTTTAAACAGTGGGAAAAGTAGAAAGGAAAACTGGACCACTAGGTCACTACAGCAAGAGTGATCATCATTTCAAATTCGAGATCAATTAGAAAAGATCCAACTCAATCCATAAGATATTTGGCACATGAGAGAGCAGTTTCATCTATGCCAGTTCAAAGTAGTGAAAAAAGACTTAAAAATGAAATCGTATGTGAATCGTATGAGGTACTTTGTTACTCCAGGACAGAAACTTAGAACTTTAGAGAGGATGAAGATCATCATGAATAAGTTGGAAAATGATCTTGTAATAATATATATATATATATATATATATATATATATATATATATATGAATTTTATTTTAACCCTCCATAAGCTTTCGATCCCTAGCTATGATTAATTAATGATGATCACGTCATTTTCGTTTATCATCGATTCCATTATGATTCTTCTGTCATTCGTCCAATATCTCTTGTAGTGTTAGTTTTTGATCAAAGTAACTAATAATAACAAAACAAAAGTCATTGAAACAAAGCAAGTTCAGTCGACCAATGATGACAATTCCAGGACAACGTAACTATAAACAATTTTTTCTATCCTCTGCCAGCCGCTATGATGGAGAAAGCATTACCTCGAACCGTCGCCAGTGAGACACGCTGCAAGAGCCACTCCGTTTCGCGAGACTCGTTCCTTAATCGAGACGCAATCTCGCCAATCCTCCGAAGGAACATCATCGAACGAGGGCCAATAACCCCTGAAGTCTCCACTGCCACAGGAGTAAAACAAAAATCTATCAGCAAGAGAAGAATATTTCTTATGTTAAACCTGAAGAGTAATTATACATTCTTATTGCTCAATGAAGAGTCCAATAGCGTTATAAAACCTCGGAGAATTCCAGTAAGATATCTTTAATCATTTCTAAGATACAATGGTTCAAATCTTAATCTTACAAATGGACAATGTTGCTATTACACCCGGTACACACGCACGCACACAGACTCACACATAGCTTCTTTACTCTAACGTAAAGTTTTAAAAGCATGGCTCATACATCCCAGTATCGTCTGTTTGATCATTTTTTAATTCTGCCAATTAAACATAAATCTAGCAATAACACTGATAAATGATATAAAAAATCAAGAATAAAGGCAAAATTAATGGAGCAACGCTTGTGTTTACGAACCATGTCGAAGTGTAGGACTATAATTAGAAAATATGACAAAAATAGACGATGCTTAAAAGAAACAATAAATCCGATGTTTTAAAAATTACACAACCAATTTTATAAGAAGTGTTGAATATGACAAAAATAAGCGAAAATGGAAGATCTAAAATTACCTCCGGGAATAATACAAATAATTCTTCTTCTTCTATGTGACCCGTTCCTTCTGGACATGGATGATCATGGCTCTCCACAAGTTCCTATCCCTTGTAGCCCTTGGCAGTTAGCCTTTTAACATGATTCCCGTCTCCCAATCCGATATCAGGTAGGTGTTTCGCTGCCTTTCCCAACCCCTTTTACCTTCAATAAGCCCTGCGCGTGTTAAGTTATTCATGCTTTCCTTCCTTATTAGGTGTCCAATGAATTTAAGCTGACTTTTCTGATTCTGAGCATAAGTCATCTTTTTGCTGTCTTTTTCTTAAAGACTTCTTTCTCGGTTAATCGCTTCGTTCATAGGATTCTCAGAACCACATTTCAGTTGCCTCCAGTTTTCTTCTTCACACACCATGAGATTGTTCAGCTTTCACTGCCATATAAGAGGATCAATATCTCATTACAATCACGTACGCTTTAAAGTTGGTTAATCCTGTTGTTATCATTAGTTATCAATAGAAGCGTTTAGTTGCATTCTCAATGATCGCTTTTGGTCATATATTTGAGAACTATTTTTTTTAAATATATCCTAAATGTATTCATGAGTGATTATAAGAATGTTCATTTTCTTCTCCTTTTATGTATTAGATCCTTCTAGAATGTCGAAGATCATGGCTCTCTACAATATCTTATATTTTTGATGCTCTAAGTAATTTAAATATTTTGCCATATCTCTTTGTGTTTGTTCTGTCCACCATTCACTCTTTCGCATTGAGTAGATTATTCTCTAACACGTTGACCCCAGCCCCTCAACCTCCGACGTCTTACTCTCGGGGTTAAGGTGTCTACTCGGTCTTAACTGAACTTAAGGGAGTGACCGTAGGTACCCTGGGAATCTGTAGATCATTCAACCGGTCCACTGGTTTAATCCTGCTTCCTACCCACGTTGTGTTTGGTTTGATCTAGAAAGCAGAAGTGATGTTCATCCATTCACGGTCGACTGAAGATGTAGACACGGCTGGAGAGTCTGTGCTAAGAAATTTAGAATGCACAATATATATATATATATATCTGCAGAAAGCCGGACAAACAACTATTCAATGGCTGAATTGTTAATGTCTTTTGTATAGCAGAAAGGAATAGTATAGAAAAGAAACGGTTACATAAAAGAAAATAATTGACGTAAAAACTCATACACTGGATTCTAGACAGAGAGAGAGAGAGAGTGGGTTGTGATTAGCTTGTTGTGAAATCGTCAGATTTCTGTGTGCGGCTTAAAGTTTATAGTTGCGTTGCTCCTCGGCGATAGTAACAGTAGTAGTAATCTTCCTGGTAACAGAAGCATCGGTACTTATATTAACAGTACATGTTAGCGGGGGTTTTGTTCCAATCCCTGACGTCACTTCCAGTCTCCGATATCTCTCCACCCAGTACGACTGCACTCGACGACAGACGAGCCCCCAAACAACCTTTTCATTATTGTAGCTTGTTCGACGTTTCAGTTTCCAGTGGCAGTAATAATAGTAGCAGTAGCAGTCTTAGATTGTTGGAGGAGTAATTCGCCTCTTCGTACTTATTTCCACAAAATATTTTAGCGGGCGTTTGGTTCCAATCTCTCTCTACCCAGCTATGACTGAACTCGACCGCAGACGAGCCAACCACTCTATCAACAGATTTCTATGCGCATTTATATAGATAATCCTGGCTGTTTATAAATCGACCCTTGACCCGCACCCGATTATCACAAGTGCTGCCTTCAACCCCAAATCATGTGAATTTCAAAGTTCCTCATAGACTTAGTAAGCTCTATTTCAAATTTTAACCGATAAAAATTATCTCGATCATCTTCTATTGTCTTCCTAATGACCCAATTCCAAATGGGCTAGATCAGATTCCCATCAGTAAACAAAATTCTTCTGATCTAATTTCGCTGTTCAAATCTACTCCAATTTCAATAAAAAAATATATGTGTGTGCGTTTGTGTGTGGTTCCCAAACTCTCTCTGTTACAATTCGTTGTTTGTCTCTTACTTGAACATATCCTGCGAGTGTTAAATTCTCTGTGCCTTCTTTCCTCATATGCGAGAAATTTTAACTAGCATCTTCTTTTTATTGTAGTTCCTATTTTCATTAAAACATCCATAGCAATTTCATCATTCGTTAGGAAAGCAATTTCTGTGGGTTCATGCCTTTTGTTAATCTGTGAAGCGATTGCCTAGCCTTCAGTCGCCATAAAGGGCCGTTACAAGGGTCTCGTGCTCCCCAAATCTCTGATGGGTGCTCCCCTACTCTAATACCTCTCAGTTTTCATAAAGCAGTATTCCTATCAAATAAAACCTTTATTGGAACATAATTATGCACAATAATGCATCATATGCAAATATAGGTGAATAATTCAACTAGAAAATAATAAAAAATAAATACAATGTCGTCTTCGTCGGCACAGCTCAAATTCGAGCATCGAAGTCGTCAGCTTCTCTCCTTAATCCCTTTCTACCTTCTGGTGGAGGTGGCAGAGAGACCTACACCTGAAATATCGTCAAAGTGAGTTTGTCTAGGCCATTCGCATGGATTTAATTTTGGTAGATAACTTCTTGCGACGAGGAAACCCACACACGTGGCTTGAAAGCGGCTCAAAGAGGATTAAAACAAATTAGAGTCCCGTTTTGTTAAATAAATCCACAATGTTTTGAGGTAATTTTTGACATCAACTTTTTTGTTAAAATTTGAATAATTTCAATATATTAAAAAGCATTAATCACCACAAGGATCCTTCCTTGCATCCCATTAGAATGTCTGAAGCTCACCTTCTCGCGAGATCCTCTCTGCGGCTGCTCAGTCCCACGCTGTCTGCTGACCTGAGATGGAACAAATACATTGAGTCAATTGCTTCATCCACCGCAAGGAAAGAAAATTTTTCTCCCCGGAATCGATCCTCCAAATTTACAAATCTACCATCTGCCCTTGCATGGAGTATTGCTGCCGTATATGGTCTGGAGCCCCTTCTGTTTGCCTCGGGTTCTTGATAAGATCCAGAG
>OZ038512.1:6996477-6998206 GCA_964036315.1 Acanthosepion esculentum
CGGCTGGCAGAGGATAGAAAAAATTGTTTATAGTTACGTTGTTCTGGAATTGTAATCATTGGTCGACTGAACTTGCTTTGTTTCAATGACTTTTGTTTTGTTATTATTAGTTATTTAGTTCAATAACTAGTCTGAATAATATAAACAGTGTACATAATACCATATCTCAGAAATATAGACAAATACCTAAGAAGGCCGGAGCGTACAACGGCCAAAACGTTGTGATAAATATGGCAACAAAGATGAGGACAATAGTCCGAAAAATGTAAACAGTGTACATAATACCTCATCTCAGAAATATAGACAGATACTATTTTGGTATTCTTTTATTTCCAGTGTCAAATTTAGTTGATATAGTTGCTTTTATAGACACAATGTATAAACATAACATCGATGTCAACCAAAATATTAAATTATTTCGAATTAATACAAGAATAATTGCTTACTATGAATACTATGACTAACAGATTTCTTCGCAAAATATTTCTTCAAATGTTATTTCATAAAATTTCATTTCATTCTCCCATTATACAATTTGTATATACCGAACTCGCGATATTTTATTTCATAGTTACATGGATTTTTTTTCTTCTTAGGTTTGACATTCAGATAAATCTTTTTGGGTGATTCAACAAGTTTGAATCTTGAGGGTTTTTTTTTTTAATGTGATTTCTTTATCTGTATTTTCAGATGTTTCTTCCAAATTGTAATCGGCTTCTTCAAATGCGCCTTTCTTATCAAAATGAAGCTACCACCGTGTTAAGGTCGAGCAACAATGGACAGATACACACATATGATTCCACTCCATAGAAATCTTCAGAAAAACTCGCAAGAATTTTCGCATTGTTTTACACACACACACACACACACACACACACACACACACACACACACACACACACACACACACATATATATATATATATATATATATATATATGCACATTTCATGAAAAACGACTGACAAGGTGCCTTTATTTAGTTTTTTATATAATTTTCGTGCGATCTAATAATGTTTTTCTTTTCAGAAGATAAATTATATAAAAACTGTCCGAATGTGCTTTTTATCCGAGCGCTTTCGGCTATACATTTAGCCATTTCCAAGGATTATATTTCAACAGTTAGAATTAGAAATAGTTTGTTATATGTATGTTTTATAAAATATTTCATTTTTTTTGTTTCAATTAGATCTCATTTAAATATTCATGGAGACCTACCGGACACTATTCGGAACATACTTGTCGACAACACTAATATAAGAGCATCATCCACATGCAAAAAAAAAGCTAAAAATAATGGAAGCCTTATTAATAAAAACAAACAAACCAACACTCAATAATATTAAATTTGAACATGGACATAATATCTTGACCGTGTTTTGAAACAAAACAAATATATATACGCACACATGTGTAGATATAATAGGCCTGTTAAATAAATCGGAGAGATAATTAAAAAAAGTTGACAATAAAACTTGTAGTACTTTTTTTATGTTTTTACGGACTTTTGAACTAAATGGAAGCACGTATGGGAATGATTTTTAAATTGGAACTTTCTGACACGACTGTGACATTTCTCCAATAGACAAGAAACAAGAAAATGAAGTGGGATTTTTTTTTCCGGCCCTTTTTTTTTGTGTATTATATTACCAAATAGAAACTATTACCATCGAACACAAGGTTGCAACTAAGTATTTTATCTTCCAGCATCTTCCTTTACAGTCGAGTTT
>OZ038512.1:6998406-7003406 GCA_964036315.1 Acanthosepion esculentum
GCAGTCTGGGGAGTTAGATAGCCAGATGTGTTTTTTTTTAAGCGTATCACCCCAAGTAAGGCTGGAGGCCACTAAAACGCAAGGGGTTATAGAAGGGTTGGAGGAAGAGCAGATAGGAGTGGTAAAGGAGAGGATGTGAAGAAAGAGAAAGACAGTGGGTCGATCAAAGCAAGGGGGTTACAGAAGATTTGGAGCGAGAGCAGATAGGAATGAAAGATGAGAGGATGTGGAGAAGGGAAGTGGATATATCAAGGCAACTGGAGATGTCGATTGACACTACACTTAAACCGTTGGAAATTGTATTTGTCAGGGAAACAGTAATAGGGAAGGGAGTTCCATAGGCGAGATGTGCGAGACATGAAGCTATTGGAGTAGAAGAGACATCTACATCTAACAGTTTCAACGGTGTAGGGGTGGGAACGGGATGCCAGCCTCGTAGGACGTTTAAATTCACGAGGCATAGGTACAAGCGAAAGCAGCTCCTCGGAGCAATTACCGCTTTGCCCGATCTACTGCCGATGTGCTTACGGCCATCACTGAATTTGTCTACCAAGATATCTATAATAACGGTGAAGCTCGTGCCGTGGCCCTTGACATCTCCAAAGCATTCGATATAGTTTGGCATGCCGGCCTTCTTCGCAAGCTCCAGGGTTATGGTATCACAGGTCGATTGTTTGACCTAATACAATCATTCCAGTCAAACCGGGATTTGAAGGTCGTTCTCAGTGGATTCATCTCCAGCCCCCTTCCCACTAACGCAGGTGTTCCTCAAGGCTCCATCCTAGGCCCTACTCTGTTCCTAATATTTATAAACGACCTTCCTGACGCCATAGACTCCCAAGTCGGCATCTACGCTGACGACACCACAATTTACTCCTGCCTCAAACACAAATCTAGTGATGCTGACAAAGTTAACCTGGCAGCTCAAATTGAAAAGGACCTCCAATCGGTTGTGAACTGTGGCGAGAAATGGATGGTTAACTTTAACGCCTGTAAAACAAAACTGCTCTCTATTAACCACCAAAAGGATCCATCCCTGCATCCCATTAGAATGTCTGAAGACCCATTTCTCGAGACCTCCTCTCTGCGGCTGCTCGGTCTCACGCTGTCCGCTGATCTGAGATGGAACAAATACATCGAGTCAGTTGCATCATCCACCGCAAGGAAAGTTGGTTCCCTGTGCCGAGCCAGGAAATATTTCTCCACGGAATCGATCCTCCAAGTCTATAAATCGACTATTCGCCCTTGCATGGAGTATTGCTGCCATATATGGTCTGGGGCCCCTGCTGTTTTCCTCAGGGTTCTTGATAAGATCCAGAGACGGATATGCAATGTAGTGACTTGGCATCGTCGAGGATACGCTTACACTCGTTACGGACAGAGGTAAATAGACGTCTATTGGAGTCGGATATATCACTACGGAAACGGTGGAAGAAGTGGTTTCTATGGGCAATGGCGGCTGAGCAAACGGCTGTGAACCAGGGGGAGGAGCGCGGTTTGACCTTGAATTTCCTGGAGGGGATGAAAGCTTCGGTTCCAGCTTTAATCCAGAATCACAATCATGAATGGGGAGCTTAAATACAGCATCCCAGGGGACATCGCGTAGGAAGTCACGAAACGAGTCCCAGTCAGCCCGTTGGTAGCAGAATGTGGTTCTGGTGGTAGGAGTCTCCTTGCAGGGGGTGGGGCTGAAGGAGATGCTAACAGACACTACAGCATGATCGGAGTTACCGATAGGACAGAGCTGCGTGGCGCTACAAGACTCAGGGATGGAGGTAAAACACAGGTCGAGGAGTGAGGCCTTAAAGTCACGGTTGTAAGCAAAACGAGAGGGGAAATCGATTTTCTGAGTAAGGGATTGAGAGACTGAAAAGTTGAGAGTATGAATACCTGCCAGGTCGGTAGTAGCGTTCTCAAGCCACTGGTTGTGATGGGCGTTAAAATCGCCAAACAGAAATATGTGAGCGTACGGATGGACAGAGAAGGCCCTATCTATGCTGTCAGAAATGACATCGAGTATCCCACAGTCCTGAGTGGATGGAGAGCGGTAGAGGAAAAAAGATAGCTTACAGCATTGAGAAGAGATAGCCGGAGACACAAGTACGAGGGATCCGGAGGGAGATGGTCCTTGACGTAGACACCCAGGCCATGCATGTGGGTTAGAGAGTCTTTTCTGAGGAGAGGAAGGTATCCAGGGATCGAGAGATCAGAGGAAAGGATAGAGGAGTCAAGATTGGTCTCATACAGGGACAGTATATCCGGGCACTTAGCAATGAGGAAAGACTCAACGCTGCAGAAGTTGGTTCTAATGCCACGGATGTTGGAGAAGGAGATATTTAAAGGTTTGGGTGATTTTTGGAAGGATAGTTTAGGTTTATCTGTCTGGTTTTTGTAATTCGTGTGGGTAATTGGTGTTGGATAAAGAGAAGGCCTGAGTTAAAGGAAGCCGACGGATATCACCCATGACGCGGGCAGAGAGGGGGTTTGGCACAGCCTGAAATCATAATGTGGCCTCAAGGTTGCCCACCGGAGATGACTGCCATGACACCTATCCATGCGCGACATGGCACTACAGACACCCCGATATTATGCAACTGTCGATCAGAGCGGCCGCTCAAGACGCTACGCAAGAGTTAGGGCTCCCAACTACCAGTCGGAAACAGCAACCAGGGAACTGTCAACCGTGTACCCTCAGAATGAACAGGCAATACCACATACTACACGCATCACGGGAGAAACACAGCGGCACCAGTAAAGAGTCCAGAGAGAGAGAGATCCGGGAAGATGTGATCGCAGAAATTGTCTGAAAGCCATAACTGGGTTTTTCTATTGTCAGACATAGGGTCTTCCAGTAGCAACCCTCTTGACCCAGGGCAGCACTACTTCCTCAAGCTACTTGATGTAGGCTTTTGTGTTGACTCTGAGTCCGCCCCCAACAAATTTGGGAATTCTTTTCTTATCAGAACGAACAGAGTGAGTTTTCCGAGCTGCCATACCTTCGTAATCACCATTAAACTCGTCCAACCCTTTCCTCTTTACTGTCTTCAGCTTGGCACCCAAAAACTCTGAAATGTTCGTATTGGAGCTTCCGTTGCGATTTCCAAGCAGTACAGAATGCCGTTTTCCAAAATTTCTGCTAGAGTGAATTGCGTCATGGTGCTCGTTTTCTCACAGATTGTGACCAACTGACCCTCAAATACTGTGCCGTAGACAAAATCAAAAACAGACAACGCACATATGCGAGGTTAAAATATAAAATGTCAACAATTTACTCATCGCACCCTGTATATGACTTCGGTTATCTCCTCTTCATCCAAATTTTCTTCTTCTTCTTCTTCTACTACTACTACTACCACTTCTTCTTCTTCTTCTTCTTCTTCTTCTACTACTACTACTACTACTACTACTACCACTTCTTCTTCTTCTTCTTCTTCTTCTTCTTCTTCTTCTTCTTCTACTACTACTACTACTACTACTACTACTACTACTACTACCACTTCTTCTTCTTCTTCTACTACTACTACTACCACTTCTTCTTCTTCTTCTTCTTCTACTACTACTACTACTACTACTACTACTACTACTACTACCACTTCTTCTTCTTCTTCTTCTTCTACTACTACTACTACCACTTCTTCTTCTTCTTCTTCTTCTTTTTCTACTACTACTACTACCACTTCTTCTTCTTCTTCTACTACTACTACTACTACTACCACTTCTTCTTCTTCTTCTTCTTTTACTACTACTACTACTACTACCACTTCTTCTTCTTCTTCTTCTACTACTACTACTACTACTACCACTTCTTCTTCTTCTTCTTCTTCTACTACTACTACCACTTCTTCTTCTTCTTCTTTTTCTACTACTACTACTACTACTACCACTTCCTCTTCTTCTTCTACTACTACTACTACTACCACTTCTTCTTCTTCTTCTTTTTCTACTACTACTACTACTACCACTTCTTCTTCTTCTTCTACTACTACTACTACTACCACTTCTTCTTCTTCTTCTTCTTCTACTACTACTACTACTACCACTTCTTCTTCTTCTTCTTCTTCTTCTTCTTTTTAGTACCCATTTCTTCTTAATTTCTGCACTTTTGCTGTTATACATAACTTCCTTCAAATCCTTCTTCTCTTCCTCTACCTTCTCCTCTCTGTGGTTCTTCTAATTTCCATCTTACTTTCACCTTTTTCATCCTCTTCTTCTTCTCCTCCCCCTCCACCCCTCCTCCCCCCTTCTTCTTCTTCTTCTTCTTCTTCATTTTAATTTTAATCTTACTGACACGTTTTTTTCTCCCATATACCTAACTTCCTTCATCTCCTCCTCCTCCTTCTTCTCATCTTCTTTTTGTGGATAATCGTATTTTAGTAGAGGCTCGGTTTATTTATTGAATGGTATATTTATTTATCCGTCTTACCAGCTTGAATATTCGAGAATTTTTAATTAAAAAAAATATGCTCTCTCTGACAGGATTCGATCCTGTGTCCCGTTAGGCAGATTTTTTGAAAATTAATCTGACCGACTACTCCACTAAAAATGATGTTTGAATTGATAAAATCTGTTTGATTATTAAATTAAAATAATCCTTTGCCTCTTTAGAAAAATGCTTTTTTTACGTTTGGATACAAAACTGAGCAGATGTGAAAAATTTAGAGTTATGGCACAAGGCGAAGAATATGGGGCACCTAGTGAAGATGGAACACACTACTGAGACATAATTGTTCAAGCGAGATAATCTTGTCAACCATTGCACCATATGATGAGGGAAGATTAGTTACACCTTTTGGGAGAGAACGCATTATCTGGCGTGATCAACAGTCTAAACAAGACCAGTGCGGTCAAACCCTCGGTCACGATGACTTGTGACTTCGTGCTAGCACAATTATCAACGGCTTCCAAATAGTACCGACTACCTAATTTCAGTTTGAAATAAGTAGATAACTGTAAGTTTTAATTAAATAATTTCTCATCTTGTCGCCCTTGGACATCTCTTC
>OZ038512.1:7008406-7048406 GCA_964036315.1 Acanthosepion esculentum
CATATGTTTAGCTAGATCTGTGTCTCTTTCTATCTATCTATATTTTTTGAGCATTTCACCCCAAGCAAGGCGGGATGCCACTAGCACGCAAGGGGTTACATATATTGGGAGCGAGTGTAAAGAGGGGTGAGAGAAGAAAGGATGAAGAATAGGACAGGGAATAGATCAAGGCATCTAGACATGTCGATTGACAGTACATTTGAATAGTTGGAGATTATAGCTATCAGGGAAACAATTAATAGGAAGGGAATTACACAGACGGGAAGTGCGAGACATGAAGCTATTGAAGTAGAAGAGATGGCTATATTTAACAGTTTCGACAGTGAGAGGATGGGACTGAGATACCGACCTAGTAGTACGTTTAAATTCATGCAGTTTGCGAACCAGCGAAAGTAGCTCGTCGGAGCAGTCACCATGAAAGTATTTGTAGAAAAGAGAGAGGGAAGCAACGGCACGTCTGTGAGAGAGCGACTGGAGACGAGATGCCGGATCAGGGCCAATCACATTGCATATCCGTCTCTGCATTTTGTTGAGGACCTTAAGTCGAACAGCGGGGTCACCAGATCATATATGGCAGTAGTATTCCATGCAAGGGCGAATGGTTGATTTATAGATTTGAAGGATGGACTCGGGCGAGAAAAACTTCCTGGCGCGACACAGAGAAGCAACTTTCGTTGCAGTCGATGAAGCTATTGATTCAAAGTATTTGTTCCGTCTCAGGTCAGCGGACAGTGTGAGACCAAGCAGGCTCAAAGAGACGCTCTCGTGGAGTTGGGCATCAGACATTCTAATCTATCTATCTATCTATCTATCTATCTATCTATCTTTTAGTTTATTAATGAAGTCAAACAGGCATATTAGTATTATAATGGGCCAGTGATCTTATTGTGTATTGAAGATGTAAGCTGAAATCGATGGACGTGAACAGACGATACATTACGAACGATGAAATGGAAGAAAAAGAAAAAGAGGCCGTCGATTAACAAGAAATTGCGAAGTGGCTGGGAAAAGATGACCAGAAGATTCTATTAATTTAGCACGCGCGAGCGTGCACACACACACACACACGCACACACACACACACACACACACACACGGAAAGAGAGATGGTAAAAGAAAACGAATCGGTGCCCCGAAAATGCGATAAAGGATCATTGGAAATTGAACGAAATGTAAATGCTGCAGAACCAAGCCAAGAAAAAGTATCTGAATAAAAAGAACGAAAACTTTTAAAGAATTCAAAGTAAGTAGAATAACGTAAAGGAAGAATGAAATATAAAGAAGAAAATACTGAAGAATAATAATGTAAAAATATATGAAAGAAAAATCGAGTAAGAATGAAGAACGAGGAAATGAAAGATGAAAGAAGAAAAAAAAGAAATATGAACGAAAGTTAGTCTCTTTGAGTAAAATGAAGAATATAATTAAATTTAACCTCCAAGAGAATGACACATTAAACCTTCCCTTGTTAACTATTTCCGGTGACATCAAGTGGCACCATTCTATAGAATCATTTGCTTGGTCTGCTGTTAGGAAAATTGGTTTATTGTGTCGTGCGACACAATTTTTCTCTCCCCAAAACCACATTTATAAAACTACCAACTCGTCCATGCTTTGAATATTGCTGTCAAAGCTAGTCTGATTCTTCTGCTATATATTTAGAGATTCTTGATGAAATACAAACAACAATATGCCATGTTATTGCTCCTGACCTAGCCTTCAGCTTCAGTCTTATTCCTACCGCTGTAACGTAGTTTCCCTGTGCATTTCTATAAATATTTTCATGGAGCTTTCCTCTCTGGTACTTAGACTTTATGAATTTAATTAACCTCAGTACGAGAGTGTCCAGTAAAAAGCGGTAAATTCAGAAAAACGTGAGACAGTCGTTGAAAACTGGTAACGACTGATGCGAAAGAAAAATTCAGGAAGAATTTCTTAACATTTCCTCAATCCCGTAGACGGGTTTTCTTTGAAAAGGACGATAACCTGACGCTCGAAATCAGTGAGTTGTTTGGGCAGAACGAAAGACGAAAGTCGTCTGCAAATGACATTTAAATGACGGTTCATAAGATCGAACAGCAATTAATCAATCACAAAAGAATCAATCAGAGTTGAGTAATTACGCGAAAGTCGAATGATTATTCAAGGTCATGAATTTTCAAGAAATTTATTCAAGGTTATCCCTGAAAGATAAAACGTTCATAATAAATTTGCCGCTTTTTTACTGGGCAGCAACGTCTCATTATTTTACAGTTAAAATTGCTATCTGTAACCGTAAGTTCTATGCTAATAGTTTCTTCTCTCGTACTTCGCGATTGTGGAACTCTCTTCCGGTTCCTTGCTTTTCAGTCAAACTTGATATCCAAAAATTTAAATGCAATGTCAATCGTTATCTTCTGTCTTCTGTTATTTTATAATTCTCTCTCCTTAATAGATTTTTATTTTTACTCTCATATTCTTTGACACTCATTACAACCAACTTCTTAGCGGCTTTATTGCCTTTCTTACGGTGAAATGATTAAAAATTACTTTATGAATTTAATTAAGCTCAGTATGACAGTGTCCAGTAAAAAGCGTTAAATTGAGAAAAACAAGAGACTACTGTTGAAAACTGGTAACGACTGATGCGAGTGAAAAATTCAGGAAGAATTTCTGCCTATTTCCTCAATCTTCACGTCAGATGTTCTTCTCTCAAAAGTACAATTTGGTGCTCGGAATCAGTGACTTGTTTATCCACACCAGAAGGACAGAACGAAAATCAAAAGTTGTCTACAAATAAACGTTAAATGACGAATCGCATGATCGAGTAGCAATTAATCAATCATAAAAGAACCAATCAGAGTTGAGTAATTACGTGAGAGTCGAATGATTGGTCAAGGTTACGAATAGTCAATAAATGTATTCAAGTATTATATAGGAATAAAATATCGCTGCCAAATCTTGAGTTTGAACACGGATCGTCAGCGAGAAAACACGGGAATTAATGAGAATAGAAGAAACGCATAAGTCGGAAATCGTGTAACGTCTAATTGATCACCATTTCTAGCCTATCCTCTATCACTATACAGACCGCTATTTTCTATATAATTTACTATTCTATTTCTCTATTCGATGACTATAAGGTTGTTACTATTCGAGCGAGTATTATCGATCAAGTACTATTAGTGCAAGATTTATTTGAAGGCGTCTGACACCAATATTGTTCAACGGCGTTACTATAGTTGTATCTGCGATTACAAAGTCTCTACGACAACGAGCATTACGAAAGCAACAACGAGTATTCGTTGATATTACAAAAGTGGCAACGAGTGTTCGCTGACACCACAAAATCAAGATTATTCAAGGTCAGTTATTCTTGAAAGAAAAACAGTGTTATAACCTCGGGAAGGTTATTGAATAGAATACTCACACGAAGGCTGGTAATGAACGATAATACTAAGGACAAGAACAACACATACAAGATTCAACAGCAGCGCGTACAAGAAGTAGTCAACTTCTAGAAGTGTCTCAAGTGAATTCCACAGGGAATCTCCAACTAAACAATTTTCTGGGGAAACGCCAACAAGGCCTCCAATTTATCTCTATTAATCATCTTAAAAATCATTATTTACCTTTCCTCAATATAGCTGATGCTAACCCACAATCAGAGCAATGCGGTACACGTTTTTGGTCTCACTTTTTCCATAGACACGAAGCAATCGATCCTCCAAATCTATAAATCAACCATTCGCCTTTGCATGGAGTAAAGACGAAAGTTGTCTGCATATGACATATATCCAAAAATTTAAATGCAATGTCAATCGTTATCTTCTGTTTTTTTGTCTTCTCTCTGCTTAATAGTGTTTTTTCTCTCATATTCTCTCATACTCATTAAAACCAACATCTTAGTGGCTTTATTGTCTTTCTTGGGATGAAATGATTAAAAACTGCAGGGTATCTATAAGGTCTCTTTATAATTTAAAAAAAATATGGCAAAAGCAAATGAAGAAACAAATATCTGGAAATAATTACATGAGGAGTAGATATTGAAGTATTTTTTAACTAATTTAATCCACCATTATATGGGCACCATTAGTTTCACAAAGCACATAAAGACAGTACTTGATATCTTGACATGCTTGCTGTGTCAGTGATGGTAATAGAATCAGTTAACTTTTGCTTTACATAAGTTATGTCCCGGATCTTTGTTCGATACACAATATCTTTAAAATAAATCCTGGGAAATGATATCTGGTGAACGAGGTGGTCAGGGAACTAGGCTATCTCTTCCAATACACTGGTCTGGAAATATCAGGGATTCTTTTAACAGTATCGCTTCCATCATTAGGATACCGGAAATAAACAAATGCAATGTGATTAAAACATAGATGACCACTCAGTACATCGAACTGAGTACATATAGTAAATATAGATATATCATCAAATATATCATCATTTATGGACACCCTATAAATATAGCTACATATATATATGTATATATATATATATATATATATATATATATATATATATATATATGTAGCTATATTTATATATATATATATATATGTGTGTGTGTGTGTGTGTGTGTGTGTGTGTGTGTGTGTAAGTAAATATATGTCATTTTTCTGATTGAAGTTACCTCCAGAGTTTCATCAGCGGATCATTCAGTCCACTCATATTGTTGTGGCTTCCGGGATGAAATCCGGTATCAAATAATAACAAACGCCAAGAATGAATATGGGAAAATAAAGGTATTAACGTAATAATACAAACTGGTAATACAGGTTAGTAGTTCCAGGAATGCGGGTTAGTAGAAAGATATATATACAGTCTTTGGTATCGACGTATCGCTGTATGACTTCTTACTGAGTCTACGTGCTCGTTACTGTGACTCTTGCCGCTACGTTATTCTACTTTTCTACTTGACTCTCCCGCGGGAATCCACTAGCAGTTGTATATGTATACCCTGGGTGAGTTCATTTATGTAAAAGGGGAGACCCCTCAACACACACACACACACACACACACACACACACGCACACACACATATATATATATATATATATATATATATATATATATATATATATATATATATATATATATATATATATATATATATATATATAAAAACACATATTATCAAATATAAAAGACAATGAATGTCTATCATGACTCATCATGAGCCGTTCTAATGTTTGTATATTTGCTTTAATTTCTGGTGCAATTGTAATTTTCTGGTGAAAAATGTCCAACAGTTGAATTTTTTTTTTTTAATTATTTTTAAGTTGGTCCGAAGCAGTCGGCTCGTAATTCACTGTTATATTTAAATATATATATTAAAATAAAGATCTGCTGCCCCAATACACTTGTTGGGGTAGAATATTATTGTTGTTAAAATATTTAAATGAATTTTAGTTTAATTTTGAATTTGAATTTAGGACCAGATTAAAATTAAAATTTGAAAATTTGGTTGTAATTAAGAAATATAAATTCGAATTTAGAGAGACATTTTGAAAACGTAAGACAACAAGAAGAGACACTGGAATATCAAGTGAGGTAAATCTATTTTTCGAAAATCAAAACAGTAATTAATAATATTACTAATAATAATATTAAGATTACTAAATTAACTAAACTAAGGAATGCCGTGATAAAATAAAGTACTAATAACAATAATAATGCACATCAATGAAAAGAAAATAATATACAAGCGAGCGATCGTATGCCCATACATATAAATACTCTATACTGTAAGAAAAATGAGTTCAATATAAAATAACAGAGCTATTCAATATATATATATACACTCCCTCTGTTCCGAAATAGTTGTTCCATAGCCGGAAATCTCATGTGGAATATACTAATTCTTAGTCGAATTGTTTGCCGTTTACATTAACAGGTTAGCAGTGATGTTCGTCAAGTATTTATATTAGCTTATTCAGGTAGAATAATTTGAAGCGCAAATTATATCACTTTTTTACCACATTAAAATTGTATTTTTATTTTCAGACCACCCGCTGACAAGAGATTATGATGGGAAAAGAGAAGCCAATTGGCAGAAATGCTAAACGAAATTGCAAGAAGCACGAATTGACAAATAATGAACGTAGTGCTGTGTTGATGTCCTTGAGGACACATAACACAGTGGATAAAGGCGTTGGTTAGATCCAGTGACAGACCCAAAGAGTGTGAGTTCAATACCCGGTTAAGGCAGTGGAGAACTTTCAGAGGGAAAAGTAGCAGGAGATAACTGATAACTGACATCCATCAAACATGGCTCGTGGAACTAGAACAGTCTACCCCAGTGATCGAAATAAAGGGTTCAGTTCGAAATTCCAACCACCTGAAGAAGGCCGGAGCGTACAACGGCCGAAACGTTGTGACAAATATGGCGACAAAGATGAGGACAATAGTCCGACTAATGTCAATACTGTACATAATACCTCATCTCAGAAATATAGACAGAAATATCCTATAATAATGAATTATTGATCTATTGCTTTATTGAGCCCAACTTTTAAATTAATGTTCTGAACGTTTGAATTTTATTTGATAGATAGATAGATAGATAGATAGATAGATAGATAGATAGATAGATAGAATATAAGGGATGAAGAGAGAAGAAAGAAAGCTGAAAGAAAATGTTAAAAAACAAAATGAACAGCGAAAGAAGTTACGAAAGAAAGAAAGAAAGAAAGAAAGAAAGAAAGAAAGAAAGAAAGAAAGAAAGAAAGAAAGAAAGAACAATTAACAAATAAATGTGAGAGTTTAATTGGTGGGAAGGAAAAGAAAGTAAATATTGATGAGGAAAGAAACATAAATGAAAAAATATTATGCGGAGAAAGAAAGAAAGAAAGAAAGAACAAGCAAGAAAGGAAGAAAGAAAGGCAGAAAAAACGAACGAAAGAAAAAAGAAAAAGAAAGAAAATTGAGTAAGAAAGAAAGAAAGAAAGAAAGAAGGAACAAGTGAGAAAGAAAGAAGGAAATAAATAAATAAAGAAAGAAAGAAAGAAAAAACGAACGAAAGAAAAAGATAGAAATTTGAGTAAGAAAGAACGAAATAAAGAAATAAACAAAGAAAGAAAGAAACGAGGAACAAGTGAGAAAGAAAGAGGGAAATAAATAAAGAATGAAAAAGTGAAAAAGAAAGAAAAAAAAATGGAAGGATAACCGGAATAGTGAGATAAAAAGAGAAGGGGGAAAAAAGACGTCCAAATGTAAAAAGGAAAAAAAGGAGAAAGAAAGAAAGTGATGAAGGACGAAAATATAATAAAGTGTAGTGTGTGGGGGGGCATTAGAAAGAAAATAAAAATAACTCAGAGAGAAGATAGAAAACCAGAATAGAGAAAAAAGAAAGAAATCAATGAAAAGAAAGAAAGGAAAATGTGAGAAAGAGACAGAAAACGAAAAAAAAGAAAAAGAAAAAGAAAATGACAGCATATCGAAAACAACGAGGTATTGCGACGAAATTTGTTCACCATTAATCGGAGAGGAAAAAAAGTAATGCAAAAACCCAAAAACGAAAGTGAAAGTAGATTTAAGGCGACCGGCCACACATTGAAGCGAGGTGATGCGCTTAAATGAAGACAGATAGCCTTAAGGGTCAAGCAGAGATGGCGAATATGCTGTTGGAATAAGCGAAGATTGTCCTGAGGGACAACATTTAACTGACCCTCGGCTTGCTACTGTTTATTCGCCTACTATTTGCCTTATTTTGTCCGCATCACTTCGTCCAGGCGTCAAGCCTGTCTCCGGACCAACGCGGTCCGAATAAATATATTCCCAACGCACTGCCACATTTCATTTCTATATATAAATTTCTTTTTTTTTTCCTTGACTGTGATATACTGTTAACACAAGCTCCGGTCAACTGACATGACCATTCAAAGAATATTAGTTTACATCCTTTAGCCATTCATACACAGAGTTGATTATTTGTACGGGTTTTCTTTTTTGCATTTATTCGGTAGATGTGATTTATTTAAAATGTCCTTAAAGGTGTTTTCACGATCAGAAAAGAAAAATGCTTTCCTTACAATGCTTGCTTGTCCTTTCCTGACCTCTTTGAACCTGCAAAGCGATTTGGTTTCGTTGGTGTCCACCTTGGTCCACCTTAGTCCACCAATCAAATTCCAGTTCTGTTTGTTCAAGTACTGAAAGTGTTTGGGTCTGACGTGCGTGAACGTCTGCATATGGCCTCTCGCTTATTACTTTCCGCGCCAGTATATTCGTATGATGAAAAGCATGTAAGGACGAGAGTGTCCACACACACACACACACACACACACACACACACACACACACACACACACACACACATATATATATATGTATATATACATAGTGCTCTCTATTCGCTAGTGTATTCTGGAACATCAATAGAGAGAAAATAATGCGAAAAAATATGTTTTTGTACATGATATTTTGGACAGATATTTATGTATTCGAAGGCTATTTGGCTAATCTATCTATCAATTTCTCTCTCTCTCTCTCTCTCTCTCTATATATATATATATATATATATATATATATATATATATATATAACATTAATGGCCAATATATATATATATATATATATAACATTAATGGTCAATATATATATATATATATATATATATATATATATATGAATTTCCAAGAGGATATAATCCAGGTAGAACTCAATGTCCAGGACAGAGTAAGAATATAATATAAAAAGCTCAAACACTAATCTTCCATGGTTATAATTTATTGCATTGGAGTCGTAATTACGATCCAATTCATCACACCTACAAATTCAAAAAGAAATCAGAAAATATAACTCCGGGTATAAAAAACAAAATTTAAGTGAGAGTGTATGTGTGAGAGTAGGAAACAAGTGTGAGAGGGAAATGCATGAAAGCTCTAGAGAGAGGTGTAACAGAAAAAAAGAAGAGGAAGGCCTAAAGGTGAAGGTGGGGATTAAAATTGAACAGAAAAAAGTTTTAAACAGAGGAGTTATATAACGGTTTAAAGGAGTGAGATACACATAAATATGAATTTGTAGAGCTGATGTATTGGATCATGATTACGATTCCAATGTAATAAATTATAACCATGGAATATTAGTGTTTGAGCCTTTTATAGTATATATATATATATATATATATATATATATATATATATATATATATATATATATATATATATACGAAGGTCATTCAATAAATAAGGTGAATTTTTCGGTATAAGGATATCTAATACAGATAGAAGATTACTTTTTTTTTCATTTTTCAACGTAGTCTCCCAGCACTGTCACACACTTTTCCCATCTGTGCACAAGCTTCCGTATTCCCTTAGCGTAAAAATCTTTGGACTGATGTCTCAGCCAGCCGCTCACAACACTTTTGACTTCATCGTCACTTTTAAACTTCGATCCTCTCGTGAACGATTTCAAGGGACCAAACAGGTGAAAGTCTGAAGGGGCAAGGTCTGGGCTGTAAGGGGGATGAGGGAGCAGTTCCCAGCCCCGCTCGTTGATGGTCTGCACCGTTTGGGCTGCTGTGTGAGGCCTTGCGTTGTCATGATGCAAGATGACTCCTTCTGACTGATGACCCCAGCGTTTGTTCTTTATGTCTTTCAAAGTCCTTGCAATGTTATCCACTGTCAGACTGAATGAGGTCATTGATTGATTCGATCACCTCAGGAGACCTCACTTCTGTAGGCATGCCAGGCCTGTCTTCATCCTCAACACTGCTCCGTCCTTCTTTAAACAATTTAGCCCACTTGTAGACATTTTTTTGGCTGAAACATGTGGCACCATACACAGTTGACATTCTCCTATGAATTTCAACTGGTTTGCACCCTTCAGCAACCAAAAACTTGATAACTGACCGCTGTTCAATCCTGGAGCATGCTTCTTGTTGGGCCATCCTTGTTAATCGCCAAAACTCCAGAAAGTTTTTTTTTAATCTGCAAAAGAAATTAAATCGATGTGAAAAAGAAGTAAAACAATAAAAATTAAAAGATAGTAAGCTTCTATCTGTATTAGAAGTCCTTATACCGAAAAATTCAACTTATTTATTGAATGACCCTCGTATATATATATATATATATATATATATATATATATATATATATATATATATATATATATTAATTATTATTTTTACAATATGATTCCATCGCGACATAAACAGAAGTTGAAAACTTCTATTTAATTATAGAAATTCAATTGAATTAAAGTACCCAGCTCTGTTTCACCCTCAAGCGAATTGTGGAATAACTAATTTTGAAATTTACGGAGCTTTATATGCATATACATTTGTAATATTAATTACTATGGAAACGGCGGAACCAATTATTGTAATAAAAGGGTTTACATTTTCATTGACTACTATTGTATCAACATATTAGTTACATTCGGAAAGAGGTTAGGGTCGGGGTGCCTATTTTCAAGCGAATGATGACATCCGTTTGACGCAAACGTCTGGTCTGCTTCAATGATAGAGTTTTTGTCATTTTTGGTACGCCGTTAAATTCGTATTTATATGCCTGAAAATTATTTCTAAAAGGGTTGTTTCTATATAAATACGTCGTATTAAACTTTAATTTGTTTTTGACGACTTCACAAAGTTTTTTTTTATATCATGATAGGGTTATGTTTTTAAACCTATTGTTTTAATTGAAATTCTTTATAAACTATGAATTTAAAAAAAAAAATTAAGGTAATTATTTAAGGCGAAAATTTGTTGATATCGGCAAGAAACCGTTAGCTCATGTCTTTGATTTAATAAATTTTCATTTTTTAGAAACTTAATAATGTTTAGTTTTTCATGTAGGCATGGGTCATCTCAGGTTTACAACTTACATACAAGTTCTTGTTCTATTTATTATTTTCCATTTTGACTTTTTCGTTTTATTCGTTTCTTTTAAATGCCAAAACTATTTAGATAGAGATGTCTGCTTTCTATTTCTAATATTATTTAAGGAGCTTTTGTGTTGTCTCCACCTAATTTTAAATTCATTTTTCGTGGATCCTATATATATCATTTCAATCTTAGGGCTCTCAATAGATTAGATTGTATGGTATACCACAGATTCTATGCGGCATTTATTTTCCAACGGGCAGTCTTCAGGGTTTCTACAATCATATAATTATCCATTATTTTTGTCTAATATATATATATATATATATATATATATATATATATATGTGTGTGTGTGTGTGTGTGTGTGTGCGTGTGTGTGTGTGTGTGTCTGTGTTTGTATGTGTGTGTGTGTGTGTGTGTGTGTGCAAAATCAAAAAGTATCGGCATTTTCTGATGTAGAAAGAAAACTACAGCACATATCAATTCGGTATTTAATTTCCTTCAAAGTAGTCTTCTTCTGAAGCCACACACATTATCCACCATCGTTTCCATTGATGGAATCATTCCTTGAACTTCATTTTTGGGATAACTAGAATTCTGAGGACGCATCATGAGGAAAGACGGCTTCTAGAATCTGTTACTAACAGGACAACTTGAATGCAAGATGGACAGAGAAAAACAACGCCTTACATACTTGGTGAGCTTGACTAAACGGATGGCTGAACTGGATTTGGGGTAAATAACAAAAAGAGAAGATTTAGGAAAATGTAGAGAACCATGAGCGCCTACATCATGAATAAACACGGGACATAGAAGAAGAATCTTGCATAAATGAATTACGGAACAAAGTTTAGGAGAAATAAAAAGACAAACTTTATTAAGAACTGAAAAGTAGAGGAAATTGTGGAGAGCCATGATCACCTACGTCCTGAAGGGACACGACTCGTAAAGAATGAGCTTGAGTAAATGTATGGCGGAAGAAGGTTTAGCAGAAATAACAAAAAGACAAAATTTATTAAAAGCTACAAAGGAGAGGAAATTGTGAAGAGCCTTGTCCGCCTACGTCCTGAAGAGACTCGGCACATAAAAGAAGAATGAGCTTGTGTAAATAGATGGCAGAACAAGGTTTATGGAGAAATAATAAAAAGATGACATTTATTAGGATCTACAAAGGTGAGGAAATAGTGGGGAGCCTTGACCGCTTCGATCTTGAAAGGGCACGGAACATAGAATAAGCTTGAGTAAATGAATGCCAGATCAGGGTTTAAGAGAAAAAGACAAAATTTATTGAGAACTACAAAAGAGAGGAAATTGTGGAGAGCTATGACCGATTCCGTCCCGAAGAGATATGACGCATAGAAGAAGATAAATAAGCGTGAGTAAATGAATAGCAGAAAAGGCTTTAGGAGAATCAACGAAAAGACACAATTTATTAAGAACTATAAAAGAGAGGAAATAGTGGAGAGCCTTGACCGCCTACGTCCTGAAGAGTTGCGGCACATAGAAGAAGAAGAAGAAGAAGAAGAAGAAGAAGAAGAAGAAGAAGAAGAAGAATGATCTTGAGTAAAAGCATGGCGGAACAACGTTTAGGAGAAATAACAAAAAGACAACATTTATTAAGAGCTACAAATGACAGGAAATTGGGGAGAGTCATGATCACCAACGTCCTGAAAGATCAATGGTATCTGGTCATATTTAGTTCCTTTCAAATGGAATTTGACTTTGGAAAAAAAGAAAGAAAGGGAGATTATAGTAGTTGTCAGATCTGGGGAATGTTGTTCTTTTCCAAAAAAACTGCTGGACAAGTCATTGTTCACTGATGGAAATTTTGTGGCGTGGCCAAATAAGCATACTCTACACACTTTCATCCCAACCACTGCTATACACAATTAAAGCGATCGAAAATGCTATAACTTAGTGTTTAGGCGTGACAGATTTGAAGGTATATCTGGACCAAGCGACGATCTTTAGCCCAACTGCCATAGCAACAGTCCCGTTACGTTTTTGATCAAACCTGCTACCTATATCTCATTATTATAAACATTATTCTTCGTGGGTACACGTTCCTGAGTTGCTATTCCCGTTTTTATTTTATTTTATTATACGGTAGAATTAATAAGAGAAATAATGTCGAATAGAAAATATTTTTGAAAAAAGTTCGATTTGTAGAAGTCCCAGCAAAAAAGTGCTTAATAGGTGATTACAGATTGGCTAAGTTTTCATGGCTGAGCTGATACAAGCACACTTCGGGTCAAAAGTTAGTTACCCAGATAGAAAAAAAAGGATGACCGTGTGAGTCGTGTTGGAGGCACAATTTGTTTTTAGCAGGACTTCTCAATTTAAGACAGTTCTTATTAATTTCACTTTTGAAATACAAAACGACGATAGCAACTCAAACTCATGTCACCATTAAAAATAACATTAATTTCACTTTTGAGATACAAAACGACGATAGCAACTCAAACTCATGTCACCATTAAAAATAACATTAATTTCACTTTTGAGATACAAAACGACGATAGCAATCCAAACACATGTAACCATTAAAAATAACATTAATTTCACTTTTGAGATACAAAACGACGATAGCAACTCAAACTCATGTCACCATTAAAAATAACATTAATTTCACTTTTGAGATACAAAACGACGATAGCAATCCAAACACATGTAACCATTAAAAATAACATTAATTTCACTTTTGAGATACAAAACGACGATAGCAACCGAAACACATGTAACCATTAAAAATAACATTAATTTCACTTTTGAGATACAAAACGACGATAGCGGGATGTAGCGCGATTCTCACTGATCTATCGCTACTTCCACAGAAAGTGTTCGGACGAACTAGATTCCTTGGTTCCGCTAAGTAAACCTTCACAGCTAGGACACAACATGCAACTTACATTATAGCAAATGATCTTCAGAAATTTAAATGCAATGTCAATCGTTATCTTCTGTCTTCTTAAATGCTGTTCTTTTATTGTCCTCTCTCCTTAATAGTAGTTTTTCTCATATTCTCTAACACTCAGTAACCCCTTGCGTCCTAGTGGCTTTATTACATTTGATGCTTAAAAAATTTAATGGACTGTCAATCGTCATCTTCTGTCTTCTTAATTCTTCTTCTTTATTGTCCTCTCTCCTTAATAGCAGTTTTTCTCATATTCTATAACACTCAGTAACCCCCTTGCGTCCTAGTGGCTTTATTACCTTTGATCTTCAAAAATCTAAATGCTATGTCAATCGTTATCTTCTGTCTTCTTAATTCTTGGTCTTTTATTGTCTTCTCTCCTTAATAGCAGTTTTTCTCATATTCTCTCACGCTTACGTTCTAGTAGCAAAATGACCAGACACATCACAATCAATGTATTTCCTAGTAAAATTGGAAATCTGGCTTACATTGTAAAAAAAAAATAAATAAATAAAATATTCTATGATTAATCGCATTTCTTGTAAGGAGAAACAAGTTTTTTCTCCTCGTTTGATTTTGTAAAATTATAATTTAATCCAGAAATAATGCCGATTAATTCGAATTTTCATGTTGAGATTTCGGCATTAAATGATCCTTAGACGTGTTGATATGCCGCTAAACAAAACAAACTACAAACAATATTTTGTTCCGTGATATTATTACTCTCCCCGATATAACCGCAATAGTTTACATTTTTTTCCTAAATTGTATTTAACTCATGTAGTTGAAGCTAGACATAGGTCCAATATTTGGATGTGGCCATGTACTTCTCTATCTGTCTGTCTGTCTGTTGTTCTCCCTCCCCCAGAAAACTTTAAAAATGTTTTAAAATGTCTAGTTGGTTTCTTCTGCATAATCTTTAGCTTGATTAATACAAGAGTCGGGTCAGAGATAGGATGAAAACAGTGCGGTTTCGTTAAAGACACGAGAACAAGGAACGCAATATTCATGCTTAGAATGCTATCAGAAAGAGCGATACAGATGCAGAAGGACGTGTACCTATAGACTACGCAAAGGCCTTCGACAAAGTACGCCACAAGGATCTGATGGATCTCCTCAGCAACCTCGATAAATTTGGGAAATATATCAGAATAATCAAGAACCTATACTGGCAGCAAACAGCATGCACGGACATAGAGAACGAGTTCAGCGAAAATACAAAATTGAAAGCAGCGTAAGGCAAGGATGTGTCTTCTCACCGGGCTTATTCAATCTATACAGCGAGGCAATTTTGAGAGAATTGTAGCTCCTACTGGGATTCACCATTGGCAGCCACAATTTTACCAACATAAGATATAATATAGACATAGTACTGATAGGAGACACGGAAAAGAATCTACAAAACCTCCTACAGAAGTTAACGAAGGAGAGCGAGAAGAAGGGACTAACGAAAACTAGAAGAAGACAGAATGCATCGTCATCAATAAAATGATGAGCCCTAGATGAAGGTCGGGGACATTAAAATCAAACATGTGCGGAAGTTTAAATATCTGGGAAGTGTTGTTGACGGAGAACGGTAGGTGCGACGCTGAAATCCGAAGACGGGTTGGGATGGCCAAGGATGCATTTCAAAAGCCGGGCACGGTACTCTGAGACAGGAGGGTTTCTTTGGTAACAAACAAAAGAGTACAGAGCTGCTACGTGACATCTGTCCTCCTGTACGGCAGATAATGTTGGACGGTCTCCTCAAAGATGAAGAAGAGACTCGAGGCAGCTGAGATGTGGTTCTACAGAAGGATGCTAAGGATATCATGGACCGAGCCTCTGAGCAACGATGAGGTTCTGGAGAGGATGCAAACAAAGAGAAAGCTTATACTTAACATCAGGAAGAGGGAGCTAAAATGTCTGGGACACGTAATGAGAAAGAGGGGACTGGTAAAACTGATACTCACAGGTCGAATAGAAGAAAAGATTGATAAGGGAAAGCAACGCATGACATACCTGGCGTACTTAAGCAAGTGGGTGGCAGAAGGTGGCCTGGTGGAGTTGGCAGTGGCACGAAACTTATTGAGAACCACAAATGATAGGAGGAAGGGGAGAGACATGATCGCCTACTAATGATAGAACAAGGAAAATTAAATGAAAGAAAAGAATTAATATTATTCGTACCCCAAAATCTTCCAGCTTCTTGTTTCCCAGTCGAACAATTAGATGCAAAATCTATCGTTATGTTCTGTTTCGAAAATCATTGTTTTTTTTAATTGTCCTCTCTCTTCAATAATTACTTCTTCTTCTCATATTCATTAGCCCAATGCATCGTAGTGGCTTTATTACCTTGCTTAGGGTGAAATGATTAAAAAAATCATTAATTGTAAAATAAAAAAAATTCTCTATGTTAACGCTATATTATAAAATATAAATACATATTTATTTATCTGTCTATTGATTAAAGAGATGACGAAAGCGCATATCGACGCAAATATATATATATATATATATATATATATATATATATATATATATATATATATATATATATAGTTAAATTTCCAGATCAATTCTGTGGACAAGACAGATTGGTATAAAATATAACTGGAAAAAATCTTAGATTTTGCCGACGCGCTTCCTCTTCCAACTTTTTCAACGCAAAAATGAAATCGAAATGTCTCCGTTGTTATAGTTACATTAAAAAATCCAAATTTAAGAAGATAGACGCTTCTGTCCAAGCCTTTTTTTCTGGTTTATGTAAATTACCTTTATAGTAAGAGATTTTTTTTCCATGTCGACAAAACTAGTCAGTCTTATCCACAGAATTGATCTGGGAATTTAACTGTATTGTTGACATGGGAAAAAAAATCTCTTAATATAAAAGTAATTTACATTAACCAGAAAAAAGGCTTGGACAGATGTAACTATAACAACAGAGACATTTCGATTTCATTTTTGCGTTGAAAAAGTCGGAAGACGAAACGTGTCGGCGAAATCTAAGATTTTTTCCAATTGTCATTTTATACCATATATATATATATATATATATATATATATATATATATATATATATATATATATATATATATATATATATATATATATATATATATATATATATATATATATATTCAATGAAAACCGACAACTGTACTGGTCCATTGGTTATGATTTATTTACCGAGAGAAATTATTTTCCCTGGCTCCTCCGACCACACTTTCAAAGGTGAAAAAATGAATTTAAATTTACATATAGTTTTTATACACTTTTGAGGGGTAGTTTTAAGTTGATGTAAGGTGATATAGAGAATGGAGAGAGACAGACAGACAAACAGACACAGAGTGAGAGAGAGAGGGACAGACACTGTCGAAATTAGAGAGGGAAAGGAGAGATAGGAATGATTTTAAATTTATTTTTATTACAATATTTAATCGAATGAATGGGTATGTAAGGACCAGACACTGACTTATTTAATAAGTCATCTCAAAGGAAACGATATAGAGAGAAAAAAGATGTAAGAAATCAGAAGTAAAATTAGGGGGTTAAGGAAAGAAAGGGGAAGAGAGATTTGGAAAGGGAAATTAAGAGAATTAATGTATTTGGGCATATAGCGGCTAATTCGGAAAAACTCTGATTTATATATTCTGCCGTAAACGTTTGACAGTAACTTAAGCGTTTTAATTTTTCAACAAATTAAACTAAGAAATAAATATAATTTGAATAAGATCAATAAACAAATATATTCCTATTATTAATATTCTTAATATTGGGAATAACAGTTAAGGAGTATTTGCTCCTAATTAAAGTCTTCAAATCTAATTTGAAAAATATTTCGTAATGAAACAAGATTTAAAGGTAACAATAAAATATTATCTTTACACTTAATATATATATATATATATATATATATATATATATATATATATATATATACACATACATACGCACATACATATATGCATGCATACACACCACATACATATCTACATAAATATACATACATATACCCGTACACATATACATACACAACCACATACACATGTATCGATACACATACATATATATCCTTACATGCATACACAAACACACATATATATATATACACATACATGCATCCAAATATATATATATATACACATACATGCATCCAAATATATATATATGTACATACACATACACACATGCATACATATACACACATATATACATATATATGCACATACACACAGATATACATACACATACGTACCCACATACACACGCATATACATACACAGATTTATATATTCTGCCGTAAACGTTTGACAGTAATTTAAGCGTTTTAATTTTTCCACAAATTAAACTAAGAAATAAACATAATTTGAATATAAGATCAATAAACAAATATATTACTATTATTAATATTCTTAATATTATGAATAACAGTTCTATGATAAGCGTTTACTCGTGTAAACGTCTACACGTTGACAAATGCCCCTTCACTTAAGGTCGCATTAAAACTGTGAAAAGAAAAGGGAGAAAAAGAACGTGCAAAATGATAGATTTAACACTTACAGAAACTAATGAACAAAAAATGATACGCTTTTATACATGTCAGTGTTTGTGCCTCCATGGACGTGTATATACAGAACTTCTGCACGCATGCGCACTTGTGTCCGCTGTTAATCCCACGTATCACAGTTGAAGCGAAAGGTCAGATTTGCTTCGCTTTCTGCTAGTTTGAAGCAGACTTCGGATGGTCCTTGCTTTTTGCAGACACTAGCAGAGACGCAGGGCGGGATTCTGAACAGAATTCAGTTGCGTGCTGACCATGACGCTTTCATCTCACCCCCCCTCCTCGAATAAGAAAAATGTTAAAACAAAAAAAAAGAAGAAAAAAACATAAAAAAACCTTCAGGAATTATTGGCTCTGTGATGTCACGGCTAAGGCCAATGGTTTTTTGTATTGTATTTTATTCTTTAGAGATGACAGCAAAGGAGGAACGAAGAATGAAGGCTGCAAAGAATGCAATTGAATATATATATATATATATATATATATATATATATATATATAAGAGTATAATTTTAAGTGTACATATAGGTATGTATATATGTACATATATATATATATATATATATATATATATATATATATATATATATATATATATATATATATAAATATATATATATATATATCCACACATAAGAGTATAAATATAAGTGTACATATAGGTATATATATACGTGTATATATATATATATATATATATATATATATATATATATATATATATATATATATATATATATTATAAATTAATGACAAATATATATATATATTGATGTATATTTACACATATATAATATGTATATGTTACTTATATAATACATACATATATATTTACACACATATATATACATATATATATATATGATATAAATAATTACATATATATCTGATATATATACATATATATATATATGAGAGAGAGATCGAGAGGGAGGGTGAAGGAAAGATAGATAGAATTTTTTTATGTTTTTATAGTATTGTAAAAGGATGAATCAATAAGTCCGCTGCCTGAGACGGCGTTATAAGTTGAATATTTTTACCTGACATGTTTGATCTAATTGATTAATTTTCACCTGTGATTTAAGTACGTGGAAAAGGAAGAAACTAGTCGTAGAAAGAGAAATGCATCTTGGGTAAAAATATAAGCTATTTTTTTCATAATGAAGCTAGTTATTTACTGGCATGCGTGTAGATATATTTGGCTACGTATATATGCATAAAGGAAAGCATCATAATAGATAAAAGAAATACAGTGTTAATATATATGTGTGTGTGTCTGTAACTCTTGAGTTAATGGAACCTAATAAGTACATTTTATATATACTATAATGTTATAATAGTAATAATAATAATAATAATAATAATAATAATAATAATAATAATAATACTAAGAAGAAGAAGAAGAAGAAGACGAAGGGATTGTGAGTAGGGCGATAACGAAGAGGAAATATGAGAAGGAGGTAGAATGACGAATGGAAAGAAATAAAACGAGGAAGGAGGAGAAAGACGAGAGGAAAAACATATAAGGAAAGAGAGGGACGAAAGAGAGAAGTGTGATAAAGAAAGGCAAATATAACGGGAGGAAGAAAGAGTAGAGGGAAGAGGAATAAGAAGAAAACGAAAGGAAAAAGGAGAGGCGTAAAGGCGAAAGGTGAAAGCGAAGTTGAGGAATGAATGAGAGTAAAAAGGAAAAAGGAAAATTGAAAGGCGGGAGGAGGAAGAGATTCAAGATAAAGAAAGACGTGGGTGAGAACAACAGAAAGATGGGTGAGAGGGAAGAGGAATAGTAAAAGGCGGGTGGAGGAGGAGAGTCAAAATAAAGAAAGACTTGAGTGAGAACAACAGAACCATAGGCGAGAGGGAAGAGGAAAAGTAAAAGGCGGGTGGAGGAGGAGAGTCAAAATAAAGAAAGACTTGAGTGAGAACAACAGAACCATGGGTGAAAGGGAAGAGGAATAGTAAAAGGCGAGGGGGAGGAGGAAGAGATTCAAGATAAAGAAAGACGAGAGTGAGAACAACAGAAAGATGGGCGAGAGGGAAAGAAGAAAAGTAAAAGACGGGTGGAGGAGGAGAGGAAGAGAGAAGGACATGAGATAAGTTGGAAGAGAGGAGGAGCAAGAAATAACGGTGAGGAAGTGATATTAAGTAAATAAGTGTCGCGGACGAGATGTAATAGAATAATAAAAAGAGAGGAAGAACGGGCGAGAGGAATGTAATAGAGGGTGAGCGACGAGAGAGTTAGAAGAGAAGAAAAAGAAATAAAAAGAGAGGGAAAGAGGAACATCAGATAGGAGAACGAACCGAGAGGACGAAGGAAAAAAAAAAATAAGAGAGTTGTAGATATTTGGGTGATTAAAGAAATGTAGTAAATGCTAAAATACAAAAATTGAAATGGATTAAAAGAAGGAAAAAAATCTATCAAAGAACACAAGTCGACATATCGGAAAAAATAAAAAAAACGAACGAGCAAAGGACTAAGCAATAAAGAAAGAAAAAAAATAATAGCGAAAAATTAAGTAAATAAATATAAATAATTCAAAAATAGAAATAAAAATAAAGAAGATGTATGCATGAAAGAAGCAAAGGAGGTGGCATGTGACGGTATGCGCTGTCCACTTCTTCAGTGCCTTTATGGAATCGTGGTCGTTGCCCGGTCGCGTCCGATGTCGTGACAGTATTCAGACACCCCGCTTCTCGTGGCCGGCTTTTTTGATATCAACTCATCACAGGCAGGCATCACCTTTGGGAAAGAAGACGAGAAAAAAGTAGACACACGGGGCGGCTCATCTTTACGCGTGGAGATATTACAATCATTGTCATTACCCTTTGCTCTATCGCGCACACACTTTCTGCTTGGCACAAAAAAATAAAATAAAATCGTGAGGAAAAAATTCTACTACACACAGATACATATATATATATATATCTTTAATATTGCTATATATTGTCGTCCAGGTAGTAGTAGTATTATTATCTTCCACATTTTTAATTCTATCTACAAGCCCTTTTAAGAAGGTTCCTGAATATACAAAAAATTATTTCATTTTTTCTGTTACCTTTACGCCTGATTAACCTAAGCCTTCAACGCCTTTTCAAAAAATTGAACATCATATTTGTCTAGAATCAGGATACATTTTTCGCTGACATATTATCCGCAATCGTCAATGATGGTCTGTCTATGTTCCGGTTTATCATGACATGAAAAAATAACTCAATCACTTCCCCACCCTGAGCTTATTTTCTATTTAGCGTAGATCTGACATTTAATTGGTTAATCAAAACATACCCACAAAATCTGACCTTATGCCCCACAACCCTTAAACTTTCGGGAAAGAGGTAACATTTTGCTTTTAAATTTCCTTAAAAAATATTTAATAACCAGTTACTTACTATCGCCTGAAGAAGTACAATCATAGTCTCGAAGCATGAAAGCTTTTGTGTAGTGATTTAAAAATGTTTTTGTTATAATCACTTCTAATAAAAATGAATGCAGTAAAATAGCGAAGGAAACTCTGCGACATGTTAACGAATCATGCCGGCAAGGTATTTAAATGTGTCTTGAAATGGACGGTAAACATTTTGAACAGGACATATGACAAATGATATGCAAATAAAATATCCATATGTAATTAAACTTTTAATGAATTATCCCTTTTGCCTCCCTCCTGCAAAACATTAACAGAATCTTTACTTTCAATAAATTCACCAGAAAGAAGACTCAAGGGGCTATTTCGGTTGGAATGGAATCCAAAGACTTTAGATGAAACCGAAAACCGAATCCTATGTATGGAACATTGGATAAACCCCTACTCTTTTCCGAAATAGTTGAGAGGGGCGTGAACCGGACGATAGGACAACCATGCATACTCATGTTTCTTTTATATATTAAATTCATCGTTAAACGATTTTGGCACAATATACAGGAGCTAAATATTTGTTTTCGACATAAATTTCATTGTGTTTAGCAGATATATATATATATATATATATATATATATATATATATATATATATATGTATATATGTATATGTGTGTGTGTGTGTGTGTGTGTGTGTGCATGTATAGATATATATATATGTATGTATATATATATATATATATATAGAGAGAGAGAGAGACAGAGAGAGACAAAGAGACAGACAGACAGAGACAGAGAGAGGTAGAAATCTCTCGTCAGCAGACTAACAGGGGAATTGTGTGGTCCGTTAAAGCCCATTGTCCGTAGATGGGAAAGGAATATTTTTGAGTTACAAAAACCACTAGAGTAACTACACTAGATCATAATGTAAATACTACAAACATGTATATATGGCATAAATAAATATAGACTTAACATACATATATTAAACAAAACAAAAAAAATAATAGATTTCTCACAGCTACTTTATAAGGCATGCGCTAATGTATCGTACTTTATATACTGTATACCCGTTTGACCCGTTCCGCTAAGTCCGCAAATTTTGAAACACATCACTGTCGATTTATAAGTGTTTTTCCTGCAGATTTTTTATTATTTTGCCTGCAGATATTTCCGTTGCATCCGAAATCCGTTGATGGGGGGAGTTCGTTGAAGAGATATTTGTCTGTATATATATTTTAAAATTAAGAGATTAGCCGATCACGCTACCTTGGTTTCAACCTTACGGCATCGTCAGGCGATTTAGGCCAAATGATTTTCTAACTCTTTATTATTTATATATAAAAGCACAACGCGAAATGTAACAGAAGGGAAGCCGAAAAACAAGAGTATTGAAATTATATTAGATGGGATAAAAAGAAATTTACATAATTTCATCCTCGTTCGTACGAAACCAAAACGTATTTTTAGTGTGCATGCATCGTGTCATTATTTCCGATCTTTCATTCAGTAGATCTTTTTGGTCTGGAAATGTTATTATCATTAACTTTTCTTCCTGGCACAGTTTGCAGATATCACGACAATTGCTGGGAGGTTTGGGTTTTTAAAAAAAATATTTTCCTGTTAACAATCGAGTTTTGTAACCTTTTTCTTTTAATTCCGGGACATGTCTGGATGGTCTGGTAGAATTCCTAAGGCTTTCTAACTTGAATGATGACTTGTGATTATACCGTCTCCTTTATATATATATATATATATATATATATATATATATATATATATATATATATATATATATATATATATATATATTACATTCCTTTTTAAAAGTCAAATCCATTTCAAATCTATATTTGGCATTGAAAATACCTCCACCCCAAAAAAAGAATTCTAAATCAGTTAAATCCAAAATTTAAGCAGATTTCGGAATTTGGTTTCTTTACGGAAGACTCGGGTCCGAAGACCTAAACGCCTATTTTAAAATTATAAATGTGAAAGTTTTGTTTTAATCTTCCTCTTTTTAAAAAGATAATTTTAGCGCAAGCCGGGCAATAAACCCTGTTCGATGTTGACTGGGAAACAAGAAGTAAGAAAGTCAAAAGAACAGATCCACAAGCGAAAAGCACGGGAGAAGAAACTGTTAACGTAGAACTTACGGTTACGGCGGCTGATGTCAAAAACGACCTACAGCCTGTTGTTAACCGGGACAAAGGATCGCGTCTTAATTTTAACACCTCCAAAAAAAAAAAAACTGCTGTCTATTAATCATCTGAGAGTACCCTTTCTTGCGCGCCAGGGGAATACCCAAATAGAATTAGAAGACGGCTTTCCAGTTAAAAATTTCGAATTATTATCGATTACACCACCCGCACATCCAAGTTTACAGCACCAGGTATTCTCAAGCGGTCACCCATCTAAATAGTGAACAAACTCGACGTTGCTTTAACTTCGATGATCGTACGGTATTTTAACATGATGTTGACGTAATCCCATGTGCCTTTAGGACATCGTTGATCATAGCTCTCCATAATTATTTCTGAATATTTGGCTCGTAAATTCTCCTTACTCTCCCTTCTTGACTCATCGGGAGAATCCTTGCTTAATTTCCAGTCTTTTGTAAGTGATATGCATAACTATGCTTTCTGCTATCATTTCTAACCTGGATCCCCACAGTAAGCATAGTATCCCTATAATTGTTATTAAGAAGTGTGCTCTCGAACTGCCTCCTGTTTTCTCTAAACTATATAATAAACGCCGCGTTGTCTCTTGCTTTCCTGCTTGTTGAAAATCCTCATTTGTTGTGCCAGTTTTTAAGAACTCAGGTGAACTGTCCAACCCTGCCAACTATCTACATCTTTTGGTAAACTACTACAGGTCCTAATCAATGCTGAATTGGATAAGAATTTCACATCTCAGGGCCTTCTTTGAGACAAGCAATATGGCTTTTGTAACTACGCAGATGTCTGTTACAATTTTTGTGTACTAATATACTAGTGAGAAAACCAAAATGAGCTGACTCATTTTATAGTACACCCATAGAAGGTTAACCAATCAGAACACTTGAAATATTCGACCCGGTGTGTATAAAGGCGGCCATTTTGTTTTCTTTTACGGAATATCTACTGCTAACCTGTCAGATGAGGAGACCTGCAGAACTACGTTTTCCTACTCTCTCCAAATATCCACTGACAACCTCTGATATGGAAGACCTTAAGAATTCCTGAATAGCTGCTACGAGACATTGGTGCTGTTACATTACATTAGACAAATTACTTCCTACGTCGGATTGCTACATTCAAACTACATTAAACATGTATTACAATGTCACCCAGGGCTTTATCCTTAGTGATACTTTTTTAAAAATTTTCATTAAGATCTGTGACGATGTCATCAGCTCTCAACGTGTTGCCATTGCTGATGACAACGCCGTTCATCTTCTGTCTTGGTTGATGTCAAAAACAACATTCAGTCCGTTGTTAAATGGGGCAAAGGACGGCATGTTAATTTAAACGCCTCCAAAACTAAGCCGATTTATATTAATAATCTGAGAGACTCATTTCTGCTTTTGATTAACACGGCTGATGGTAACCTTCTTGAGAGTTATTCGTTGCGCTTTCTCGGGATTATATTCTCGGTTGACTTGAATTGGAAAGATTATATCTAATCCATTGTTAGAAAATATTAATTAGAAAATTGGTTCACTGTGTCGTGAAAGAATATTATAACATTCTGTACTTACGTTTAGTATCTACTGCCAGTAATATGGACTGCATATGAATACTGTAATTACTAAAAATATTTATATTTTCGACCAAAACTTTAATTATAGCCTTTTTGTCATATGTTTGATATTTTATTTTTTCTTTAGGAAAATTAAATGATGGCATTGTCGTTGTGAGTTTGGCACCCTTAGTCTCATGGGAAACGATATTTTTAGAACCAGTCCGCCTATGACCTTAAACTAGGTCCGCGTCCTGGGTAAGACAATAAACTACGCCCGCGTCCCGGAGAAGCCGATAAACAAGGTCCGCGTCCTGGGGAAGATGATAAACTATATCCGCGTCCTGGGGAAGACGATAAACTAGGTCCGCGTCCTGGGGAAGACGATAAACTACATCCGCGTCCTGGGGTAGACGATAAACTATATCCGCGTCCTGGGGAAGACGATAAACTAGGTCCGCGTCCTGGGGAAGACGATAAACTACGCCCGCGTCCTGGGTAAAACGAAAAACTATATCCAAAAGCAAGGCCTCTGATCAGGAGGATTTGAGGAGTGCGGAACCACCTCTTAATTGCTGGTGTTCTCAGGTCCGCCCTGACCCGGGATGGTAGTACCTGTTTTACTTTGTAAAAAAATATTATTACACCAATATATTTTTGAAAAAAAAAAACGATATTACCAGCTATACATTTTTGAAGAAAAAATATTACCAGAATTAAAAGTATTGTCGGCATTAAATAACCCATTCAAGATGATATGTCGCAAATCAAATCAAACTAAACCAAACCAAAATAAACTAAATCAAACCAAACCAAACCAAACTAAATCAAACCAAACCAAACCAGTTCGCCACTGTTGGAAGTCTTGCATGGTCTTCAAAACGTTTTACGAAAAATCGTGTAAATTTATTGATAGTTCTTTCAATGTTGCTGTTCAATGTGTATATTATGATTGCTAGATTTATTCTTTCACCTTAATATCGTTTTTCTTTTTTTAAGATTCTCTGCCTTCAATCTCAATGTCTTTATATTCCTTCCTAATTATTTTGAGCTGCAAAACTGATATTCATAAAGAGACTGCACACAATATTCACTGTCTGTTTCCAAAGCTATTAACTTGTAATCTCTAACACCGAATATCTAGTCCATTTGTGAATATTGTTTCTTGGAGAAGAAGACGCAAATCCAAAACCGGGAATCACCGTATTGTTTCTTTTTCTTTTTTTTTTCTTTTTCTTCTATCGTCGTCGAGTACTCTTCACCCCGGTGCATATGTGGGCCTGTACAACCATAACATGTTGCACCGGTATCAGCAGCGGACGTATGACACTATCAGCACAGATTCTATACTTCTCGAGACCAACGGATGCCAATATATATATATATATATATATATATATATATATATATATATATATATATATATATATATTGAGAAAGAAAGAGAGAGGCGGGGGGAGAAGTGTGAATATAAACTTACGAGATATAAGCAACTGTATATTTCAGCGTCCCTCCCATTATACACTGTATTTTAAATGAAAACAACTGTAATTAGTGTGTGTGTGTGTATGTGTGTGTATGTGTGTGTGTGTGTGTGTGTGTGTGTGTGTTAAAGATTTAATCCTTGAAAATGGCTAAATGTATAGCCGAAAGCGATCGGATTAAAAGAACATTCCGGCAGTTTTTATATAATTTATCATCTGAAATGTCAAAAACATTAGATATGAAAAAACAAATAAAAGCACCTAGTCTGTCGTATTCAATGAAATGTGCATGAAAGAACGATTGCTGCATAAATACGCAAATTTTACACACACACACACACACACACACACACACACATATATATATATATATATATATATATATATATATATATATATATATATATATATATATTACAATGAATCATTCATATAGAAAACAGATATATACATATATATCCATATCTGTTTTCTGTATGAATGATTCATTGTAAATTGAACTGCACCACATACTTGATATATATATATATATATATATATATATATATATATATCAGTGTGAACATTGAAGTCAACACTCAGAGGTGACATGCTGTTTCATGCGAGACGCAATCGTCAGACATATATATATATATATATATATATATATATATATATATATATATATATATATATATATATATGACTGGTGTTAAATCAGTTGACCGAAACAATCTGCCTGTGGCTGAATATATATATATATATATATATATATATATATCAGTGTGAACATTGAAGTCAACACTCAGAGGTGACATGCTGTTTCATGCGAGACGCAATCGTCAGACATATATATATATATATATATATATATATATATATATATATATATATGACTGGTGTTAAATCAGTTGACCGAAACAATCTGCCTGTGTCTGAATATATTTATTGTTGTGGATTCCAGGATGAATAACAAACGCCAGGAATAGATAAGGAAAATAAATGTATTAACGTAATAATACAAACTGGTAATACGGGTTAGTAGATCCGGGAATGCGGGTTAGTAGCACTAATATATATAGAGTCTTGGTATTGAAGTATCTCGGTATGACTTCTTACTGAGTCTAGGTGCTGTGACGGTGACTCTTGTGCTACCCTCCTCTAATACTACTCTGATACTACTCTGATACTACTCTGATACAGGCTTCTCGGCTGTCTGAACGTACTCCCGGGTATTCACTGGTGGTAGTATATGTATACCTCCGGCGAGTCCATCTGTGTGAAAAGGGGAGTTAGTATCTTTTCCTTTCTCTTATGGTCGACCATTAGAGGCACTGTAAAATTTGTCTTCCTGCTAGACCTTCCAATTTCTGTGTCTTTTTGTGGTCTTTGAATCTCAAAAATTCAAAGATCTCCTCCATCAACTCGTCATTTTCTACGGGTGACGAGCTTGGCTCTTCAACCCGTCTATTTTGTATTTGATAAATATGTTTTCTGTGGGTAAATCTTTCGCCTTTTGTGTACATCACGTTTCCTTGTCCGTTAATTATTGTTTTTGGTTCCTCATAAGCCATATTGTTACTGAAATAGACCAATTCTTGTTTGAATTATCTCTCCAGCACTATCGTTGTATACCGGTTTTTATTTATTTTTCCCTTCGTCCTCTGAATAAATTCATCCTTTTTCTTTTTTTTTCTTATCTCTCGCAAGGTCACAGGTAGTTCCTTTACTGCCTTGTATAACTCTTTACTATTTTCATCTGTGGTAGCAAATGGCGCGTTTCGCTTCTTTTTACATACTGCCTTTAAATGATTGTCGGACTTTGTCCATTTCATAATGTGTGACGTGATTTGTTTACATTTGATACGCCATGAGCAGTTATCAATGTACGTGAAAGATTCATGGAAGATTTAATTTTATAACCAGTAAATTCGACTTTGCCAACCGAACGGTCCTCAGTGGCCGAATCGGTTAAGGCACGTCAGGCTATATTCTGTATAGGATACAGGTTCGAATCCTGTCGGAGGACGAATATTTTCTATGAAAATTTCTCGAACATTCAGGCCGGTAAATGTTATTTAATACTGTTTATTATAAACAGAGCATTTACTTAAATACTTGTATCTATAAAAAGAATGTTAAACATAAAAATGTCTTTAAATATATATATATATATAGTTAGATATTTTTTTAATGTTTATACGTTCTTTTTATAGATACAAATATTTAAGTAAATGCTCTGTTTATAATAAAAATCTATAAAAAAACACGTATAAAAAGCACGTATAAACATAAATAAATTAAAATAATGTCTTAAAACAATTATCGGACTTTGGCCATTTCATAATATATATATATTTGGAAAGAGATAGAAAATGGGAGAAAAATTGATTAGAGAGTATAAGAGAAAGTGAGAGTGTGAGAGAAAGAGAGTATGAGAGATAAAATGAGAAAGAGAGAAATAAGGAGAGAGCGAGTAAGAGATAGAGAAAAAGAGAAAGAGTGTGAGAGAAAGAGATATAGTCTGTATTTGTGTGTAAGAGAGAGAAAATAGAGTATGTGTGTGAGATAATGATAGTGTGATATAGAGAGATTATGTGTGTGTGATAGAGAGAGAGAGAGAGAGAGAGAGAGAGAGTGTGATATAACCATTAGTGGAAATAAGTTTTCGCCATCAATATACGAACGCAAACATCTAAAATCTTCACGATTCTCGAAAACGTTTTGCACCTTCAAGACTACAATTCTGTTCTGATTCTTCAGCAATTGCTTAAGGCGAACAGAGATTTTACACAAAGAAGAGAAAAGCAAAGAAAAAGATGTGGGCGAAACAGTCTCACCCTGTCTTCAGAGGCTATCACGATTTGACATTTACTGAAAGACATATTGACCAAGTTCTTTTTATCTCCTGAAAGAGACGCATGATTTAAGGAGGAAACCATTTTTTCCCTCTTACCCGAACTGCCATCTCTGGCTTAACAGAGATGTCGCTAATGCCACAAGTGACAACGACACAAACAATGCAAGAATGTTTACCTTTTTTCGATTATTTATTTTCTAGATATTATGAGATTTTTTGATTTTTTTTATTTCACTACAATATATCAGTAATAATTTTCAGCTAGAATATATGACGTCACAAACACACAATACTCCGATCACAAACACACACACACACACACACACAATTATATATATATGTATATATATGAGTGGGCGGGGGTGAGTGTGTGTAGCATTACTATCACTAAAGCTTTCTCAGCTGACTGATGCTACATTCATTGTCCCGACTGACTCCAGAGTTTAGTAGGCTAACCTGTCCGTCCACTCGACAGGGTGGATCCGCAATTTACTGCTTATATATTTTCTATTTTCTCATTTTTATGCATCTCGATTTAATACATGTTTATCTCAGACTCTCCATATCTATCTATCTATCTATCTATCTATCTATCTATCTATCTATCTATCTATCTCGTTGTCTGTCTGTCTGTCTATCTCTCTCTCTCTATATATATATATATATACATATATATATATATGTATATATATATATATATATATATATATATATATATATATCCCCTAGTCCTTTCCTATCTATCTATCTATCTATCTATCTATCTATATATATATATATACATATATATATATATAAATATATATATATATTTATATATATATATATATATACCACATAGTCCTTTCCTATCTATCTATCTATCTATCTATCTATCTATCTATCTATCTATCTATCTATCTATCTAACCATAGTGCTTTCCTATCTATCTATCTATCTATCTATCTATCTATCTATCTATCTATCTATCTATCTATCTATCTATCTATCTATCTATAGCCCTTTCCTATCTAGCTAGCTAGCTAGCTAGCTAGCTAATGACTACATCATGTCGAAACACTGTGTCTCATACGATTACTGAAGTTAAGCAACGTCGAGTCACGTCTGTATCTAGATGGGTGACCTAGATGGTCTAATGAATGCTGACTTGGCATTTTTAATTTTATAACTGAATTCCAAATTCCGTTGGATTTGTTGTATTTACATGTTCATGTGCACCAGGCAAATTATGAATCCACCTCTTCTCCCCACTATGGGTTAATTAGTAAGATCTGTATCACTAAACCATACTTATCTTACAATCTAAAATATTTTTTGGCTTTGAATGTCCTGAAAAGCATCGATTAGCCCTAGAAAACGAAGCAATCGATCAATGAAGTATTGATTAGCTACACAGGTATGTTTTTAAATTTATTTACATTTCTGGAATATAAGTCTATAGAAAACTACCGAAACCACAAATGAGGGATCAGTTTACATATTGATTGTAAAATAGAATTGACCTCCCACTTCATATCCACATTATAAGTTCTTGTTTGTTGATAAGCCTTAGAAAACAAATCAATGGAATACTGATTAGCTACACAGGCATGTCTTTTAGATTTATTTACATTCTCAAGAATATACATGTATAGAATTTTCTGTGGTCACAAAATGAGGGATGAGTTTATATATTCATTTTAATATAAAATGGATCCCCCATTTTATATCCACATCATAATTACTTGTTTGTTTATCAAATTCTGATTAGGTATGAATCCACCTCATCTCCCCCAGTTATGGGTTAATTAGTAAGACTTGTATAAGTAGACCATTATTATCTCCAAGAAAGATTCTTTCAATCTAAATTTTTTCTGGCTTTAAATAACCTGCATTAGTCTCTCTATATATATTTAGCTGTCTAAATTTAAGTCTATAATCGATTACTTGGTTCGGGGATAGGTAAATATTGGTTGTTTATATTTGATTTAATAAGTATTTATTACGTTCAGTTATAGGCGATTAGTGGTCGTTTATATCTGGGTCTGTAAGCTTTTATTTGGAACATACTGATTAATTATACAAGGTGTGATGGATAAAATTGTCGTTTAAATGACGTAAAAATGAAACTCACATTGACATCTCATTTTAACAGATATATTTACCGAAAATGACACAAAACTATCTTGACATACTAAAGAGTAAATTCCTTCAATAATATCGCCATCGGCCTCCAGGCAACTTCGGAATCTCCTGCAACTCTTCTGGAAGGTCTTCTTATTCAAGTTAGTGAATGCTGTCATAATCGTTTCAGTCAGTTCATCTTTGGTGTTAAGAGGATTTTTTTAAGTCTCTAGCTCAACTGCTCCCCACACATAATAAACAAGGGATTTTTAGGCGGCGAGGTGTACGGAGTTATGTTGTCGAATAAAACACTGGTTTAATCTGCTTCTGTGGCATGATGCTGTGTCCTGTTGCCAGACATAGGGTCTTCCAGCAGGCACTCTCTTGTCCCAGTGCAGCACTACCTCCTCAAGACACTTGATGTAGCCCTCTGCGCTGAGAGTGAGGCGCACACAAAGAAGTTCAGGAGTTTTTCTCTTATCAGAACGATCAGAGTGAGTTTTGAGAACTGCCGTACATTCGTAATCACCATTTGACTCATCGAAATCGTTTCGAATCCTTTGTACTCTCCTCAAACTGATATTTAAACACTCTGAAATGTTCGAATTGGACATTCTGCAGTGAATGCCAAGTATTACTGCATGCTGTTTCCAAATTTCTGGTGGAGTGAATTGCATCATGGTGCTCTTTTTCTTACAGACTGTGCCCAACAGACCCTACTGTACAGTGCAGACGACAAAATAAACAAAAAGAATTAAAAATATAAAATGGCGACAATTTAACCGCTGTACTCTGTATATTTGACTAGTTGCATTTAATATTACGATGAATTCCGAATGCATTTGTAACAGTTCTTTTAATTATCCATTTTATGTTTATACTAGTAGCATGACCCAGCGTTGCCCGGGCTTAATTGAAAAATTGTACGACTCATACAGCAATCGCTATCACTTGACTTAACATATTTTTGCCCTTCCTTGCCTTTAAAGGAGTGCCCTTTCCCGTGCTGATGTTGCTACATGCCTTACGTCTTGCCTGTCTCACACTGCGATTTTTTTCTAAACTCTATACTAAACATTAAATCTGTTACGAAAAAAGAACTAAACAAAATGAACACAAAATGATCAGCTTTAAAAAAGGACTCGTAACTGGAAAAACCGAATGAAAAATGAATGTTAACAACAAATATTTTTCACACCCAACCCAGTTCTGCGGAATCAGAATAAACGTTGAGTTTAAGCATGCGAATGAGCCAATTGGAATAAAGTGCCATGCAGATTTAAATTTTTCCCACTTGTAACGAATGCAGCTATCGATTTTTTTTTTAATGCTAGCATGCTAGTTAACATTTGTGTCAGTCAGCTGTTGGCTCTCAAACTGGCCAATAGAATGTGCCTGCCGATTCGTGGCAGCCAGCTATAGGCTCTCACTCTGGCCCGTAGAAAATGGCCGCAAACTACATGAAAACTACCGTAGAAGCATGAAAAAATCGATCTTTCCACTATCGATGCGAGTTGGGAAATGCAAAGTCGGTCTTGGTCTTCCCGTTAACTTGGAGCATATATATATATATATATATATATATATATATATATATATATATATATATATATATATATACATATCAAGTATGTGGTGCAGTTCAATTTATATTACAATGAATCATTCATACAGAAAACAGATATAGAAATTAATGATAAAATGGCGAGAATACATCTTCGTAAACAATTTACTAAGAGACATTAACCCCGAACCTGTAAATGAATGTTATGATCCCTGTTTATAAATTTCAGTTGAATAAGGTCTTTTTTTTATATATTTACGAGCTTTCATCTGTTCCTACAGATATCATCAGGTAAGAAAATATTTGTTGTTTTATAATTCCAGGTAATAACAGGACATCGAAAAGTAGTTTATAGTCCGAAATTTGTTCTTAGAAATGTGATATTGTTACTGGTAAGAGATTTCTTTGAGCGTGCGTCCGCAACGCTGAGGTCGAATTATTATAAATTTCGGACTATAAACTACTCTTTCGATGTCCTGTTATTAATTATTTTTATTATTACATATATTATTTATATTATATATAGAGGGTATCCATGAATTAACTATTTCAATGAAATCGGGCAAATTTAAAAATCTTCATGTTTATTACTTAATTATGATACAAAATAAATAGATATAGAAATCTAACGTCAAAACTTGTTAGTTAGTACGAATTTTATCAGTTAAATCATTATTATGCTCCACAAATACTTTAATAATATTTCAGGTTTTAAATAAACGGCAAAATCTTGAGAAGCCGTAAAAATAAGTCAATCTACCTGACGCGTGTTAAACTGAAAATCTTGTTGTAATGACTAAAGTATGCAGGTGTAGTCTTCAAGAAAGTTTTATTCAATTGAGAATACAAGGTTAGTGTATTGTGTCCTTTTATAGTCCCAGTAAATAGAAATAGCTCTCCCAAAGAGGAGAGTAACAAAACAAGGCGAGACCACTCTTGATTATTCGTAACCGTTATTTTATAAATTTAACGTGTTTGTAGTTGTCAATCTCAAATAATGAAAATTTTCTGTTGGGAAGAAAAGACGTTTTCCAAACTATATTTTTCGATTGCATAGCTATCAATAAAGTTAGTTAGCTAATGCGTGTTACGGACGTCTGCTTAGATAAATGTGTTTCTCCAGCACCCACACAACCAACTCACGATTTAAGCTGAGCGGACCTCTAGCTACTTTTTGTTTATGAGTGCAAATAATCTTCAACGATTTGAACAAAATAGGCTGAAATACTATATAGAATAACCATCATCACCCAGCAAAGTGACAACGGGGATTCCTTGGCATCGCAAAAGAGGTAACGACTGTTCGTTAACATCACGAAATAAAGGTAAAATAACATGGAACTGGCTGAAAAGTTCTTTTTAAATGAAGAAACAGAAAGAACTTTGATAACAGTCCAAGATCAAGCTACCATTACAAATAATATCAGATTTCTCACATATTCTACAAAGTGGTGATATTTCCCCTTTGTGGACATACTTCCTGTTATTTATCTATATTTCTGAGATGAGGTATTATCTACACTATTTACATTATTCGGACTATTGTCTTCATATTTTTTCAACGTCTCGGCCGTTGTACGCTCCGGCCTTCTTCAGGTGGTTGGAATGTCGAACTGAACCCTTTTTTTCGCTCGCTGGGTTAGACTGTTCGAGTTCCACGTGCCATATTTAATTATCAGTTATCAGTTATCTCCTGTTAATTCCCCTCTCCAAGTTCTCCACTGCCTTAAACGGGTATTGAGCTCATACTCTTTGGATCCTGTCACTGGATCTAACCAACGCCTTTATCCACTGTGCCATGTGTCCTGAAGACGGTCGGAGAGTACAATGGCCGAAATGCTGTAATAAATATAGCGACAAAGATGAGGACAATAGTCCGAATAATGTAAATAGTGTAGATAATACCTCATGTCAGAAATATATACAGATACTGAAGGGCCGAAACGTTGTAAGAAATATGGCAACAAAGATGAGGACAATAGTCCGAATAATGTAGATAATACCTCATGTCAGAAATATATACAGATACTGAACGGCCGAAACGTTGTAAGAAATATGGCGACAAAGATGAGGATAATAGTCCGAATAATGTAAATAGTGTAGATAATACCTCATCTCAGAAATATAGATAAATAACAGGAAGTATGTCCACAAAGGAGAAATATCACCACTCTGTAGAATATGTGATAAACCTGATCTAACTCTAGGACACATTGCGGGTGAGTTACCAATTTAAGATCAGTGTGAGTATAAAAGAAAGAGACATGATCAAGTTACCAAAATCATTCACTCGTACTAGTGAGAGAAGTGGCGTTTTCAGCGAGCAAAAGTTCAATCATAAACCTGAGAAAGTCTTTGTGTCGAAAATATGCAATATTTTGTATGATATTTCGATACAACTAATACTGGCTGTTATGTTAAGGTTTTAACCCCTCATTCATTACAACAGCTCAATGCTTGAAATTACCATTTGAAATTGAAGAATTGGTACAACCAAGAGATCGACAAGTATGCTATTTAAATCCGGTCGATGACAGTAGAAGAAAAAAAAAATTATTCGAGTGGAAAACACCGAGTAATTTGAAATACAAGGGGTCGAATTCTGATTGATTGGCTTCTTGCGCTGAATATAACTGCTCAGAAACGCTCTTTAATATGATAGATTAAAAGAGAGAAAAAATCACTTAGACGATGGAATTGTTTAGAATAATCTGACATTAGTCTGGAAGGCGGAGAAAAGATTGTACTTTTTCAAAGCACTCAGTCACCCTGACTGATTAATGCTTTTTATTTTGTTAAAGATGAGGACGTTAACGTGTCTTTTTTAAATGTAATTTTCAAGAATAGATAAGTAGATGAATCTATCTATCTATCTATCTATCTATCTATCTATCTATCTATGTAACACACATACACACACACACACACACATATATATATATATATATATATATATATATATATATATATATATACAAAAACACACATTTATATATATATATATAAATGTCTGTGTTTGTATATATGCATATTTATATATATATATATATATATATATATATATATATATATATATATATATATATATATATACATATATATATATACACACACATACACAAACACACACACACATATGTATATAATATTAGTGGTCAATATATATATATATATATATATATATAAATATATATATATATAATTTTATATATATACATATATATTGACCACTAATATTATATATATATATATATATATATATATATATATATATATATATATATATATATATATATATATGATGAAAATGTGGAAAAGACAAAGCAAAATCCGAATATGTGAGTTTACTGTTTTTTATTTTGTTTTTGTTTTTTGTTTTTCTGTCGACGTCAGACCTTTCGGTCAAATAGACCTTCTTCAGGACATGGTTAATGGAGACATATTTATATTAAATTTAAGTTAAATGAAGAGACGATATATACAGGACTAGTCAGAAACAGAAAAACTGAAATTCTAAAGTCAGAGTGTTCTTTCTTGGATTCGGATACGCAGGCGCCGCGTGTGCGGCGCTGCGAAAACCTACTCCCAGGGAAGAGATTTTATCCTAAGTGGAAAGGTGGGTGAACCTATTTAAAACTATAGCTTATCGGTACGTTTGTCAAGCATTAATCTTGCTAGGAATGTTGATATATTAAAGAAACCCTATAAATTCCCAAGTGGATAGAATCCAGTTAGAACTGAATGTCCAGGACAGAGTAAGAAATTCTGTTCGTGTGTCTGTGACTTTGTCAACTTGTTACCACATCCTGAGCAAACCGTTCGACCGATTGGCATGAGAATTGACATACATATCGGAAATTTACGGCATTCGTACTGGACGTCTTCGGATTTTTCGATTGTTCCTCCCATTTTGGAAAAAATCGATTAGACCGATACGGGGTCGAATATTGATTCGAAAAAAATTCATCAATTTTTCATTGATAGTTTTCACAAATTACAAATGATATCCCCCAAACTCGATATCCTTACTTATAGTTTTGAGGTGCTGTTCATTGTTTTTAAAGGATGATATCAGTTATCGGAAAAAATCGATAAAATCGATCACTTTGGGACATCCGATTCAAATCCAATCGCCTTCGCAAATCGCAAATCGCAAACTGCAAGGAATTTTCACGAAAATCATGTTGAGCATTAGTTTTATCAACAGTTATTAGTTGCTGACATTTTTCTTCAATATCGGTATTAATTATCGGAAAAAATCGATAACAACATGCCACTTTTGACTTCCAATTCAAATTCAGTCAAGTTGATCTTTGGCTATATTTTTCGCAAATGGCGAAAAATATCCACCAAAATTACGTTGAGCACTGTTTTTATCAATAGTTATGAGGTGCTGACATTCATTTTAAATATCGATATCAATTACTGGAAAAAATCGATACAATCGATCACTTTGAGACATCCGATTCAAGTCCAGTCTAGCTGATTTTTGCCCATATTTTTTGCAAATGGCAAAGAATTTACAGCAAAATTCCCGTTGAGCATAGTATTTACCGACAGTATTGATGTGCTAACTTTTGTTTTCAATATCGGTTTCAATTATCGGATAAAGATCGATAAATGATACCCCTTTTGATTTCCCATTCAAATCGAGTTTACCTGAATTTGGTGATGTTTTTCGCAACTTGCTTGGGATTTTGATTAACTATATCGGCTTCAGTCGTGACAATTAAAAACTTTTGCCCTGTGAGCTCCTTTGTGACCAACTAATACCTGATGGAAGTCGATTCAATGATGTCTTCATCGGAATTTTCGACTACAGCAATCAAACGTATGTTCAACTGAGACGTCTACACTACAGACTCTCCAGCTGATTTTTATTCACACACGCGTGACCATGCTTCGCATAGCGGTATCTCATTGGATGAGTGCAGTACGCGGTTGCTGATTGGTGTTCGAGAACATAGGACGCTCGCTTGTTGGCGCAATTGATTGGCCAGTAATACTTCGCATTTGAACCTGCTGTGCACAGCTGTGGGTCAAAGGTCTCACTTCTCCTCCTGTTACGCCGCCATCCAGTTGATGCGATAGGCTCCTTCAACTGATCATTTCTCCTACCGCAAGTTGTTTCTTACGTTTTTGTTTTCCGTTTGTCTGTTTAACTCCATTTTTCCAACTACCATAAACAATTTATTCAGCTGTTTTACTTAAATACCTGCCTTCCCCATTCTAGCTGACGCTTTGCGATACAAAGTTAGACTTTGTACTCCTGCAATTGAGAAACTCTAATTAACCACTACTAGCATCACTTTTCACCATGCCGCCAAAAAGGAGGGTACATCTTAGCCTTCGGTCTGCAAGAAGGGCCCGCGAGTCCCAGGAGCAGACTTAAATGCGATTATCACAGGTCGCTCAAAGCAGCGCCCTCGCGCAGGCCTTGCAGTCACGAGAGGAGCGTGCCACCTACTAGTCTGGGAAAGCTGCCTACAGGGCTTCGTTGCGATCAAGGCTCAAGAATGCACAAGGGTCGAGAATGAACGCACAGGCGGCAGCAGCCGCCTCTGCATCTCGGACTTCCGAGACTCATCATCAAAGGCTTCTTCGTAACGTAAGAAACGCTGCTGCCACTGCGAAATCAAGGGCAATAGAGACACTTCACCGCAGGCGCGCCTGTCTATCCAGGGACGCTGCTGCAACAGCCAGCGCTACGGCTGCTGAGACACCGCTCCGTAGGTTTGTTCGAAATGGTAGGAATGCTGCCACCACTGGACGCTATGACATACGTTAGGCAATATGGGCGGCCAGACTTATTTATAACGTTTACCTGCAACCCCAAATGGGTTGAGATAACGCACGAACTCCTACCCGGACAGGATTACACTCACAGACATGACATTACCACCCGTGTATTCCGCTTAAAACTTGGAAAACCTATGGACTTAACAGTGAAGGGGCGTGTCCTACAGTGAAAACGCAACCACTATTTTACATTGCCAGAATGAAAAATCTTGACCGATTATGAACGGGTGGCAGTCTTCGGGTAAGCACGGAGCAGCAACACAGCAGCCACCTATCGCAACCGGTTGCCCTTGATCTCATTGATTTTGCTACCAGTGAGATTCCCGGCCTATCTGCGACCTCAACAACTGCAGATACGAGCATAAGTTCAATAATTCAAACCCCAATGCAATTTAACTACATAAAACCCCGAGCAACGCCGGGTTTTACTGCTAGTGTACGTTATTTACATTGCTGGGACTATCATCCTCATCTTTGTTGCTATATTTATCACAACGACACATGGCACAGTGGATAAAGGCGTTAGTTAGATCCAGTGACAGGACCCAAAAGTGTGCGTTCAATACATGGTTAAGTCGGTGGAGAGAGGAATTAACAGGAGATAATTTATAACTGACATCCATTAGACATGGCACGTGGAACTAGAACAGTCTACCACAGTGAGCGTAATAAGTGGTTCAGTTCGACATTCCAAGCACATGAAGAAAGCCGGAGGGTGCAGCGACTGAAACGTTGTGGTAAATATGGCAACAAAGATGAGGATGACAGTCCTAGCAATGTAAAATTGTAAAATGGAGAGAGTGAGAACAAATAGTAAGTGGAATTAATGATAATATTTTTTTCCTTCGGATTTTTAGAA
>OZ038512.1:7053406-7070906 GCA_964036315.1 Acanthosepion esculentum
TAGGGCAGCACTATCTCCCCAAGGGACTTTATGTAGGCCTCCGTGTTGAGTTTGTGTCCCTGTGAGAAGATGAATGGAGGCATAACTTCGTCATCACTAGCGAGCACTCTAAACACCTTCGTAATCACCATTAGACTCATCCAACTCTTTCTGAATCCTCTGCTCTGTCCTTAGATTGACACCTAAACACTCTGACATGTTCCTTATTGGAACTTCCGGTGTAAATACCAAGTAATACTGCATGTTGTTTCCAAATATCTGGCGAAGGGAATTACATCATGGTGTTCTTTTTTATAACAGACATTTTGAAAAAGTCCCTACTGAACGGTGCAGTCGACAAAATCAAAAACAAACAACGTGTATACGTGAAATTAAAAATACAAAATAGCGATAATTTACCCATTACACTCTCTTTCTTTCTTTATTTCTCTCACTTGTGAAGTTTTTCTTTGGGGTTATTTAAAAGAGCATGTTTACTATACCAAATCAAGATTTGGAATAACTTAAAGGGCGGATACATGAAGTTATGCCTTCCATTCCACAAGAGTTCCTGGTGAAATCAGTTGACGCGATTGCTGGGCGGTTTGAAAAGCTGGTAGCGAAATTTACTGCTCATATCGAATTTTAAATAAAATCTCAGGTTCAAAGCTTTTAATTCATATCCATTTCTTGTAAAAACTATAGTTAATAAATAAATACATTATAAGCATTTAGAGTTACTTTTCAGTCGCTCTTCATAAATGATTTAGAATGAACCGGGTTAGATAAGTAAAAAGTATTGTGGGTGTATTTCAATAGGTAGGTGTTGGTATGTTTGTTCTTGGTACTTTGACTTGCATTGTGTTGTTGCCCAGAGTTTCATTATATTAAAATGCGTGTTTGTTTATCGGTTTCCTTGTAGCCTCGTCTCTTAAATTTGTTTCAATCTTCGGAAATTATATGCTATCTGGTTTGTATCCTCGTCAAGTTTTTCATTCTTTTATGTTGGTTTTCAATATTCTTTGTTTTAGCTTTACAAGGTTCTGGTATTCATTCTTTTTTTCTTTCTTTCTTTCTGCCTTCCATTCTTCCTTCTTTTCTTTCTTTCTTTCTTTCATTCATTCTTTCCTTTATGTCTTATTTAAAAATAATAATATCTCTAATCATATAATTATTTCATTCTTTATTTCTACTCTTTTTCTTGTCGCTTGTGTGTCTCTCTGTCCTTTTTTTCCACGTTATCTTTCTTTCTCGTCAGCATTAGTCTATCTTCTATTTCTATCTATTTCTTCTCTACTCAAGTCATTCATCATTCTTTCAATAAATTGATTTTTTTTATATATTTTAATCCATTTAATCACGCCACTAATTATTTCAATTGTTCCTTTTTCTTAAGTGCTATTCTTTCGTTCTTTCTTTCTTAAATTTTCTTTGTCTTTTCACTCTTTTCCATTCTTTCTTTCCTACGTTCATTTTTTTTCTGTGGTGGTGGTGGGGGGTATTTGTTTTATTTGGAGCTTCCTCTGACTTCTTTCTTTCTGTCTTGCTTTCTTTCTTTCTTTCTTTCTTTTTGTAAATTCTCCTAGTCTTCTCACCCTTTTCCATTCTTTCTTCCTTACATTCTTTCTTCCGTACTTTTTTTATTTTGAGCTTTCTCTACCTTTTCTTTCTTTCTTTCTTTCTTTTTTTTCACTCTTTCTTTCTTTCTTTCTTTCTTTTCACTCTTTCTTTCTTTCTTTTCACTCTTTCTTTCTTTCTTTCTTTCTTTCTTTGAACCTTCCCTCTGCGTTTGTCTGTTTCTTTCTATTTTTCTTTATTTTGAAACCATTATCTTTGTTGTTGTGTTTGTTTACTTATTTGTTTGTTCCTTTCTTTATTTTGAAACTCCATTATACTTTTTTAACGCCATCTTTCCTTCTTTCTTTCTTTAGTTCTTTCTCTTTCTTTGTTTCTTTCTTAGAAGTTAAAAGAAGGAAATTATCTCTTTCATTTAACTTTATAGCTTTCTTTCTTTCCGATTCTTTTCTTTCCTTTGTTTTTCCCTCCTTCCGTCACCCATGCCAAAATGTTTTTGTCTTACCCTTTTTGCTATTTTTCCTCTTGTTCCTTGTTGTCTTCTATAACTTAATTGCTTTCACTTTCAATAAAAGTTTCCTCTCCATTTTTTCTTTCATTTTAACCCCACTCCATGTACCGCCGCTTTTCGTCTTGCTCTTCCTATTGTAACTCTTCTTCCTTTCCGCCCCTCACTTCCAACAAATGACAACATTTACACTACCGCCAACACTACGTCACCTCCCCCTTATTTGGGACCCTTTTCTCGAATTCTTCAATCTCCACCCACCGTTACATACACTTTTCCTGTTTTCCTCTTCGCTTGATTCATTGAATATAAAATCTATAAAAAGTAATCAGTGGGACCTTCTCTTTATTTGGGCGGGAAAATTCGCTTTTGTTCCGCCATTATTTTGTCGTATCTTTTGTACGAGATATTTTTTTGTACTGTTCACATTGCATCGTCCCATTTTTTTTTTGACTTGCGTTCTCCCGGTCTGTTTCTTCAAACGCCATTGTCTGTGGCGTTTAGTAGCTGTCTCAATAACGATCTATGAACGCCTGTCTCTGAATCACTATGTGATCACCTCAATGACGCATTTCTATACGATGATTCCGGGCCAGATATCTGTCCGCATCTGTTCACCTAGCTACCTGCCAACGAGTCAGAAAAACGTTCTGTACGTACCAATCAATGACTGTGTTCTTATCGACCTGTGATATATAGAAACACGCGCCCACAGACGCGTGTGTACATTGAATGTTCCTTAAAATGTTAATAAGCTTCTTATTATTTTAAAACGAGAAGAGGAAAACCTTTAACAAAAAAAACTTAAAAGTTTTGCACTCACATGTATCTCTTTCTTTTTTTCGCTTTCTTTTTGCTCTTTCTTTTTTTCTTTCTTTCGTATTTCTTTCTCTCTTTCTTTCTTTGTCCTTCTTTCTTTTTCTTTCTTTCTTTCTTTCTCTTCTTTTCTTTTTCTCTCTTTCTTTCTCTATCTTTCTTTCTTTTTCTCTTTCTGTCTTTCTTTCTTTTTCTCTTTCTTTCTTTCTTTCTTTATTTCTCTTTGTTTCTTTTTCTCTTTCTCTATTTTTCTTTTTCTTTCTTGCTTTATTCTTTCTTTTTCTCTTTCTTTCTTTTTCTTTCTTTTTCTCTTTTTTCTGTCTCTTTATTACTTTTTTCCCTTTTTCTTTTTCTTTAATTCTTTCTTTCTTTATTTCGTTATTTTCCTTTTCTTCTTTGTTCCCTCTTTTTCTTTCATTTTCTCTCTTTCTTTCTCTCTCTTTCTTTCTTTCCTTATTTCTTTTTTCCTTTACTCTCTTTCATTTTTTTGCTCTTTCTCTCTCTCTCTTTCTTTCTCTCTGTGATTCCATCGCATGGTACATTTGGAAAGCGGCCGAAAACCATACCACGTGTTGATCCAAGCCTTGTGATTGAAACTGTGTAGAGGGGACCCTTTGGACATCGTTGATGGCTGTGTTAGGGTGGAGACGCATGTCATCGTGACTGATGTTTTGAGCATATTAACCGCCTTAAAAATGATAAAACTAGAATATGTGCTACTCTTTCCAAGAAACTGCATCTAATGTTTTTACTGAATAGTTGCAATGTAACTGAAAAAGTCTGAAATTATATATATATATATATATATATATATATATATATATATATATATATATATATATTTATATATATATATATATATGTGTGTGTGTGTGTGTGTGTGTATGTGTGTGATAGATAAATTACCGTGTAAATTACGCAAAAATGAAAATAATATCTCATTTTATCCGATATATATACCAAAATTACACAAAAATATATTGAAATTAGAAACAATAAATTTATTCAATAAAATCGCCGTTGCATTTCATCACGGCCTCCAGACGACTTCGGAATATCTTGCCACTATTCTGGACAGTCTCTTTGATTGTTGGTGAATGCTGCCATAATACTTGCCTTCAGTTCATCTTTGGTATTACAAGGAGTTTTTTGGTCTCCCGCTCAACTGCGCTCCACACATAATAATCAAGGGGGTTGTAGTCTGGAGAATTAGGTAACCAGATTTAAGGAGTAATTTAGCCACAGAAATTGTCTGACACCCTTGGCTGGCTTCTCCTACTTGTGTGGCATGGTGTAGAGTCCTGTTGCAAGACCTAGAGTTTTCCAGCAGCTACTCTTTTGACGTAAAGAAGCACTACCTCCTCAAGGAACTTTATGTAGGCATCAGTGTTGAGTCTGAGTCAGTGTGGGAAGATGGATTGAGGTATAACCTCGCCATCACTAATGGTAACTCCAAACACCTTCGTAATCACCATTAGACTCATCCAACTCTTTCGGAATCCTCTGCTCTGTCCTCAGGTTGATACCCAAACACACTGAAATGTTCCTACTGGAGCTTCCGGCGCAAATGCCAAGCAGTACAGCATGCCGTTTCTAAATACCTGGCGGAGTGAATTGCGCCATGTTGCTTTTTTTCTCACAGACGGTACCAAACTGCCCCTACAATACCATGCAGTCGACAACATCCAAAAGAAACAAAATAGCAACAATGTACCCATCGCAGACTATATATATATATATATGTATATATATATATATATATATATATATATATATATATATATATATATATATATATATATATATATACCACTGGATATGACCAACGTCTTTATCCGCTGTTCCATGTCTTCAAGGACACACACACACACACACACACACACACACACACACACACACACATATATATATATATATATATATATATATATATATATATATATATATATATATATATGTATATCCCTTTATCCACTGTGCCATGTGTCCTTGAAAACATGGAAAAATGGATAAAGACGTTGGTCATATCGAATGACAGGACCCAAAGAGTGTGAGTTCAATACCCGGTAGTGGAGAACTTTCACAGGGAAATTAACAGGAGATAACTGATAACTGACATCCATTAAACAAGGCACGTGGAATTAGAACAGTCTATCCCAGTGAGCGAAATAAATGGTTCAGTTCGACATTCCAACTACCTGAAGAAAGCCGAAGCATACAACGGCCGAAACGTTGTGATAAATATGGCGACAAAGATGGGGACAATAGTCCGAATAATGTAAATAATGAAGATAACATTAGTCATCATATAAATAATATATGTAATTGTGATACATCTAGAAATTTCCTGAATATTACCCGGATCGTCAGTCATGTAAAGAGGGCTGAAGAACATATCAACCGAAATGTTGTGATAATAGCATTAAAAGAGAGGGCAATAGTCCGAATGTAAATAGGAGAGAGAACGAGGGGGAAACATGTTCTGATATTAGGAAGGAAAAAGTTGAGTCCTTAACAAAATGATACGACTAACTTGCAATTGTAATCACTTACAGTTAGAAACAACTCCGTTAAATTTCATTTATGACAGATTGACTGATATGAACTAATTTGCTTTTCATTGCAGTTTCGATGCTGCCTACTGATCGTCGTCTACCAAGATTTCTGTAGGAAATTTCCAATTTTTCATGAATTTTCAACTAAATTTACATTTCCCGGTCAGTGCAGTTATGTCACTTGATCTTGATCAAAATATATGAATGAACTTTGACTATTACCATTCAGCAAAATAAGTCTGTCTGTCTGTCTGTCTGTCTATCTATCTATCTATCTATCTATCTATCTATCTATCTACACATAAATATAAACATATATACATACATATGTATGACTTTATCTATAAAATTACTGTCTATCTCCCTCTCTGTTCATATCTATCTATCTATATATCTATCTGAATCTGTTCATATCTATCTATCTATCTATCTATCTATCTATCTATCTATCTATCTATCTATCTATCTATCTTTCTATCTATCTTCTTGTCTTCTAACAGCACCTTGTTTTATATAATACAAAGATGAAAATACTCGTAAAATTTCTATTGTGCTTGTTATCTTTGCTAATTTTGAAGATCTATCTATCTATCTATCTATCTATCTATCTATCTATCTATCTATCTATCTATCTTGTCTTCTAAGAGCACCTTGTTTTATATAATACAAAGATGAAAATACTCGTAGAATCTCTATTGTGCTTATCTTTGCTAATTTTGAACATCTATCTATCTATCTATCTATCTATCTATCTATCTATCTATCTATCTATCTATCTTGTCTTCTAAGGGCACCTTGTTATATATAATACAAAGATGAAAATACTTGTAAAATCTCTCTTGTGCTTGTTATCATTGCTAATTTTGAAGATCTATCTATCTATCTATCTATCTATCTATCTATCTATCTATCTATCTCATTCTGTTTATCTATCTATCTCAGTCTATTAATATGTATCTATCTATCTATCTACAGGCACGTGACCGAGTGGTTAGAACTTTCGCTTTCTGACCATGAGACCCGGGTTCGTGTCTCACCACGGTTGATTTGTCAGGAAGGAGGCTTCCTGATGTTACCGGTCTGGAGGGAGACGATCCCTGCATGCGGCACATGCCTGAAAATCATAGCCAAGACTTGTGAGTGAAATTAGGTAGACGGAAAACTTGAGGGACCGTCGATAGCTGTGCTAGGCACGATGTCACAAGTCATCGTGACAGAGGATTTGAGTGTGCTGGCCTTGTTCAAATTGTTGATGACGCTAGATATCACGCTATCTTCCAGAAACTATAGCTAAGGTCTGCTAAATAGAGTTGCATTATAAACTCAGTTGGGCTCTGTGGGTGTTGAACAAACACAAATGTGCCTGAGCGAGCGCCTGAATTAGGGAACCTCTCGCTGGCCTAGTAGATGGGTATCCTTGAATACGAGTGGCTATCTATCTATCTATCTATCTATCTATCTATCTATCTATACCCAGTCTGACGTTATTAAGCAAATCATATAAGCTTCACTAAGTCAAATTTGTTTGGAAAAAATTGTCAAATTTTAAACACTCAATTTAGATGTCAAAACAAAGCCTGATTTAAAATTTTAGATAGAATCAATAAGCTTTATTAAGGTTATTGAAGTTATTTGTTCACTATTTACATTATTCGGACTATTGTCCTCATCTTTGTCGCCATATTCATTACAACGTTTCGGCCGTTGTACTATCTGGCCTTCTTCATGTGGTTGGAATGTCGAACTGAACCCTTTATTTCGCTCACTGGGGTAGACTGATCTAGTTCCACGTGCCATGTTCAGTGGATGTCAGTTATCAGTTATCTCCTGTTAATTCCCCTCTCTAAGTTCTCCACTGCCTTAACCTTAACAATGGCCATTCCATTATTGTTGTTATGGTCCAAGTTTCTTGTACGACGGTGATGGTCGAAGGTAGAACCAATGAAGAATAACTCGAACACAGGTATGGAATAACATAGATATATTACAAACAGAAATATGTACAGAGAAGTAGAAGTATTAGTAATGACTATCAAACCTGGTTAGAGTGAACTATGTTGTCTCGACAAGTATCACTATTCCGATGTTCTTACAATAATCCTCACTCTCGACTGTGTCTCTGACTGACTCTGAACTGACTCTGACTCACTGTCGATATTTAACAACATTCCCACGTGTGTCGGATGTGGCACAAGGCCGGTTTAGTGTGGGCTTACCGAGCCCGTAGTCTCGGGCAAAAATATACCCATTAGAACCCGTATACACGGGTTCAGGGACTGTCTACCTCCCCGGACGGCACTTTGCCCTGCGGCAAAGCCCCGTCCGAGTTCCTCCCCGCCGAAGCGGAGAGTTCGACAGCAAAGAACAGTCTGAACGGCTGTTCCGACACTGACTCTGTGTCGATATTTAACAACACTCCCACGTGTGTCGGATGTGGCACAAGGCCGGTTTAGTGTGGGCTTACCGAGCCCGTAGTCTCGGGCAAAAATATACCCATTAGAACCCGTATACACGGGTTCAGGGACTGTCTACCTCCCCGGACGGCACTTTGCCCTGCGGCAAAGCCCCGTCCGAGTTCCTCCCCGCCGAGGCGGAGAGTTCGACAGCAAAGAACAGTCTGAACGGCTGTTCCGACACTGACTCTGTATCTGTCTGCTCCCTCTTGAGGCGCAGTCTTTATGATGTCCGGAATAGTCCATTATTATTATGGGTAAGTTCCCATAACAACTGTCTTCCCTGTAAATCGTTTATTCTCAAAGAATTCACTGATAAGCTTGGATATATGACAAACTGCGAAACTGGGATTTGTAAGATTGCAAAGAAATTCTTGTTCATAAAATCGCAGTAACTAGCAGTGTTCAGTTTAAGTCCTTCATCGACTTTGAATAATCCAATAATGATTTTGCCGATAATTACAGGTCATATCATTACACTACCGACTCCCTTGTAACCACAGGCCCGTCTAAATTGGAAAGATCCGTCCTTTGGCCCATGTCACTCGTTATTCATCCGTCAAAATAAGTTTAGTTATATCTATTAGTATTTGTTGGGCCAAAGTTGATGCTTGAAAATATTTGCTTTAGTGAGAAAATGTTGCCCAGGAGATTTATTTACAGATCCCAATTCACAAATATTCTACGGATGTTGTTCTTCTTGACTCCCTCACCTCCAGCTTTTTCAAAGATCTGAGCGCTGGTCAAAAGTGGCTGTGTCGCTATAACTCGTTTTAGTTTACGTCCATCTGGAAGAAGCCAATTCTTAAAGCCGTTTCCTTGGCTTTGAGTTCTCAATTTATATTTTCAACAGCTTTCTTCATCGTTCGATGATCCCTGCAAATCTCCTTTGATATCTCCAATTTGGACATTCCCCCACACAATAAGTTATTATCTGTTTTTTCAGCATTTGTTAGATCCTTCAATTTACCCATGTTTCAACATATATTATGGACTGTTATATAGGAAGAAAATGAGTAACTACCGACACCGAGGTTCGAACGTAACACTCTGGACTTATGAATATATTTTTTCTGCCAGTTATATAAATAGCGATGTCAGGCTACTGACTGCAGAGATCATTCAGTGACTCTTGAGTGGAACTATCAAGTCGAATTAGTGTGAATTATTGTGCGTCGATTATTTGGGTTTTGACTTAGTATTTACCGGACGTTAAGCCGAGCCGCTCTACTAACAAGGTATTCACTGAAATGGTTAATTATTTTTGGTTGACTTTTACTTGTTTGTTCTTGTTAAGTATTTATTTGCGGTCTTAATTAAATACTGTTTGATTTTAACTTTGAAGACTTGAGTTATATTTAATTATTAACGGCCACCTTACGTGGCAAAATGGACACAAAATTAGTTTTATTAGATTTTAGAGACTAATATTGGTTTAATCTGAATACTAACTTCAATCAGGCTATTTTCGTAAATTGCTGTGTTGTAAGGCTTTCACTGATCAGCGGAATTATATTCGATTTGAACCGACGATTTTAAAGTAAATTTAATCTTTTAAAATTTTAATCGCGTTTCCTAAAATATCGGTAACGATTTGGAAAAAAAATAATTTGTGCTGTTATTTAGGATGTCAAGCCACAACCTTCAAATTCAATGCAATGCCACGGATTAAAAATCGATCTCCCCATTTGTATAGCAATTTCCTTCATTAAATGTTCATATTTACCATTGGTTTTCCACGAAATCTCAAACTCACCTTGTTGCTAAATGTCCCTGAATGTTAAAGAGGTTGCTGCTACCTATATTAATATCATATTCAGAATAATTTTCCTCAACTTGCTCCCTTCTCGTAGTGGAAATGAAAATTCATTTTCCCCATATTATAAACCTAATTCAATACACAGATACTATCACGATGTGTTCCATCTTGGCAATGACAAAAGCAACTTACTCATAAGTCATATGCGAACAATAGCTGATGCAGAAACCAAGAAATGTTGCTTCTTACAATCTAAAATAAAAAAAAAGCTAGTTTTAAATCGATTTCCCTCCATGCAAGGCAGTATAGCCATTTAAACAAAATGGGTTACGGGGTAGGGAATAATTAGAAAACAGAAACATTAATAATGAACGGAAAGAGAAAAAAAAAAGTAAAAGTATTCAGGCGGACAGTAAAAAGGCATACAGACGGAAGGGAGTTCCACATGTCAGAAGTACGAGAAAAGAATCGGTTATCATAGAATTTACGGTTACATTTGGCCAACACAATTGTAATTGAAAATGACTATGTACCATAGAGTTATGTATTTTGAATTAAAACACAAATATATGGCACAAGTGTAAGTCGGCAGGTGATAGGGGAGGGTCATCTTCTATCTTATAATTAAATTTAGCGTGCCATAATCACTGACCCAAAATACCAGAATATTTCTTACAACAAAAAAAACAACAAGACATTCTTAGAAAGAAGCGACCGGTTACCAAAGTCCAAATTACTGCTTTGAAACACAATGTTCATTGATTTTTCTCGATATACAATATCTGGTTATGAAATGTATCTTAATGTAAATAATGACAACATATAATGAAATAGATTAAGTCTGACAATTATTTAATATATTTTCTGTTTATACATTATTATTATTATTATTATTAGTAGTAGTAGTAGTAGTAGTAGTAGTAGTAGTAGTAGCTAAACGGTATAGGATGTCAGATGAAATGAGGGCCTCCGTATGTGAATACAGGTTCGATTCCTGTCGGAGAACGCATATTTTCTACGAAATTTCTCGAACATTTAGAACGGTAAATGTAATTAATACTGTTTAATTTAAAACAGCATTTACATAATAATTGTATCTAATAATAGTATATAAACAATATATATATATATATATATATATATATATATATATATGTCATAATACTTAAATAAATTGTATCTAATAATAGGATCTAAACAATATATATATATATATATATATATATATATATATATATATATATATATATATATATATATATATATATATACAAGTATAGGATTGGTGTATACGGAATAAATTCCAATAACCAACAATTACTATTCATGAAAGAGTGCTCAATACACAGTAGAGCAGATATAATTGTTTATTTAAAAATTATAACATAAATACGTTATAAAATCACTACAAAAATAGCCATTTTGTTTCAACACCTCCGTGATTATGTTGAATATCACTTGATAAGACAGGTGTTGAAACAAAATGGCTATTTTTGTAGTGATTTTATAACATATTTATGTTATAATTTTATATAAACAATTACACATACATATATATATATATATATATATATATATATATATATATATATATATATATATATATATATATATATATATAAAATGATATTTAGTAATCCGTATGTATATTTCCAAAAGGATATACATCCAGGGAGCTCTGTCAAAAACAGAGCAATAATAGTAAAGAAAACGATCTCTTAAAATACCATAGTGATATTTATTTTGTTCAGATCGAAAGATTCCGATCTCAACCAAATAAGAGTTTGTTTTCTTTATAGAGAAAAACGTTAAAATTCCCTTCGATTTTGCCGTGTGACGATGGCTTAGGAGTAAGATATCTGACTGATGACGAGCTGTGACACACCGAAACAGTCTGTGGATGACTATATATATATATAACGTAGGTCGTTTTAATAGTATTTGCCTTAATGCATATATATATATATATATATATATATATATATATATATATATATATATATATATATATATATATATATATATATATATATATATATGCTTTTTTCCCTTCGAGATCGATTTGGCTATTGTTAAATCAAGAATTCGAAGGTTTTTCGACACGAGTATAGTTACCTATATATATATATATATATATATATATATATATATATATATATATATATATATATATATATATATATATACATATATATATATATATATATATATATATATATATATGCATTTAAGCCAAATACTATTAAAACGACATACATTTTTAGTAGATTAATTTACCAAATTACGAAGAATCCATCTCAGAGAGGCAGGAAATTTCGTCAGAAATTGATCAAATTTCATATCGGAAGAAAAGTACAAGACAAAAGGGTCAACCTTTCGATTTTCTTAAGTCAGCATCAGGGTAGGTAAAGCCACTTGGTGAGTTTTGTAGAACTAGTGAGTGTCATTACGGAGGCAAAGTGTGCTATGACGTAAATAAGATGTGACGTGAGAATGTGTCTTTCTGTTTTATATACCTTTACGAGATGCACGGCGGAGTGGTGGATAGCGACTCAGATTGAGGTTTCGGATAGCCGAGTTCGAATTCGTGTCAAATCTATTGCGTTCTAATAGCTTGCGAAAGTTAATAATCCTCTTCTTCTCCCGCATCCAGCTATGGCTAAATAACAGGACAGACCGGATTCTATAGCCTTGGATGGCAACTGGTCTACCGTAGAAAGAAATGGGAACCTACTGCGGGAAAAATCTGCCTCGTCAATCATGAATCGAAAGATACATGATAGTCTATCACGGATGGCACATAACTGACTTGGGAAAGGTATGAATCCTCTCCACCAAACTATGGGTAAATAGCAGGACAGACCGGGTTCTATAGCCTTGGATGGCAACTGGTCTACCGCAGATAGAAATGGCAACCTACTTCGGGAAAAAATCTAGCTCGAGAGATACATGATCACCCAAGCGTCTATCATGCATGGCACACAAGTGACTTGTGTTTGTAGTATATGTTATCGTCAACATTATGTTCATGATAAGTTATGTCAATATCTATTTTTTTCGTTGATGATGGATTTTAATTCATATGTCATTTTCAATATGATACGTTGTATATCTCACGGCGGCAAGGCATATTTATTTATTTATGGCGCGTCCAATATTTGCTGAGGAAAAGAAAGCAATGGTTATTGTAACAATATGTCCTCCATGATATTTGGTATACAGCACTTAAGTAAAGTAAAATGAATCAAAATTTCGCATCCATGTCCTCTATGTTACAAAAGAATATGGCGACATACAATACGAATCAACGTTCCTCTTTCTTCCACGTGTTTGTTAAAAAGCTCTAAAAGGGCAATATTGTTCGCAAGTAAACAGTTTAAGGTAAAAGTCAAAAATTTGCAACAGAATGACGAATTGTTGAATAGAATTAGAATGACGCACTATCAGCATTTTACAGTGAGTCTGCCGTGAATTCAAAACCAGATTTAATCGTGTTGGCTTAAAAACAAGAAAGGGAACAGTGAAATGGAACGGAATTAGATGAAACGAAACGGAATCAAATAAAAAATGAAAAAAAGAAAATTAAAATGTAATGGTTATTTGGTGAAGAAAGAAATCACTCTGGTCTGGCAAAAGTGAAGTCGGGTCGAAGTGGGGGGAAGGATAGGAATCAATAAAGGAAATTCTAACTGAAGAATTGAGAGAAAAATATTGAATGACGGGACCGATACAAATAGAAAAAGAGAAAAAGAATAAAAAAAGAAAACGAGAAGAATATAATAACAAAAAATGCATAGAGGAAGATGATAAGGTAGCTAAATATTAAACATTCGGAGCGAGAAAAGGAATGAACGAGAAAATGAAGGAAATATGTAGAAAGAAAACAATAAAGAATTAAATGAAGAATAATAAAGAAAGAATAATTTCATAGGATGAGAAAGAAAGAAAGAAAGAAAGGAAGAAAAAAAGAAAGGAAGAAAAAAGGAAAGAAAGAGAATAAGGACAGAAAAAAACTTGAAGATCAATCGGAGAGAAAAAGAAAAATGAAAAAGGGAAGCTTGAAAAAAGAAAGAAAGAAAAAAGAAAGAACAGATTAAGAATGAAAGGAAGGAAGAAAATGAATGAAAGGAAGGAAGGAAAGCAGAAAGAAAGAAAGAACAGTTATGAGAAAGAAAGAAAAAAGAAAGAAAGAAAGAAGAATGAACAATTATGAGAAAGAAAGAAAGAAAGATAGAAGAGTTATGAGAAAGAAAGAAAGAAAGAACAGTTATAAGAAAGAAAGAAAGAAAGAACAGTTATAAGAAAGAAAGAAAGAAAGAAAGAAAGAAAAAAGAAAGAAAGAAAGAAAGAACAGTTATAAGAAAGAAAGAAAGAAATAAAGAAAGAAGAGTTATGAGAAAGAAAGAAAGAAAGAAAGAACAGTTATAAGAAATAAAGAAAGAAAAAAAGAAAGAAAGAACAGTTATGAGAAAGAAAGAAAGAAAGAACAGTTATAAGAAATAAAGTAAAAAGAAAGAAAGAAAAAACAGTTATGAGAAAACAAAGTAATTGAAATGTTGAAGAGAAAGACAAAAGAAAGAACATAGAACATAAAAAAGAAAGAGCAATAGGGAGAAAAATGAATAAAGAAAAGTCGGATGAAGAGAAAGAAAGAAAGAAAATAATAATCGAAAAAGAAAGAAATTTGAATTGTGCCAAAAAGAAAGCAAAAAATGAGTAGAAAGTGAAAAAAGAAAGAAAATAAAATGGACCGAAAGACAAAACAAATAGAAATGTAAACGGATGTAACAAGAACAAAAAAAGGAATAAACAAGCAGAAGGATAAAAAGGATGAAAGATAAAAAGAGAAAGATAAAAAGAAAAATCAATGAAGAGGAAAATGAAAGAAAAAAGAAAGAAAGGATAAGCAAGAGAGCTAAAAAGAGAAAAATGAAACAAAGAAAAACTAAGGAGAACAGGAAGAAAAAAGGAAATAAACTGATTGCAAAGGAGAGAGAGATAGAGAAAGGACAGAACAATGGCAAGAAAATAACGAACACGTGAAAGGCCAATCAAAAAAAGAAAAATAGAAAAAAGAAAAAGAAAAGAAAATTAAATAATAAAAATAGATAGACAACAATGAACGTGAAATAAAAGTACAATTTAAAACAAAATGTCTCAGACGAACTGTCTAAAATGTCTGAAGGGATAATTCTTTGGAAAATGATAAAAATAACTCGAAAAGAAAGACAAAATGAAACAGTAAACAAAATCAACTAAACAGCAATAGTAATTCGTCACCAAAGAAGGAAACAATTGCCCGGAAACTGGTTTTCTTTAATGCCTTTCTTGTCATTCTTCTTTTTCTTCCGTCATATCTTTTCTTTCAGAGATCTGATCCTGAAAATAAACATGATCAGTCTCTTCGACGGTCATGCCTTTGCAAAAATGACATCTGAGAAAGACACTGGTGACTGAGCGAATAGAATTTTAACAGAATTTATAACAATAGGCAAAAAAGAGAGAAATTTTCACTATTTTTATGTTGATTTATATTTCTTTTCTTTTCATTCTCGCAGCCAACATTCAAAATTTACATTTTTTATGTAGACAACGCACACAAATCTTATATCTATATGATGCAAAATAAAATGACCCTGATATTCAGAGAACTTAAAACGATTTCTTGGTTACTTATTTTAGGGAATCTTTTTACTAAGTAACGTAAATAATAGTTAGTGCATTATTTAAACAAATCAATCCTAAATAATCAAAATATTTCTTTTTTTTTCAGCCATATGTCAGTTTATTGTCAACTACGAATGTTTTTATATTTACGTACACAGAGAAGTCATGCGTTTAATCGAAATAAATGCTGAGGACCGTTATGCAATTTAAAGGTTTTCTTCTTTGTCTTTGGGTATTTTTTAATGCTCTTATAGAATATAGTAGTAATTTGTACTTGCTATCCTTAGCTAATAGACTCTCTTTGTAAAAGCCAGATATCATTTATTTATAACAAATATTGTTAATATAAAAATAAAATGAAACTGCAAAAGTCGGAAATTAAAACGACAGACATTCAATTGCGATTGAATAAAGACAGACGATTATCAAGAACAAAGATAACAAAAAAGCATTATTAGTCTCATCAATATTATTATATTTGTTGTCTTTTACGTCTTGAATTTCTTTCACAGGCTATATATATATATATATATATATATATATATATATATATATATATATATATATATATATATATATATATACATATATATATGAAGAAATATAGTCTTAAAGTGTGGTATATGGATGGGATAAAGTGCTCAAAATCAGTGATAGAGCGTGTGTAAATATAAAAGTTGACTTCTATGTTCACTTTTATATTTATTTATATATATATATATATATATATATATATATATATATATATATATATATATATGTATGTATGTATGTATATATATATGTATGTATGTATATATATATGTATAGATAGATAGATAGATAGATAGATAGATAGATAGATAGATCAAGAATGGATACATATAGATAGATATGACCAGACTCTGATAGATAGATAGATAGATAGATAGATAGATAGATAGGTAGATCAAAATATATACATATAGATAGATATGACCAGACTCTGATAGATAGATAGATAGATAGATAGATAGATAGATAGATAGATAGATAGATAGATCAAGAATGGATACATATAGATAGATATGATCAAACTCTGATAGATAGATAGATAGATAGATAGATAGATAGATAGATAGATAGATAGATAGATCAAGAATGGATACATATAGATAGATATGATCAAACTCTGATAGATAGATAGATAGATAGATAGATAGATAGATAGATAGATAGATAGATAGATAGATAGATCAAGAATGGATACATATAGATAGATATGATCAAACTCTGATAAATAGATAGATAGATAGATAGATAGATAGATAGATAGATAGATAGATAGATCAAGAATGGATACATATAGATAGATATGATCAAACTCTGATAGATAGATAGATAGATAGATAGATAGATAGATAGATAGATAGATAGATAGATAGATCAAGAATGGATACATATAGATAGATATGATCAAACTCTGATAGATAGATAGATAGATAGATAGATAGATAGATAGATAGATAGATAGATAGATCAAGAATGGATACATATAGATAGATATGATCAAACCCTGATAGATAGAGAGATAGATAGATAGATAGATAGATAGATAGATAGATAGATAGATAGATAGATAGATAGATCAAGAATGGATACATATAGATAGATATGATCAAACTCTGATAGATAGATAGATAGATAGATAGATAGATAGATAGATAGATAGATAGATAGATAGATCAAGAATGGATACATATAGATAGATATGATCAAACTCTGATAGATAGATAGATAGATAGATAGATAGATAGATAGATAGATAGATAGATAGATCAAGAATGGATACATATAGATAGATATGATCAAACTCTGATAGATAGATAGATAGATAGATAGATAGATAGATAGATAGATAGATAGATAGATAGATAGATAGATCAAGAATGGATACATATAGATAGATATGATCAAACTCTGATAGATAGATAGATAGATTGATAGATAGATAGATAGATAGATAGATAGATAGATAGATAGATAGATAGATGGATAGATAGATCAAGAATGGATACATATAGATAGATATGATCAAACTCTGATAGATAGATAGATAGATAGATAGATAGATAGATAGATAGATAGATAGATAGATAGATAGATAGATCAAGAATGGATACATATAGATAGATATGATCAAACTCTGATAGATAGATAGATAGATAGA
>OZ038512.1:7075906-7103406 GCA_964036315.1 Acanthosepion esculentum
ACATAGCTTAATGTAATAATTTTTGTATGGGGGAATAAAACTTTTATTATTTAACATACAAAATACGCCCACTATTTTTTTTAAATTAATGATTAAAATAACAAATACTTATTTAATAAAAACGCAACATTGTTTTTTGCATATCTTTCCATTAATTTTCTTTTATATATGCAAGAATCCAGTTTCTAGTTTGCCCTGCGTTTGCGAGAATTAAAATAAATCAGATCGCTAAACAATTCAAAAGTTGGAATTTGTCTCCAGAAAGAAATACTTACGTATTACCAGTTGTATGTTGCATGCTCAAGAGTAAGAAATCATAAGAATTTATTCTTCGTTTTTAAAAAGGGAAAAGAAATTTCTTAAAAACATTGTCTACAACTCCTATAAAATTATATTAAAGAATTTATTAGACCGCGAAGTCGGGTTTTTTTGTCAAAGTATTTTCCAAACAAATCAGCTTATTCAAATTTTATCGAATGGTTTGCAAAATTGGATGAAACGTGGAGGTTGTAAATCTCGACAAAAAATGTTAGCGATATCTTCAACAATATTAAATACTGTGAGGATTTCAACATGCGTCAATCAGTGGCAAAAAGATTCTAGTAACCTGACAAAAGAAAAATTAATGGAAACGTGAAAATCACTCGGATGGCAAAAAATGGTATTAATAAGATCGCCTCATGTTCCGTAACCCATTAGAACCCTAACTGCAACTATAATAGTGTGTCCTGAGCAAGATAACCTGACGGAGCCCATTCCTCCTTAGGCTGGTTTTTGCATTCAGATTTGTCCTTTTCCTGTACAAGTTTCTACATTAAAGCAAAAAATCTCAAATGTTCTTTTATACTGAGTGATTGAAGCAAGTGTTGCATGGCCCCTGGTGGGGGTTGTCTTATTTCGTGTTTCCTTGGCCGGCGATTGCTAGTTGATTTGGTTCAGCAATAAAAAAAAAATTCAACAGAGAAAATTTTAACGGAAATATTTTATTAATGTCGACATGTACTAACTATCCAGTGAGGGCTGTTCCCCGCTTACTGGGGAGCCATTTTAGTCACGAAAGCGAACACGTCTGCATGGCTTGACAGTTAAGACTCGACTCTCTGAAACATGTCTCCTATCTCTTTTCCCACGCTAGCTCAGCCAATCAAAATCGATGTCCCATATTATGGCTTGTCTCTGACGCCATGGTCAACTTCAGGAAGTCGGAACAGAGATACACTTCGTATAAAAAAAAACAATCTAATAAACTTTTATTTAACACAAGTTGAATTCATTTTTTCCACATTTATTTGCGCGCAAATGAACGACAAAGAATCGAGCAGAAATTTTAAATTCAGATTTTCCTTCTCACATATTGGTTGCTACTTCAAAGAAAAAAAAGAGCAGTCTGCTATTGTTCTTTTACACCGATAGACGCAAGCAAGTTGAATTAATTCCTTTTTCCAGACTTATTTGTGGGAAAGTGAACGAAAAAATTATCAAGTCGAAATTGAACCCAGTACACCGGGTTCACTTTTCGCAGTGATAACCTTTATTAATGGAGATATTCCTCAAAGAAGTAAATGATTAAACAAGTGAATGTCGAAAGTAGCGCGAAATATTAGTGCAAAATGGAGAGGCGGCGACAGAGGCTGAAAAGAAACAACGGCTGATGACTAAGGAAAAAATACATGTAGGAGAAATGACGAAAATGCCAGAAAATGATATAAAAGAAAATTTATAAAAGAAAGAAAAAGCATGAAATACTTTTAAAATAAGAATTATTAGTAATTATACGAAGTTAACTTTCAATGTCTTTGGATTGAATAAAAAAAAGTCTTTTTTTCGAGATGAAATGCATCGGATATGGATCACTCAGAATAATTCGTTGGACAAAGATAATAGAAAAAGAAAATAATAAGGACTGTCTAACTAACATTTTTTCTTGTTTTCTTTGGCATCGAATACTTTGAAAAATTAGTTAACACATTATCGCAAAAGATTGCACACACAGGAAAAAAACGGTAGGGAAACATTTACACGTATGCATCCACAAAGCAAGGGAGAAGCTGGCGCGTATGATCATCTGAACGGTGAATAAATAAAAAGTCAGGGGACATGATGTATTTGAGGTTCTTTTTTTTTTTTAAGGGAGAGATGTCGCATAATGGGAGAGAAACAAAGATGAAGCGACGAACAAAAACCGATGAAATGTTCGGAAAGAAAGCGTTGCAAAAATAGATTAAAATTAAGGAAAGCCAAAAGAATAGACATGGAAACTGAAGGGTGGGAGGAATACAAACCGTGACTGAATGGCGAATACCAGGTAAGAAGAAAAAAGAATCAAACGAGAGAAAAAAACAACAACAACTAAAAAACGTTTTTAACAAACACTGGAATGATCATGAAATTAAATATTAGTCGATATTAAAGCGGTTTACCATTTAGCAGAAAGAACCAGGAAAAAGATAAATGAAATAAAATGAAAGAATTAAATGAAGAATATAAAAATCTGAGACTGAATGAAAAGAGGAATGAAAAATAAAATGAATCGTAGAATGATAAAGAAAGAAAGGTGGAATGAAAACGAATGAGAGGGAAAATTTAAAGACTGAAAATGAACGCCAGGAAGAATGAAAAAGAATCGAAGGGAGAATGAAAAAGAAAGAAAGGTGGAATGAAAACGAATGAGAGTGAGAAATAAAAGAATGAAAATGAACGCCAGGAAGAATGAAAAAGAATCGAAGGTAGAATGAAAAAGAAAGAAAGGTGGAATGAAAACGAAAGAGAGTGAAAAATAAAAGAATGAAAATGAACGCCAGAAAGAATGAAAAAGAATCGAAGGTAGAATGAACAAGAAAGAAAGGTGGAATGAAAACGAATGAGAGAGAAAATTAAAAGAATGAAAATAAACTCCAGGAAGAATGAAAAAGAATCGAAGGTAGAATGAAAAAGAAATAAAGGTGGAATGAAAACGAATGAGAGTGAGAAATAAAAGAATGAAAATGAACGCCAGAAAGAATGAAAAAGAATCGAAGGTAGAATGAACAAGAAAGAAAGGTGGAATTAAGACAAATGAGAGGGAAAATTAAAAGAATGAAAATGAACGCCAGGAAGAATGAAAAAGAATCGAAGGTAGAATGAAAAAGAAAGAAAGATGGAATGAAAACGAATGAGAGTGAGAAATAAAAGAATGAAAATGAAAGCCAGGAAGAATGAAAAAGAATCGAAGGTAGAATGAAAAATAAAGAAAGGTTGAATGAAAACAAATGAGAGGGAAAATTAAAAGAATGAAAATGAAAGCCAGGAAGAATGAAAAAGAATCGAAGGTAGAATGAAAAAGAAAGAAAGGTGGAATGAAAACGAATGAGAGTGAGAAATAAAAGAATGAAAATGAACGCCAGGAAGAATGAAAAAGAATCGAAGGTAGAATGATAAAGAAAGAACGGTGGAATGAAAACGAATGAGAGTGAGAAATAAAAGAATGAAAATGAACGCCAGGAAGAATGAAAAAGAATCGAAGGTAGAATGAACAAGAAAGAAAGGTGGAATTAAGACAAATGAGAGGGAAAATTAAAAGAATGAAAATGAACGCCAGGAAGAATGAAAAAGAATCGAAGGTAGAATGAAAAAGAAAGAAAGGTGGAATGAAAACGAATGAGAGTGAGAAATAAAAGAATGAAAATGAAAGCCAGGAAGAATGAAAAAGAATCGAAGGTAGAATGAAAAAGAAAGAAAGGTGGAATGAAAACGAATGAGAGTGAGAAATAAAAGAATGAAAATGAAAGCCAGGAAGAATGAAAAAGAATCGAAGGTAGAATGAAAAATAAAGAAAGGTGGAATGAAAACAAATGAGAGAGAAAATTAAAAGAATGAAAATGAAAGCCAGGAAGAATGAAAAAGAATCGAAGGTAGAATGAAAAAGAAAGAAAGGTGGAATGAAAACGAATGAGAGTGAGAAATAAAAGAATGAAAATGAACGCCAGGAAGAATGAAAAAGAATCGAAGGTAGAATGAACAAGAAAGAAAGGTGGAATTAAGACAAATGAGAGGGAAAATTAAAAGAATGAAAATGAACGCCAGGAAGAATGAAAAAGAATCGAAGGTAGAATGAAAAAGAAAGAAAGGTGGAATGAAAACGAATGAGAGTGAGAAATAAAAGAATGAAAATGAAAGCCAGGAAGAATGAAAAAGAATCGAAGGTAGAATGAAAAAGAAAGAAAGTTGGATTGAAAACGAATGAGAGTGAGAAATAAAAGAATGAAAATGAAAGCCAGGAAGAATGAAAATGAATCGAAGGTAGAATGAAAAAGAAAGAAAGGTGGAATGAAAACGAATGAGAGTGAGAAATAAAAGAATGAAAATGAACGCCAGGAAGAATGAAAAAGAATCAAAGGTAGAATGATAAAGAAAGAACGGTGGAATGAAAACGAATGAGAGTGAGAAATAAAAGAATGAAAATGAACGCCAGAAAGAATGAAAAAGAATCGAAGGTAGAATGAAAAAGAAAGAAAGGTGGAATGAAAACGAATGAGAGGGAAAATTTAAAGACTGAAAATGAACGCCAGGAAAAATGAAAAAGAATCGAAGGTAGAATGAAAAAGAAAGAAAGCTGGAATGGAAACGAATGAGAGTGAGAAATAAAAGAATGAAAATGAACGCCAGGAAGAATGAAAAAGAATCGAAGGTAGAATAAACAAGAAAGAAAGGTGGAATTAAGACAAATGAGAGGGAAAATTAAAAGAATGAAAATGAACGCCAGGAAGAATGAAAAAGAATCGAAGGTAGAATGAAAAAGAAAGAAAGGTGGAATGAAAACGAATGAGAGTGAGAAATAAAAGAATGAAAATGAACGCCAGGAAGAATGAAAAAGAATCGAAGGTAGAATGAAAAAGAAAGCAAGGTGGAATGAAAACGAATGCGAAGGAAAATTTAAAGAATGAAAATGAACGCCAGGAAAAATGAAAAAGAACCGAAGGTAGAATGAAAAAGAAAGAAAGGTGGAATGAAAATGAATGACAGGAAGAATGAAAAGAATTCAAGGTAGAATGAAAAGGTATGGAAGGTAGTAGGAAAAAGAACGGAATTTAGAATTTAACAGAAATAAAGTGAGAATGAAATAGAATGGAAAGTAGAATTATAAAGAACAAAACGGAGAATGAAAAATAATGGAATGTAGAATGTAATGTAGAATGTAATATAGAATGAAAAGAGCAATGAAAATGAATGAAATGGAAACTGAGAAAGAATAAAAAGGTGAATGAAAAAGAATGAAAGGTAGTGCGAAAAGAAATGAAAAGATAAATGAAATGAAGATTGAATGGGAGAATGAAAACGAATGAAATGGATAAAAATAATGAAATGTATTGTGTTGGTGCATAATTATCAGGCGTTTTTCTTAGCAAGTTATTTTTTAATAAGAATTGTGTTTTGTTTACTTTTTTACTAAAAATATTATTGTATTTTCAGGTTATAAAAATGCGAGTCGATAATCATATGCTCCGGAATAATCATTTAAAAATGTTAGTTGAATTGTTACGTTCCTTTTTTCATAATAAATATTGTTTAAAAACGCCTGATAATTATGCACCAACCCAATATAATGAAAGGTATAATGAAAAAGAATGAAATAGAGAGGGGGAGAGAGAGAGTGAATTAAATGTAGAAATCAAAAGACGGGTTGAAATCAAGGAAAGTTCCAGGAAAGAAAATACATAAAAGAAAATGTAAAAGAAAAATAATAGAATTTTAATGAGAGTAAAAGACTATGCGCAAGAAATAAACAAAAATGTCAGATATTATTTTTCCAGCAAAAAAGATACAAGCTATTTTTCCTAAATAAGAACAAATTAAAACAATTATTAAACAGACGTATAAATATTAATTTGGAAAAGAAGAAAAGAGAAGAAAAAGAAAAGAAGTAAAGACAAGTGAGTGTTCCGAAATAGAGACTATTATAATAACCATTTAAGTGACAACGACTTCGAACGATAAAGAAAGATGGACAGAACAATGACGCGGAAAAGGAAAAAAAGGAAAAAGGAAAATAAAAAAAGAAACGAGAACTAAAAGGGAAAAGCGTAAACAGAAAGGAGGAGAAAAGAAAATTGAATTTTACATTTTAGTAAAATAGCAACATGCAGAAGAGAAGGAAACTGATAGAATCCGATAAATGCAAGATTACGCAAACAGAATACAGCAATTTAAAGAAAGAGGACATCAAAAATGATCAGTTGAATTTGCGTTTGTGTAGAAAGTAAATAACGTAGAAAAGAAAACGATAGCGACAACCATTAACAAAGTTTCACGGTATTAAAAGAATGAAGATGAATCGGGTATAGAAAAAACAACAAAATAAACGTTTAATTCTGATAGTGAAAGTGAAAGTGAAAGTAAAGTTTGGTTGTCCGGAATTTAATGTTAGATTTTAGAATCAACTTTTAATCCAGAATTAAACTAATTAACTAAATACGAAACCTGAACAGCTACACATTTCTGCCATCGAGTTATAAGTTTATTTATGCATTTACGATAAAATTCTAAATGTTTGGACTCCAAGAAATCTTTGCAGCTTCTGTATCTCCTTTGGAACAAAAAGACTCTTGGCTATAAAAAATTGTAAAGGTGTTTGAAAAATTGCTAGTTTTGTGACATGTGATCAGGGAATATTGCAAAGGCTCGGGAAGCTTTAGAAGAGTCATCCTGGTTACATGTGGCCGAGCATTGCCATGAAGCATTGAACCACTGGTCAATTAATCATTGCCGGTCGCTCTTTGCTTATGTCAATGTATATTTCATCAATTTCGCTGGAAAGCAACGTAGGAACTTACGCACTGGTTAGATACAGAAAAGATGTAAAGTTTAATTCCAATGACAAACCACGAGACAGTCGCCATTATTGGTGTAATTTCAGTTTTTGTAACTTTTGGGTGTTCCATCATTTTCAAACCACCCTCATTTATAATTGTCATTTCTTATCACAAGTCATTTTGCAATGGATTATTCGAATTTCGGAGATGCAGCATTGAAAATACTTGAAAATTCGAAATCTTTCATTTCATGTGGAGCACATTTATCTACAGGGTCGATGGTCAAAATGTCGCTATTTTATATTTTTAATTTCGCGCACGTGCGTTGCTTGTTTTTGATTTTTCTCCTGCACTGTATAGTATGGTCAGTTGGGAAACAACAGTGAAAAAAAGCGCAACATGACGCAATTCAACCGGCCAGAAATTAGGAAATGGTATGCTGTACTGCTAAGCATTTGCGCCGGACGCTCCAATACGAATATTTCAGACTGTCTGGGTTTCAATCTGAGGACAGTCCAGAGGATTTGGAAAAAGTTTAATGAGTCTAATGGTGGTTTTATTAAATATATTTACTCTTTAGTATTTCAAGATTTTTTTGTGTCATGGTTAATATAACTGTTAAAATGAGATGTCACTGTTCATTTCCTTTTTGTGCAATTTAGACGACAATTTATCCATCATTTGGTCGAATATTATTAGAATTGAGGACACCCTTTATCGGCGACATTTCTCTGACACTGACGCCTTTTTTCTTCAGCTCATGTTGATTGTCACCTGCAGATGGACGTCTTCTACTACCTACACCTTCAAGACTCGTATCCCCTCTTGTAGAACTTCAGAAATCGACCCCGTACCATCCGATCACTAGAAGATCCTACCCTCACGCTCTGTTAATGTTGTCAGAACTCATCTCTTCTTTTTTAATGTCCAAAATGACGGGTATATAATGCTTTAAGTTAAATTCTGGAAAATATTGATGTAAAATTAACAAAGTAGACAATTTAATCATTAGGAATAAGTAATATATGTTTGTGCAATTATTATTCGCTTGGTTTGGTTTGTTTTACGGCATATCAACCTCAATGGGTTAATTTAATGCCGACAAGATTTTAATTGCTGGTATTATTTTCTTTTTTTCCAAAAATCATTACTGGTATTAAAACCTATTTTTACACTTTCATAGTGTTTTGACCCGAGTTTGGTGGTTAACTATTTACCCTTTAGCTGTGACCCTAACAGGTGCTACGAACCTGGGAGAGGGTAAACCTGGCAACACCAGCAATTAAGAGGTGGTTCCACGCTCTTCAAAACCTCCTGATCAGAGGCCTTGATGCTGGACGTAGTTTATCGTTTTACCCAGGACGCGAGTATAGTTTATCTTCATACCGAGGACGCCTCATTGGAGGGGTCTTATCCCTCTGCAGTTGTGCAATCGGCGCATTCTGAAGCCCCAGCCGACAGGGCATGCAATTATTATAGCCATGTATTAGAATACAATTAATTGTTTTTATCTGAAATATGACTTAATTTTCCGAAAAACTTCATAGTTAGCAAAGCGTTCTTTAGACAGTAAAACTTCTGTACCTTTTTCTTTTGCGTAGAAGAATAGGTTAAATTCTCACTACGCGAAATGTTCCTACTTTGGTTTCTGCAGCAAGTAAGTTTTACCGGTTATGAATTAAGAATTGTCTTTTAGAACTTATCGCTAACCGAAGCTATAGAGGCCTGTCTGCCTTGCTATTTATCTCATAGATGGAAGAGGGACACAGAAGATGGACAACATAATTGGAACAGGTGCAAATTCCATTCCTATATTTCAAAGGCCGATTATATTAAGAACTTTAACTTAAACTTCGTAATTGCAGGTGATATCTATTATTGTTGAGTCTTGACTCATTGTTGAATCTCGACTAATGCATGGAATAATAATGCAACACAAAATGTACTTAGAACAAGAATGTATTATAACAAGAAAGTGTACACAATATTTACATCTAGGAAGACCGTTCCTGGAGAATGTGTTGACTAAGTCGCAGTCGGGCAGAGTCTCTAGCTGGATCTCTGTATTCGCTCCCCTGTCTTCCGGTACCAACCATTATTTATATAGTCGGTAGTCACCTATGCAGATTAGGTGGATCCTACCACAACAATTATAAATACGTTTATTTATCAAATTTACTAACTTTGACTTATTTAGCTTTAGAAAAATTTAGCTAAATGCGTGATCTCTCCGAGTTCGAAAAAGTGCAAATGGTTGGATCTCGCAAGGAAGGATACTCGATCACTAAGATGCTAAAGTGTCTGGTTTTTCAAAAGCTACCATATCAAAAACTATGACGCAATTCGAGAAACAGGGCAAAACATCTAGCAACTGTAACAATTCGAGCTGGACTTGCAAACTGGCTAACAGTGACCGGCGTGCAATGAAACGCAATGTGGTAAAAAATCATCGAACAACTACGGCCAAAGTAACTGCTGAGTTGAATAATCATCTGAATAGTCCAGTTTCAGCTAAAACTGTTCGTCGGGAGCTCCATAAGGCTGCATATCATGGAAGAGCCGCCATAAAGGAACCTCTTCTCTCCACTCGCAACATTCAGAAGAGTTTGAAGCGGTGCAGATATCACAAAGGAAGATCAATGGAAGGAAGCCATATTCGTAGACAAGTTCAGTTTATTTCTCTTTTCCCATGTTCAGGGCGAGTTTATGCGTGGAGGCAGCCCAAACAACCTGACTGTATTCTTCCAACAGTGAAGCATGGAGGTGGATCAGTGATAGTTTGGGCCGCCATATCATGGAAATGTCTCGGTCCAATAACTGCCTTCATGGTAGAATCAACATCAAATATTACCTGAACATCTTGGGAGATCATGTTCATCCAATGGCCTAGACTTAATTCCCTGATGATGATTGCATCTTCCAAGACGATAATGCTCCAATACATACTGCTCGAGTGTTTAAGAGTTGGTAAGAAGAGCATGAAAGTGAGCTAGAACACCTGGAGTGGCTTCCCCAATTTCCAGATATTAATATTATTGAACATTTGTGGTGCATTTTGGAACGACAAGTTAGAAGCAGCTATACAACTATCATAATAATATATTAGAACACAATTAAAAGGTTTATTCTAAAATCGGTCATTATTTTCCATACAATCTGTTTTCCAGGAGATTGACTGTGTGCGTCGCCTATTTGAGAACACAATTCTGAAGGAGATCAATATGAAATTAACAAAGCGGACAGTTTAATCCTTAGGAATAAGTAATGTATTTTTGTGAAACTATTACAATAATATTTTAAAGCACAAATAAGAAATTTACTTTAAAATCGGACATTACTTTCCGAACGACTTAATAGTATTTTGGTACTAATTTTATAGCGGAAGTAAACGATTTGTCAAAGATTTTACTTTCAACTTACAGTGTACATATCATGCAGTTTGGAAAATTTCTCATAATCTTACAAAATAGTGAAAATACTTATAATTTTTATTTTGATAGAATATCAAAAAACAAACTGAAATCGAAAGTAAATGTAAAAGTAAAAAACGATTACATTGAAAGTAAAAGTGAAATTAAAATTCTGCGGGTAATGGTGGAAAATAATTGGTGGAAAATTGTGCCTATAATATATATTTACGTACCGTCGTCTAGGTCTTTTTAAACTAGTGAAAGTGTTTTATTTTTTATATCATTATAAAATGAATTTTTGAGGGTCATGTTACATAGAAACAAATAGATATAAATGTGAAAGTAAAAATGAAAGTAAAAGTGAAAGTAAAAGTGAAAATGTAATATCTTGCCTTTAATAGTAATAAAAAAAACATTAGAAATGAAAATATTTTTCTTTTCATTGATTCTTTTGGAAAAGTGACTAAAGAAATGAAAAGGTTGAGAATAAAAGCGGGAGTGGAAATCGTAGATGATGGAATTCTGTTTCGGAGGAAACTGAGGTTACAGTGACTGGAGGGCAGCAGATTTCAGAGACTGCCATAAGACATGAATGCAAAAGAGAAATAGGAAATTAGCGGATGTTGAAAATAATAAGGGGAGCGATTGAAAACCGTGGAATATAGTGAGAATAAAAGTTCTGCACCCAAACACAAACGTACACAAATATAATATGCCTACACTTGACTCCCAAAGCACAGGCAGAGATACACATGCAGATAGAAGCATTCTCACATTGGCTCATACAAGGGAATGCAAATATGTACTTCTTATGCCTAACATACGAAAGTATAAAAAGTAAATGTCTCAGCAATCGGGGTCGTCAAGATGGCTGACTCATTTGAACGAAGAGAAAAAAGGGTTATTTCAATAGTTTTTTTCAATGATTTCTTTCACTTTGTAAAACATTTTAAATGATTAAATGGACAATTCTACAGTGGAAAAATATTGCGATGAATTGAAATTAGATTTTTTTCCTTTCACAAGCGATAACGCAGCGTTCATTATATTATTCTTTCAGAGCAAACAGAAGACTCAATTGATACCGTGCAAATTCATGAAAATGGTTAATATATAATGGTGAATACACACACACACACACACACACACACACACACACACACACACATATATATATATATATATTCATATGTGTTTTTTAAAATAATATAGACAAGTGTTGTCTATTTATTTTATGTAAATTCTTTTCATGTCGTCTGATAAGTTTAATAACATTATCATTAAACGAAGAAAGAAAATCACAATATTGATACATATTTTTTAATCCAATCTAAGCTTTCGTCTTGCATAAGCCATTTTTAAAGATGACAATTAGAGTACAATATATTAAGCTGTTTGTTGCTGTTAAGGGTGTTAATATTTCCTTGGCTATTTCACTTTGCCTTTTCACAAGGCTACATTTATAATTCCAAGTATTGATTGTATTGTGGTCTGCTGGATCATGTAATTCAAATTGTGTGTATTGGGATAACATTTTTTCATTCATACATGTTTCTATTTATTTTATTTAAATTCTTTTCATATCGTCAGTATTCAGTTCGGTAAACGTTTTTAAAACCGTTCAAATTCAAAATGTTTAAGGTTTTTCAGTGTAGAATAATGCCAAATATATAATGAACATTACAGAAGAGTCAATATATGTACACGTCATCGTTCTTAACAATAAGCGGATTGTGTATATATATATATATATATATATATATATATATATATATATATATATATATATATATATATATATATATATGTCTGTGTGTGTGAATGTTTGCTTTTTATGTGTAAGTATATATATATATATATATATATATATATATATATATATATATATATATTTATAGATATATATTAAGAAATGGACTAAGTCTGACAATTATTTTAATATATTTTTGGTTTATACGTTGTTTTATAGATACTAATATTTAAGTAAATGCTTTGTTTATAACAAACAGTTTTAACAACATTTATCGCCATGTAGGATAGAGGTTCGATTCCTGTCGGTGGACGCATATGAGATTTCTCGAACATTCAGACTGGTAAATTCTGTTAGTGTTTATTATCAACAGAGCATTTATTTAAATATTTGTATCAATAAAATTAACGTATAACAATAAAACATATTAAAATAATTGTCGTACTTTGTCTATTTCAGAATATATGACATCATTTATCAACGTTAAGATATACTTTGAGCAGATATGAGCTGTCGAGTGAAATCATGGAAAATTTGTAGTTTAAAAGCAGTAATTCGACCTTGCGAACCAGAGGCTTCTTCCTAGCTTAACTGTTTTATCACGTCAGGTTATATGACGGTACCGCGAAGGATATAGGTTTGATTGCTTTAGGAGGATGCATATTTTCAATGAAATTTATCGGACCTTCAGTTTGGTAATTATTGTTAATTCTGTTATAAACAAAGCACGTACTTAAATATTTATTTCTATATAAATAACAATATATATATATATATATATATATATATATATATATATATATATATATATATATATATATATATATATATATATATGCATGTATGTACATACCGATGATAGATATTTGTGTATTTAGGCAGTAAACTCTTATTTTTAGGCATGTCTAATTGAATAAATTACAAACATAATGTCTGCAATAACTCCGCCTCAACAACTGACATTATATATCAATTCAAATGTCCCTTGGGAGAATTTATCTCTGATATATACATATATATATATATATATATATATATATATATATATATATATATATATATATATGTGTGTGTGTGTGTGTGTGTGTGTGTGTGTGTGTTAATCTACATATGTCTGACCATTCCTCCATTATGAGACATTTACACCAACACCCCTGTCCACATTCACAGTATAGAAAAATATTGATTGATTACACAACTATTCTAAACCAAGAAAATAACAAATTAAAACTACAGATACTCGAAATAATCTACATTAAAAAATTGAAACCGACAATGAATAGAATCAGCTACGAATACTGCAACAATGTTCTAAAATGCCTATAAAATGATCACATTTAAAAAATGGGAAACATTTGGGAAATAAAAGTGATTCTCACTGTTTCAGTGCATGTATTACCATATCCAATTGTTATATACGGAAGAATATTCTTGAATATGCAAGAATTAGGGTCAAAATAAGCAGACATACTCTTTATAATTTATTTAATCAAACATATAATATATATATATATATATATATATATATATATATATATATATATATATATATATAAGTATAAGATTGGTGTATACGGAATAAATTCCAATAACCAACAATTACGATTCTTAAAAGAGTGCTCAATACACAGTAGAACAAATATATATATATATATATATATATTCAGAAATAGTTTTAAGTTATGCTATATTTATGGGATAAAGTGCTCAATATCCAAGATAGAGCGTATGTAAATATAAATATAAAAGTGAACACTGAAGTTAACATTCATGCTAAATGCAATCGTTTGGGGACCTTGAGGTACGTAGTGCACCAGGTCTCTGTATTAGGCCCTTCAAAAAGTCTGGTTTGTTCTGCACAAAGCCTTCACCTTTATGATCAAATCATATGTACTGGTGTCTGGAATGTCGGGTCCTAGGAACTTAACTGCTTGACCCTGATACGTCGAAGTCTACCATATATATGAACAACGATAGAACAAATATAATGATTTAAAAAGTTACCTAGATTCTCCTTTAAAACTCTCGCAATCAACACTTATTCGTTGTTGTAATGTGGACGTGACATTAGACGAGATTCACGAAACGGAAATAGTAATGAGGAGTAGGGAAAATTTCGGAACACAACTAAAACAATTTATTAAATAAAAAGAAGATAAACATTCCGAGTGAGTATAAAAAAGAAAAACAATGTTACTCAAACCCTCCAACTAAGCATAATGACTTAATAAATATCTCTTTTTTGTTTACACAGACTTGATTTGTGAATAAATCTACAAATCAACCATTCGACCTTGCATGGAGTATTTCTGTCATATATGGTCTGGAGCCCCTTCTGTTTGTCTCAAGGTTCTTGATGAAATCCAGAGACGGATATGCAATACAATTGGCCCTGATCTGCCATCCCGTCTGCAGTCGCTCTGTCACAGACGTGCAGTCGCTCTGTCACAGACGTGCCGTCGCCTCCCTCTGTCTATTTTTACAAATCCTTTCATGGTAACTGCTCCGGGGAGCTGCTTTCGCTGGTTCCCAGACTTCATGAATTTAAGCGTTCAACTAGGCTGGCATCTCGCTCTCACCCTTTCATTGTCGAAACTATTAAATATTACCGTCTCTTCTACTCCAGTAGCTTCGTGTCTCGCATTTCTAGCCTATGGAACTTCCTCCCCTTTTCCCGTTTCCCTGATAGCTGTAATCTCCAACTATTCAAATGTAATGTCAATCGACGTCTCCAGATTCATTGATGTATCTCCTATCTTTCTCTTCATCCTTTCCTCTAACACTCCTATCTGCTCTCGCTCCACATCTTCTGTAACCCCTTGCGTGCTAGTGGCTTCTCGCCTTGCATGGGGTGAAACGCTTATAAAAAAAAGACCGCTTCGAGAATCTTTAAATGATAAGCGGATCTACCTCCGTGAAAATAGTGTAAATATCATACTTACATTTATGAGCAGAATCTGGGCTGTCCAACAGATACTGACCGATTGCCGAGTCGTGAAAAGACTGGGTCGTTCTGGAAGAAAGGCTGAAATTACCTGTCCTTGCATTATCAGGAAAGTATTGGCTTATACGGGTCTCGATTCTCTGATTAGTCTGTCTAATTGTATTCGGTATCGGACTGAAATTTTAATTTATATACTCAGAAATGATTTTTTGTGATGTCAACAAACTCTCGTTGTCACTTTCGTAATGCTCTTTGCAGTAGAGACTTTGTAATCGCAGATACAACTATAGTAACGCCGTTGAACAATGCTGGTGTCAGACGCCTTCGAATATCACTCGTACTAATAGTACTTGCTCGATAATACTCGCTCGAATAGTAACCACCGAATAGTAATCAGAATAGTAATCCTTATCGCGAGATTTTCACTAACCACCCCACGCGGTCGGATGCAGCACAAGGTCAAGTTTATTGTAGGGTATCCGAGTCCGTAGGCTCGGCCAAAAATACCCCGTAGACACCGTAAAAAACGGGGTCGATTAGCTGTCTCCTGAGCCTCGACTAGGGATCCTCTCTGCCCGGAGGCAGAGAGTTTGACCAGCACACATTCGAAGTAATTCGGAGAGTGATGATATTCACTAAGCGCCGCACGCGGTCGAATGTGGCACTAGGCCGAGTTTATTGTGGGGTATCCGAGCTAGTAGGATCGGGCAAAACTTCCCCGTATACCCCGTAGAAACGGGGTCGGGTAGCAGTCTATCACCCCAGACGAGACTCTGCCCTTTGGCATAGCCTCGTCTGTGTTCGTCTCGTGATCACTTAGACACCACGGTAATTCCCATATATACATTTCCTTTATCATCACGTGATCTACTTATTCAAAATGGGATCGCCGGTGTTTGCTCTCTGCTGATCAGTGTTCAAACCCCAGTGTCGGCAGCGACATTTTATTCCGATATAACATATTTTGAAAATAAAAACAGACCATCCTTGACAATAGAAGGAAAAATAGACCGGGTTCCAAAAGCAACACGCAGTTTTGCTGCCGTAAAACTTGATGTAATACACGCTGACACTCTGTTAGCGACTATATGACTAATTCTACCCAGCCATTGTAGTTTTAAATAAATGGGACAAAAAAAAAAAGGGTCTAAAAACTACCTGTTCCTTAAAACATTTAATTTTAATAATGCCTTTGATGACGTTGATTGGAAAACCATTTTTAATAAAAATACAACGAATTTTTTCAAGTTCTTGATTACGCGTACAAGGAGAACAAATTATCAACGCATCAAATTATTTTTTTACTCGACTTAGGAACAAATGATTTCCAATTTGTAAGAAACCGGTGAACGTAGATTGGCGAGAAACACTGGTAATAAACAAACCATCATTACGCTGAGCAAGAACGACCAAGAACGCTGTCCACTTCCAGAGTAAATTACAAAAATGGTTGAAGGGATTTTAGTTGGGTGTGAAAAGCCGTAGCGTCGTTGATAGAATTGAAGATAGAAAATGTGTTAACAGCGTAACGCAAATATACATAGGGCTTACGGCATTTTTCACACAAAAGGCTCTTACAAAAAAAAACACAAAAATTTTGGCTAGGACTGGACCCATGGGACTGCCCATTGAGACCCCATCGATTTGGGCATACATAGTATTATCAAAACTAAACTCAACTCCCTTTCTTGCTAAGTGCATAAACCTACAAAACAGAGCTTCTGGAATTAATGCAGGACCCAGGGGACCCCTATAGAGAACTTAACATAAATTTGCAAAGTATCTGGAAGGAGAACGTTCGTATACAAGCTTGCAATTTCAAACGACACTAAAAGCTTTTCATCAGAACATATTTCAGAATTTATAATGAAATTGATAATGAAAACCTGAAGGGTTCAGAAATACAGTAATTGAAGAACGAATTAGAAACACGTTGGAGCATTTCTGACAACCACTTGTATTGTACGGAGCATATAATGGATAGCATAGGTCGAAGAGGAACATTATTTTTTCAGCCTTAGGCAAACCGTACAATCTTTGACGTCGGAACCCAACAGGTCTGATACGGTTATACACCTCTTTGGAAATTAGGTTACTTTTAAAAACAGATATTATACCTCTCTGTATCTTCGTCCCTATTATATTGGTTTTGTTCCAAGAACTTGCAGGACCATTTTTTTCTAAATTTTGACGAATCATGTAAAATGGTTTCCATTTTACTGGCATAATCCTGACTATTCAAGATAACCACTCCAGAAACATTATCTCGCTTAATGATATAAATATCAGTTCTAGGTTTTAAGGATTTAATCGTCTGGAAGTGGAAACTCTGCCACGCAAACGAGTCACGATCGACTGACAGAGACAAATATTTATTAGATAATTCATGTAATCATGTAATCTAGTTTTACATAAAGAGAATTTGTTAGGAAGGAAAGGTTTGAGTGAACAATAATTCAAACTCAGAAAAAGTGTTCCCCTTGCATTTACTTTAGAAGGGGAAATACAAAAATTCAACACTCTGGAAGAACTAATCTTTCAACTTGGAAAGCATAACAATATAATTATATAAAAGTGTGTTTCATGCGCATTTACAAAAAAATACCCAACTATCAATTGCATCAATTTTTTATCTTAGAAATTGACCCCTGTAGATGATCTTGGATGAAATTGAATGTACTTGAGAAAATAAAAGAAATGAAAAAAAAAACTACGGTTCTTTCATTAATGAATTTCGTAACAACATTAATAAATTGATCCGTTAATTTGAGAGGATTAAAATAAAAATAGACATATATATATATATATATATATATATATATATATATATATATATATATATATATATATATGGTTGGCTGTGTGGGGGGTTGTAGAGCATGGAAAATTTAAAAAAATTATCCGACTATTGTCCAAAGATATGTCATGCCGAAAGTACAGATAATGTTTTACCTACCTAATCATCTGTGTAATATTTTTTCTTCAAGAATGCATAACTGCTAACATCTTTTTCCCTCAAAAATGTATAGCTGGTAATATTATTTTTTTTTCAAAAATGTATAGATGGTAATATTATTTATTTTCAAAAATGTATAGCTGGTAATATTATTTTTCCCAAAACATACAGCTGGTAATATCATTTTACAAAATGTATAGCTGGTATTATTATTTTTCCAAAACGTACGCTGGTAATATTATTTTTTTCAAAAACTTATAGCTGGTAATATTTTCTTTTTCAAAATTGTATAGCTGGTAATATTATTTTTTTCAAAAATGTATAGCTGGTAATATTATTTTTTTTTCAAAATTGTATAGATGGTAATATTATTTATTTTCAAAAATGTATAGCTTGTAATATTATTTTTCCCAAAACATACAGTTGGTAATATCATTTTACAAAATGTATAGCTGGTATTATTATTTTTCCAAAACGTACGCTGGTAATATTTTTTTCAAAAACTTATAGCTGGTAATATTTTCTTTTTCAAAATTGTATAGCTGGTAATATTATTTTTTTCAAAAATGTATAGCTTAATATTATTTTTTTCCAAAATGTATAGCTGGTAATATTATTTTTTCCCAAAACATATAGCTGGTAATATTATTTTTTCAAAAAACGTATAGCTAGTAATATTTTTCAAAAACGTATAGCCGGCAACATTATTCTTTCCAAAAAAATATAGCTGATAATATTTTTTCAAAATTGTACAGCTGGCAACATTATTTTTCCAAAAATGTATTATCAGAGGCCTTGCTGTTGGTCGTAGTTTATCGTCATACCTAAGGCCTGTTTGGGATGCAGTATCAAATGTTATTATTAATAATAATGATGTTTTCCTACAAAGTAATAAAGTTGGCTGCAAGAAAGAAAACACGGCTTAGGACCATTGAATTCGGTAGTTCTCTGGGAGAAATTATATCAAAACAAAAGTGTTATATAGGAATAAAGTGTCGCTACCGACAGTTAAGTTTGAACATAGATCGCCAGTGATCAAACACTGGCGATCCCATTATTGAATTAAGTAGATCACGTGACCATAGAGGAAATTCATGAGTAGAAAGTATCGCGGCGATAACGATCGCTATTCCTAGTCTATCCTCTATACCATCACTCAGTTATGTGCCATGCGTGATACACGCTTAGGCGAACATGTATATTTCGATACATGACTGACGAGGCAGATTTTTCCCGCAGTAGGTTGCCATTTCTTTCTGCGATAGAATTGTTTCCATCAAAGGTCTGTCCTGCTATTTACTCCTAGATGGGGCGGGAGAAGAGGAATCATATCTTTCTCAAGGGTATTAGCACGTAAGTGAATGTAATGGATTCGACTGTAATTCGAACTCGGCTCTCCTATTCCTCAATCCGAGTCGCTATCCTTTACTACACCGTCTTTCCCCCTCTATAATATACGGATCGCTATTTCTACTTTATCCTCTATCGCAATACGGACCTCAATTCTCTACTCTGTTCACTATACTATTCCTTTATTCTGATCTATAGGAGCGAGTATTATGGAGCAAGTACTATTAGTGAGAGTGCTATTCGAAGGCGTCTGACGCCAGTATTGTTCAACGGCGTTACTATAGTTGTATCTGCGATTACAAAATCTCTACTACAACGATTACGGAAGTGACAACGAGTATTCGTTGACATCACAAAAGTGGCAAGGGGTTTTCGTTGACTTCATAAAAAAAAAAGTAAATCCAAAAACCTATTTCATTCGTGATATGAAAAACCGAATGGAAAAACGAAAGCCAAGACCATTGTATTCAATTGTTCTCGGGGAGAAATTACGTCAAAACAAAATGTAAATACAAAAAAAGCTTTTTCATTTGTGATATGAAAAACCGGATGAAAAATGAATCATTAGAAGTGATGTTGATATTGTGTTTTAAAAACATTTTTTTAAACTCATTTCATTCTTTAAAATTCCCAAGCTAAGTTTATTATTTATATCCAATTAAGAAAAACGTTTAAATGTCTTTACCTAGAAGTTGTTTGTATGATTTCATGATGAGATCATTACGAAAACTTCAAACCTTAGGGGAATAAATTGAATTAGGAATGTTTATATATATGGCGACATTCATACAAACACACGCATGGATATTTATTGTTCTTATCTAACCACTTTGATATGACACGAAGCCGAAAGTATGGGGTATGTAGTGAGGATCGGACACACTACTTTGCGATTTTCGAAGGTTGGCTGAGGTTGATGAGTAACTGGTTAATAAATGAAGTCTCAATGACCCAACGTGTCACGGGTAATATATATATATATATATATATATATATGAATGAAGAAATATAGTCTTAAAGTGTGCTATATTTATGAGATAAAGTGCTCAATATCAGAGATAGAGCGTGTGTAAATATAAAAGTGAACATAGAAGTCAACACTTAGAGGCGACAGTCTGTTTCATGCTAGTGCAATCGTCAGGCAACTAGTTGCCTATTTATACATATATATATATACAAATGAGATAAAGAACAAATGGATTAAAATTCCACTCTGTTAGTAGCATTTACATTTTTCTTTTTTTTTTTAAAAAAAGGGCTCAGTACAAAGTAGAGCAATATATTATTATCATTTTTATTATAAGAGATTATAATACAAATCGCTACACAAAAGCTTTCAGATTTCAATAAATTGATTTTTCATGGCGATGATGAGTAACTGGTTAATAAATGATTTTTAAGGAAATTTGAAAAGCAAAGTGTTACCTCTTTCCCGAAAAATAAATGGCATGGGATAAATATAAGGTCAGGATTAAAAATAGACTCGTGGGTATGTCTTTATTAAGCAATTAAGTGCAAGATCAGCGCTAAATAGAAAAGTAACCTCAGATGGCAGGGGTGGAGGAGTTATTATTCTTGCCATGATAAACCAGAACATAAACAGGCGACCATTGACAGTTGCGGAATATATGTAAGCAACAAATGTTTCGGAATTGTAGACAAATATGACATGTTCAATTTTTGAAAGGACGTTGAGAAAAGGTTGAAATATATTAACAACTAGCAGCATGGCCCGGCGTTGCCCGTGCTTGATTCGAAAATCGTACAACTCATACAGCAATCGCTATCACTTGACTTAAAATATTTTTGCCCTTCCTTACCTTTAAAGGTGTGCCCTTTGCCGTGCTGATGTTGCTACATGCCTTACTTCTTGCCTATCTCATACTGCGAATTTTTTCTAAGCTCTATACTAAACATTAAATCTGTTAAGAAAAAAGAACTAAACAAAATGAACACAAAACGATCAGCTTTAAAAAACGACTCGTAACTGGAAAAACCAAATGAAAAAAGAATGTTAACAACAAATACTTTTTCACACCCAACACAGTTCTGCCGAATCAGAATCAACGTTGAGTTTAAGCAAGCGAATGAGCCAATTGGAGTAAAGTGCCATGAAGATTTAAATTTTTTCCACTTGTGATGAATGCAGCTATCGATTTTTTTTGCATGCTAGTTAACATTCGTGTCAGTCAGCTGTTGGCTCTTCCGCTGGCCAATACAATCTTCCTGCCTATTCATGGCAGCCAGCTATTAGGCTCTCGCTCTGGCCAGTAGAAAATGGCCGCAAACTACATGAAAATTGCTGTAGAAGCATGAAAAAATCGATTATTTCCACTATCGATAGGAGTTGGGAAACGGTCATTCAGTATTGGCCTTATTACTAACTTGGGGCATGTGCATGTAAATTTTGGTGTAAATCCGTCGAAAATTGCAGCCGTGCATTTGTTACATACACACACACACACACACATCATGCCTTTTATAGATAGAGATTAATAATACGAACTGGACGGCGATACATAGTAATATTAAACCTGAACTAAAAAAAAATAGGGTAATTACTTGTAGAGGGTGGACCGTTATTCACTAATAAATTGTGGCTATAAGAAATGGTAATGCGTGAAGTTAAGTGGGGATATATGGTCAGAATTAAAAAATAGACATGTGGGCATGTCTTGATTTAACAAACATAAGGTTAAATTTGGTAGCACGAATCAAAATTCTGACCTTATCTCGACTGGAATTCGAACTTGGATTCCTTATTTCTCATTCCGAAGACATAACCATTAAACCACAACACATACTGCTTTATATGATGGATAGTGTCTCGAATTGAGGAATCGGGGAGCCGAGTTCGAATTCCAGTCGAATCCTTTACATTCACTTACGTGCTAATACCTTGGTAAGGGTATGGATAATCTTCTTCTCCACCCAGCTATGGGTAAATAGCAAGACAGACCAGGTTCTATAGCCTTGGATATCAACTGGTCTACCACAGAAAGAAATGGCAACCTACTGCGGGAAAAATGTGCCTCGTCAGTCATGTAAGGAAAGATATATGATTGCCTAAGCGTCTATCAATCATGGCACATAACTGACAGATATATATATATATATATATATATATATATATATATATATATATGCATACATATATATATATATATATATATACATACATATATATATATATATATATATATATATATATATATATATATATATATATATATATATATATATTTATGTGTGTGTGTTTTCTCCTACAGCTGAAGCGGTTTTATGTTTTGTAATTTAAATGCATTAATACGTTTTTTGCTTTGTTTCTGAATACGTTCGGCTGAAATGGAGGGGGTGACTAAATTGCCCATGCGTCTTTTTGCTCTCAAATACGTCACATCTGCCCACATACATACATGCCCGCAAAGGTATGTTGCTACATAACAATAAGAAAGTGTGTGTTTGTTTGTATGTGGCGTGAGATAGATAGATAGATAGATAGATCCAAAAAGGCCTGAGATAGATAGATAGATAGATAGATAGATAGAGAGATAGAGAGAGAGAGAGAGAGATCCGAAGAGAGGGATTGATAGAGAGGGGTTCAATGCAGACTGATTTGTCATCGTACATATAGATGTGATATGCCCTTACTAAATGAATGTCATTTTTAGAAAACAAAACAAATCCTTTACTACAACAAAGCAACCCACACATGCAACGCTTCCAACAAAAGTAAATGAAGATATAAAAAAGTCAAAACACAGATAGAATTCTTTTGTAATTTATCGTGAATAAAATAAACAAATTTTCAATAAAACATCATGGATTTTAAAAAAGCGTGTAAATAGCAAGGAAGCTAAAGAATAGGACTTAACGAAATTAAAAAGAAAGCAAATGGTTTTTGAATAGCTAAATTATTTAAAGAATTGACTTTCTTCCACCCGTGTTTTATATAAAAGAAAATGTTTTGCTGTCTACGTTGTAATAACCGCAACCCCCACCTATTATATAAGACGAAAAAAAAAATGCCCCGTGCGGGTGGTTAATGAAATAAGGAAAGCGTATTGAATACAGTTTTTAATCACAGGAAAATTGGATAAGAACGAGAAAAATTAAAAATGAAAATATACAAACAAATAAAAAGATGTCTGTTTAGAAAGGTACACAAAAGATTAATACGCAATTAAATCATTAAAGAAATTTCGGAGAAAATACAAGTGCGTGAAGCGTTTGCAAATACGTTGGGTTAAGGCTGGGGAGAGAGGGGAGTAATGTATGTGGAGTGGGGGAGAGTAAGCGAAGGCAGATGTGAATGCGAGGGAAGAAAGACGGTGGGGAATACGAAGAAAGAGGGAGGAAGAAAGAAAAATGAAACATGTTAGAGTGAATCAGAAAGAGTGGTGAAAAAAATGGACATGAAAAAAAGAGGACAAAATTAAGTGGGTGGTAAATGCGCAAGGAGAATAAGATTAATTTGAGAAATAAATGATGATAGGAGCAAATATATATATATATATATATATATATATACAAGTGCTCATATCATCATTTACTTTCAAATACTTACATATATATATATATATATATATATATATAATAGAAATTTTTAGGAGGATTTGAGAATTATAATTAAGTAATTCATTGAGTCTGAAAGATACGTCAACAGAATGCTGAAAGCACTAGACGGCCGTTTCGTCCTATATTTGGGACTCATCAGCAGTGTGCATCCACTACCGAGAATTGAAACCCTGACAGTTGAGTTATCAAGCAAACCTCATACCAACTGTTCCAACGGGCCTCGGTGACGAAGAGGTAGCAAATCAGACTCAATATAGCGCCGCTCGCTCACAAATCCCGTGGTGGAACTCAACTGAAATTCTCTGTAACCATAGGACGGTGCCCCCAGGAGCCACGACTACTATCACTAAGCCGATCAAACTGAAGCATTAGAAGCCGGATCAAGCAATGATATACACATGATATAAATGATAAATGAATTACGTAATTATACTTATCAAATCCTCCTAACAATTTCTATCATGTATATATCATTGCTTGATCCGGCTTCCAATGCTTCAGGACACATGGCACAGTGAATAAAAGCGTTGGTTAGATCCAGTGACAGGGCTCAAAGAGTGTGAGTTCAATACCAGCTTAAGGCGGTGGAGAACTTGGAGAGAATTACAGGAGATAACTGGTAACTGACATCCATTAGACTTGGCATGCGGAACTAGAACAGTCTACTACAGTGAGTGAAATAAAGGGTTCAGTTCGACATTCCAACCACCTGAAGAAGGCCGGAGCGTACAACGGCCGAAACGTAATAAATATGGCGACAAAGATGAGGACAATAGTCCGAATAATGCAAGTAGTGTACATAATACATCATCTCCGAAATATAAACATATATATTTAGGCAGCAATCCTTCGTTTATGCATGTTTCATTGAAAACGACAGACAAGATACTACGGTTAAGCTTTTATATTATTTTTCTTGTGTTCGAACAAGAGCTTTCTTTTCTGGACAAAGAGTGTGCAAGAACTGTGCAAATGTAACCGATGACCACCAAATTAGACTATTTCTCCCTAAAGTAAGTAATAACGATAGTGAACACACAGTCAAAAATTACATCACATTTATTACAAAAACCAAATGCGCGTTAATTACAAACAAGACGAATCTTCACTAAGACATATTATAAAGAAATACACGACCCCAATTGACCCGAATTATATAAATCAAATCAATTATAAAAAAAATTAAGACAGTTAACCTTATCCTAAAAAAAACCACACCAGCTAAGTCAAAATTACAAAGAACGAACATTATCTATGAGTTCAAATGCCCCTTAAGGAACTGTGATCCTGATCAAACCGGACTCATAAATAATTTCATCGGTTACACAACTACAAGCTTATCCAGACGTCTTACGTTACACCTATATGATCACAGCTCCATTAGGACCCATTTAAACACACACAAAAACTTGCCAGACTCCATTAGAAATATACTAGTAGAAAACACAAATATAATAACTGCATCCACCTGTAAAAAAAAAGATTAAAAATAATGGAAGCTTTAATAATAAAAAAGAAAAAGCCAACTCTTAACAATATTAATTATGAACAAGGCCACAATGTGCTAACCGTATTCGTAAATTAAAACATCCCTACTACACACTAAGACATACACATAATGCACACACTCAATTAAGCTGAACAATCGAATCATCTTTGATAATGGCTAAAGGCATAGCCGAAAGCACTCGGAAATATAAAACATTTGGACAGTTTTTGCACACTCTTAAAAGTAAAACCAAAATGCATCCTTGATAATGGCTAAAAGTATAGCCGAAAGCGCTCAGATATGCAAAAGATTTGTGCAATTTCTATATAAATTTACGTCCAGAAATGATGAAAAATTAAATAAAATTAAAACCCTGTCAGCCGTTTTCTTAATAAACCTTATATAAAAGAAGGATTTCTGCCCAAATACAATACGCACATATATCTCTTTTACGACGGTGAGTTAAGCAGTTACATATAAATATTTTGCCTTATGCATTTACAAGTATATTGACACACACACACACACACACACACACACACACACATATATATATATATATATATATATATATATGTGTGTGTGTGTGTGTGTATTTAGGTAGAAAATTCTCTTTTACGCATGTCTGATTGAATAAAATAATAAATTACAAACGTAATGTCTGCTTATTTTTAGCATAATCAGTTCATATTCACGAATGTTTTTCCGTGTATTACAATTAAATGATGCAAGAAACGCACTGTATCAGTGAAAATCTGTTATATTTTCCCAACTACATTCCATCTATTTTTTGCATGTGTCTTTGCTAGAGGCAAATGTGACACGCTTGGGCGGTCATGTCTCTTTTCGATTTAACATAACAGAATATCCACAGCAGGTTGACCTTATTTTCTGCAGTAGACTGGTCGACAACCAAGGCAGTTGGACACTTTCTTATTAAGTAAACCACAGTTGGTGGAGCAGTGATGGAGGCATACCTTTCCCAAAAATCATTTTTGTGGGGGCGAGAAAATATTGCATTAACATTTTTTAGAATAAAATTTATTTTCCCTATGAAAGGCCTACTATTTAACCCATATCTGGAGGGAGTAGATGGATGGAGAGAATATTATATTAACATTTTTTAGAATAGAAATGATTTTTCAGATGAACTTTGGTGGAGCAGTAATGGAGGCATACCTTACCCAATAATCATTCATAATCAGACATACAGAATATTTGGGTAATTTATATATAAATTTACATCCAGAAATTACAAGAATCACGTGATAAATATATATATATACATATATATATATATTTATAAATGTGTATTTAGGCAGTAATTTTTCTTTTATGCAAGCTTCATTAAATATGACAGGTGCTTTAGATTTTTTATAAAATTTCTCAGAAGATCATATAATTTTTTTTCTTTTCAGTAGGTAAATTATATAAAAACTCTCCCAGTGTTGTTTTTATCCGAGTGCTATCGGCTATAAATTTAGCCATTTTCAAGGTTGAAATATATTAACAACTAGCAGCATGGCCCGGCGTTGCCCGGGCTTGATTCGAAATTCGTACGACTCATACAGCAATCGCTATCACTTGACTTAAAATATTTTTACCCTTCCTTGCCTTTAAAGAGTGCCCTTTGCCGTGCTGATGTTGCTATATGCCTTACTTCTTGCCTATCTCACACTGCATTTTTTTCTAAGCTCTATACTAAACATTAAATCTGTTACGAAAAAAGAACTAAAAAAATGAACACAAAACGATCAGCTTTAAAAAAGGACTCGTAACTGGAAAAACCGAATGAAAAAAGAATGTTAACAACAAATACTTTTTCACACCCAGCTTGGTTCTGCGGAATCAGAATCAACGTTGAGTTTAAGCAAGCGAATAAGTCAATTGCATTAAAGTGCCATGCAGATTTAAATTTTTCCCACTTGTGACGAATGCAGCTATCGATTTTTTGCATGCTAGCATGCTAGTTAACATTCGTGTCACTCAGCTGTTGGCTCTCACGCTGGCCAATAGAATCTTCCTGCCTGTTTGTGGCAGCCAGCTATAGGCTCTAACTCCGGCCAGTAGAAAATGGCCGCAAACTACATGAAAACTGCCGTAGAAGCATGAAAAACCCAATTATTTCAACTATCGATAGGAGTTGGGAAATGCGAAGTCGGTCTTGGGATTTTTGTTAACTTGGAGCATGAGCATGTAAATTTTTTTACATGTCTACGATGCTATTATATTTGT
>OZ038512.1:7108406-7123406 GCA_964036315.1 Acanthosepion esculentum
GGGCACCGTGAAGCAATTCACTCCACCAGAAATTTTGGAATTTGCGCCGGTAGCATCGACACGAATATTTCATGGTCTTTGGGTGTCAATCTGAGGACAGTCGGGAGGATCCGTAAAGAGGTGAATGAGTTTAATGGTGATTACGAAGGTGAGACAATTCGGAAAACTGATACTGATCGTTCTGATAATAAATGAACCCCTCCCCGAATCTATTGACGATAGCCTCAGTCTCAACAAGGAAGCCTACGTCAAGTTCCTTGAGGAGGTGGTGTTCCCTGAGCCAGGAGTGTCGCAGCTCGTAGACCATATATCTGGCAATAGGGCTCTTCACTATGCCACACAAACAGGAGAACGCAGTCATGGGTGTCAGACAATTTCTGGGGCCATATTACCCTTGACATCTGGCCACCTAATTCCTCAGACTGCAACCCCTTAATTATTATGTGTGGGGCGTAGTTGAGCGAGATAACAAAAAAACTCTTTGTAACACCAAAGATGAACTGAATGCAAGCATTATGGCATCATTTACTAACTTAAACATGAAGACCGTTCAAAAAGGATGCAGGAAATTCTGAAGTTGTCTGGTTGAAGCTTATAGCGATTTTATTGAATAAGATTACTCTAGTATACTCGATAGAGTAATCGAATTCCAGGCAAATCCATTACATCCCCTTGCGTGAATTTCTTTTCGGATAGGTATGAATCCTCTTCTTGTAAGTAGCAGGACAGACCGGGTTTTGTAGCTTTGTATGGGTAACTGGTCTACTGCAGAAATATAATGGCAACCTACTGCGGGAAAAACTGTCTTGTCAGTCATTATCGAAAGATACATGATCGCCTATGCGTGTATCACACAAAGGCGCATAAATGACTGGGGTATTTTCGTGTCATTTTGGTAATGAGAGGGAGAGTTTGGAGGATGGAAAATAATTCTTCTCCAACAAGGACTCGAGACGCTTTTGAACTGTCTCTTATAAACTTATCTGAAATTAATATATATATATATATATATATATATATATATATATATATATATATATATATATATATATATATATATATATAAGTGAACATTGAATTTAAAACACAGAGGCGACAGACTGTTTCAGGCTAAACGCAATTAGGAGGCCACATGTGTTGGTTATTTTCTAGACTATTTATATATACGGGTCAGTGGTGCGTAGTGGGTAAGTTTATTCAAACGGTTATTTTGGCGGGAGTGGTTTATTTATTTGGATTAATTCATTTTACCTGTTTTTTTATTTTTTTTTATTTTACATATTTTTATATCTTCTTTTCGGTTTTCGATTTTTTAGTAACAAAAACTGAGATGAGTTCTCATCGTTTATTTAGTAGTTTGTTTTGGTCTGTGAACCTAATTATAGTTTTTTTCGTCTAATTTTTGTCTACGTCTACTCTAACGGTTATTTTGTCGGGAGCGGTATGCAAATTTGTTTATTATTTACTTTATTTGGATTGATTTATTTTTATTGTTTTTGCTTATTTATTTATTTTTTTATTTATTCTTTTCAGTCTATTATAGCGATTATTGCAGGAGTGGTTTGTTAATTTGTTTATTATTTGCTTCGAATGCTTTATTTTATCTGTTTTTTCTTATTTATTTAATTTTATTTTATAGTAATAAAAACAACTCATATGGCCTGATGATTGCGTTGAGTGTTAACTTCAATGTTCACTTTTATATTTACATAAGCTCTATCCCATAGGAATTTATCCCATAAATATAGTACACCTTAAAATTATATTTCTTCATATATATATATATATATATATATATATATTGATGAGTTGTAAGACTTTGAAGCCATTTTAGGCAAGCAGACATTCTGATAAAGTACACGATATGGGTAATAGCGAGTTAACAAAATTAATGTATTGAAATTGTCACTTAACTGATCTATGTCATCTCCGTCATGCCGACTTCGATGTTTCGTAAACGTATAGAAAACGTTCACTCTTCAGAGCTCGTGCGGTTTTTATATATGGCATCCGGGAACTCCAAGTTTGTCTCGCTTCATCAGTTAGTGTTAAATACCATTAACAATTATTTTTCGTCTAATTTTTCTTTTCTCATTTTTTTTATTCCTCTACTTCTTCTTTCCTCCAATTTTTCTTTCATGTATTTTTTCTTTCTCTAATTGTTCTTCCTACTTATTGATCTTTCCACTAATTTTTCCTCTTATTTTTCTTTCCCCTAATTGTTATTTCCTTTAATTTTTCTTTCTTTTAATATTTCTCTCCTCTAATTTTTCTTTCATCTAATTTTTCTTTTCTCTTATTTTTCTTTCCTCTAATTGTTATTTCCTTTAATTTTTTCCCTTAAATGTTTTTTGTCTAATTTTTTCCTCAATTTAAATCTTTCCTCTGATTATTATTTCCTGTAATTGTTCTTTCCTCTAATTTTTCTTTCTTCTAAATTTTTTGACAACTCAATTGTCTTTCTTTCTTTCTTTCTTTCTTTTGCAATGTTTCTTCGTTTCAGTCTCCCTTCCAAATTTATACCGTTTTTCTTTCCTTCTTTCCTTGCTTTTCTTTCTTTTTCTTTCATCCAAAGTTGTACTTTTCTTCCTTTTTCTTATTTTTCCTTTCTTTCTTCTTTCTTTCTTTTTTTTGTTGTTTGTTTGTTTGTTTCTTTCTTTCTTTCTTTGTTTCTTTCTTTCTTTTCCAAATTCCCTTTCTTTCGTTGTTCACTTTCTACTATTCTCTCTTTCTTTCAATTTCACTTTCATTCATTCATTCATTCTTTTACAATTTTCCTTTCTTCATTATTCGCTTGCCTCTTTCTTTCTTTGTTCTTTCTTTTATTTATTTCTTTCTTTCTTTCTTTTGCCTTGTTTCTTCTTCATTCTCCCTTCAAACGTTTTAGCATATTCCTTCTTTTCTTTTATACTTGTCTTCTTTCTTTGCTTTTCTCTCTTTCTTTCTTCCTCCCTTTCTTTCTATCTTTTTTACTTTTTTCTTCCTTTCAAAGTTTTACTTTCCTTCCTGGCTTTTCTTCTTTTCCCATTCTTTGTTCCCTTCCCTTTTTCTCTCTTTTGTTCGTTCTTTATTTCTTTCATTCTTTCTTTCTTTCTTTCTTTCTTCTCACATTTACCTTTTCTGGTTTCCTTCTTTTTTCAATTGACCATGTTCTTTTCCTCTCGTCTTTGTTTCTCTGCTGCTTTATTTGCTTCTTTCTTTCATCAGATTGCTTTCATTCTGTCTTTTTTCTTTCTTTCTTTTTTCTTTCTTTCTTTCTCTCTTTCTTTCGTTTTTTCTTTCTTTCTTTCTTCTCACATCTATCTTTTTCTCTTTTCCTTCCTTTTTTTCTATTGACCATGTTTTTCCTCTCGTCTTTGTTTATTTGCTTCTCTTTTTCTTCAGATTGCTTTTTTCCTCTCTTTCTTTCTTTCTTTCTTTCTTTCTTTCTTTCTTTCTTTCTTTCTTTCTAATATCCAATTCCTTCCTTCCTTTCTTCCTTCATCACATTATTTCTTTCTTTTCCAATCTTTCTTTGTTTCATTCGTTACCAGGTAGAACCTTCTCCCATCTTCAGTGTCTTTTCTACAATTGTCTCATCACCATTTCTTTCATCCTCTCTCTCTCTTTCTTTCTTTTTACTTTTCTTCTTCAGATTTTTGTCTCCATCTCCTTTTGATTTATTTCAAACTATATCATCTGTCTTACCACATTTTTTGGAATCAATTCAAAAACTAATCTAAACACACCAAAATGAAAAGAAGCAGAATTCATCGGTCGTCGAAATGACATCACCTGAAGAAGAAGCAATAGTAATAAAAACAAATTCTAATTAGAAGAATCCCCAAGAAACCGCAGTAGACATGGCAAATTGATTCAAAACTATAATGCGATAAGAAATAGATAAATAAAATTAAAGAAAAGGTGGGATGTAAATAAAAAGTAAAGTAGAAAAACAAGGTTATCATTTAAAAAAAGAAGAAAAGACAACAGAAAAGAGGGGAAGAAAGAAAGAAACAAAGATTCAAAAAACAAAGAAAGAAAGAAAGCAAAAGGAAAGAAAGAAAGAAAGAAGGAAAGAGAGAAGGCAGGAATAGAGAAAGAAACGAGGAAGGAAAGAATGAATAGAGAAAGAAAGGCAGAAATAAGTAAAGAAAGCAGAAAGAAAGAAAGAAGAAAAAAGAAAGAAAGAGAGAAAGAAAGAAAATAGAACGAAAGAAAAAGAGAAAAAAGAGAAAAGAAAGAAAAATGCTGAAAGAAAGAAGGTAGGAATAGAAAATGCAACGAGGAAAGAAAGAATGAATAAAGAAAGAAAGAAAGAAAGAGAGGAAAAAAGGAAAGAATGTAGAAAGAAAAAAGACAGAAAGAATAAAAACAGCAACAAAGACAGAAAGAAAGAATGTAGAACGAAAGAATGTAAGTAGAAAGAAAAAAATGCAGAAAAAAAGAAAAGATGCAGAAAGGAGGAAGGAAAGAAAGAAGGGAGTAATAGAGAAAACAACGAGGAAATACAGAATGAATACAGAAAGAAAGAGAGAAAAAAGTAAAAAGAGAGAAAAAAGAAAGAAAACAGAAAGAAAAAAGACAAAAAGAAAGAAAACAGAAAGAAAAAAAAGAAAGTAGAAAGAAAAAAGCAAAAAGAAAGAAAGAAAGAAAAGGGAAAGAAAGGCAGAAAGAAAGTAAGAAAGTAGAACGAAATAAATTAACCAAAACGTAAAAAAAACAAAGAAAAAATCAAGAAAGAAAGAAGGAAAGAAAGAAGGCAGGAATAGAGAAAACAACGAGGAAAGAAAGAATGGATAAAGAAAGAAAGAAAGCAAGAGAGAAAAAAAGGAAAAAATGCAGAAAGAAAGAAAAAAAGCAAAAAGAAAGAAAGAAAGCAAAAGGAAAGAAAGAAAGACAGAAAGAAAGTAGAACGAAAGAAAGTAAGCAGAAAGAAAAAATGCAGAAAGAAAAAAATAGAGAAAGACAGAAGAAAAGAAAGAAGGCAGGAATAGCGAAAGGAACGAGGAAAGAAAGAATGAATAAAGAAAGAAAGCAAGAGAGAAAAAAGGAAAGAAAGCAGAAAGAAAGAAAAAAGCAAAAAGAAAGAAAGAAAGCCAGGAAGAATGTAGAAGGAAAGTAAGAAAGAAGAAAGAAAAAGAAAGAAAGAAAAAATGTAGAAAGAAAGAAGAAAAGAAAGAAGGCAAGAATAGAGAAGGCGACAAGGAAAGAAAGAATGAATAAAGAAAGAAGAAAGAAAGAAAGAAAGAGAGGGAGAACGAAAGAAGGAAAGGAAAGCATACCCATTAGTGTTTACAGGTTATGTCTATAGCACTAAAGTGCATGGAAATTGCAACACTAAAATCAGAAAAAGCATTGGGATAGCTAATGATGACTTTCAAATGTATGTCTTCCAAGCGTATTAAGAAACAAAAAAAAACTTTAGAAACAAAGTAAAGAGTACTGAACTATAACGTGATATCTGTGAGTGCTGGACAATATCCTGGAAGATGAAGAAACTTGAAGCAACAGCAACAAAAACGTGGTTCTACAGAAGGATGCTGAGGATAACATGGATCAAACATGTGAGCAACAACGAAGTTTCAGAGAAAATAAAAACAAAATGAAAACTTAATATCAGGAAGAGAGAGTTGATATTTCTAAGGCATATGATGAGGAAAGGAGGCTTGGAAAATCTGTTACTCACAGGATAGAATGAATGCAAGTGGGACAGATGAAAACAACGCATAAGTGAGATTGAGTAAGTGTATTTGGGACAGCGTTTCGTAGAAATATCAAAAAGGCAGCATTTATTAGGAGCTACGAAGCACTGGAAATTGTGAAGAGCCATGATCGCTTACGCCCTGAAGGGACACGACACAAAGAATTTTGAGTCAAAATTTTGGTTGGAAGAATGTACTGATACTGTGTTGATTCCCATATCCACACCACGTATAGCTATATAAACATCAGCAGCTTGTTTGCATACAAACAGGCAAACGCACACATATATACTGTCGTACGTATATGATAGTCGACGAAAATGTATATACCGAAAACGATTGACGAAGGTAGCAGTACTCGAAAATAACGGACTTGTTAAGCGTCTCATCTTCAGTATTCTGATGGTAGGTAATCGAAATATTGATTTTTAGAAGTGGGTCGGTCTGAGAACTTTTCAGCACGTTGTCGTATATGAAACGTGTATCTATATGAGGTACTTTTGGGCTATCATTTTATATTGGAGCAAAAAAAAAATTGAAAGGAAAAAGCGGACGGGTCAATAATGACGGCATAGTTTTGTGTTTAGCCCCAATTTTCTTGAAATACTTTTGGAAGCGGATCGAATTCCGATCAAGAACAATAGAAGAGTGAATGATTTTAGTAAACGGAATGCTTATATCTATAAATTCAGGATATGTGGATGGGGCAGTGGCTGTGTAGTGTAGGTTGAGGGCCGTTGAGGATACAAGTAACTATGGTTCGGGGCTGACAGGAAATGAACGTTGTAAAATGAAATAAAACAGCCCAAAGAAAAAGAAAAAGAATAAAGCAAGCGAGTGAAAAAGTTAAAAAGAATCATATGGATGATGGGAGATGAATAAAATGCGAAGAGGAAAAGGGGGGGCGAAGAGAAAAAGCAAGGGGAAAAAGAGTGAAGGAAAAAGCAAGTGAAGAATAAATAATCAATAGAGTAAGACGGGGAGACAGGAAGAGGTGAAAGAAAGAAAGAAAGAAAGAGAGAAAGAAAGAGAGAAAGAAAGAAAGAAAGAAAGAAAGAAAGAGAGAAAGAAAGAGAGAAAGAAAGAAAGAAAGAAAGAAAGAAAGAGAGAAAGAAAGAAAGAAAAAACGATTGATGGAAAACGCTGAATGAAATAAGGAGAAAAATCGGCGGATGAAAAAAATTAAAAAATAGGAAAAGATTAAAAGAAAGAAAATTAAAAAAGAAAGAAGACAAGGAAGGGAAGAAAAGAACGAAATAAAATTAAACAATGGAAAAGGAAAGAAAGACAAAAAGAAATAAAGAAGAAAGAAAGAAAGAAAGAAAGAGAGAAAGAGGGAGAGAAAGAAAGAAAGAAAGAAAGAGAGAAAGAGAGAAAGAAAGAAAGAAAAAACGATTGATGGAAAACGCTGAATGAAATAAGGAGAAAAATCGGCGGATGAAAAAAATTAAAAAATAGGAAAAGATTAAAAGAAAGAAAATTAAAAAAGAAAGAAGACAAGGAAGGGAAGAAAAGAACGAAATAAAATAAAAACAATGGAAAAGGAAAGAAAGACAAAAAGAAATAAAGAAGAAAGAAAGAAAGAAAGAAAGATGTAGGAAGCAATTACGAGAGAAAGGAAAGAAAGATCAACGGAAAGAAAGACGACAGAAAAAGGGAAGGAAGACAGGAAAAGATCGAAGAAAGAAACGAAGAATAAAGGAAGGAAGGAAGCAGGAAGGAAGGAAGGAAGGAAAAATCGAAGAAAGAGAATGAAGGAAGGAATAAAGGAAGGATGTAAAACAGGAAAGAAGGAATGAAGGCTGCAAGGGAAAAAAAGGAAGGGGGGACAAATGAAGGAAGGAAAACACCGAAGAAAGAAACAAAGGAAGGAAGAATGGAAGGCAGGAATGAATGAAGGAAATCAGGAAGGAAGAAAGCACGGAAAAGATCGAAGAAAGAAGGAAGGAAGGAGGAAAGCGAGGGAGGGAGGAAAAATGAATGAAGGAAATCAGGAAGGAAGGAATCACGGAAAAGATCGAAGAAAGCAGGAAGGAAGGAGGAAAGCGAGGGAGGGAGGGTGGAACAAAGTATGAATGAAGGAAACCAGGAAGAAAGGAACAACAGAAAAGATCGAAAAAAAAAGCAAGGAAGGAAGAAAACGAGGGAGGGAAGAACAATGAACAAATGAAGGAAATAAGGAAGAAAGATAGCACGGGAAAGATAGAAAAAAGAAGGAAGGAAGCAACAAAGCGGAGGAGGAAGGAAGAAAGAATAAATGAAGGAAATAAAGAAGAAAAGATCGAAGAAAGAAAGCGAGGAGGGCGGAACAAAGAATGTATGAAGGAAATCAAGGAAGGAAGGAAGGAAGGAAGGAAGCGAGGGAGGGAGTATCTAAAATGAACGAAGAAAATCAGGAAGGAAAGAAGCACGGAAAAGATTGAAGGAAGGAAGGAAGGAAGCGAGGGAGGGAGTATCTAAAATGAATGAAGGAAATCAGAAAGTAAAGAAGCACGGAAAAGATTGAAGGAAGGAAGGAAGGAAGGAAGCGAGGGAGGGAGTATCTAAAATGAATGAAAGAAATCAGAAAGGAAAGAAGCACGGAAAAGATTGAAGGAAGGAAGGAAGGAAGGAAGGAAGGAAGGAAGCGAGGGAGGGAGTATCTAAAATGAATGAAGGAAATCAGAAAGGAAAGAAGCACGGAAAAGATTGAAGGAAGGAAGGAAGGAAGGAAGCGAGGGAGGGAGTATCTAAAATGAATGAAGGAAATCAGAAAGGAAAGAAGCACGGAAAAGATTGAAGGAAGGAAGGAAGGAAGGAAGGAAGGAAGGAATGAGGGAGGGAAGGAAGCGTGGGAGGGAGTATCTAAAATGAATGAAGGAAATCAGAAAGGAAGGAAGCACGGAAAAGATTGAAGGAAGGAAGGAAGGAAGGAAGCGAGGGAGGGAGTATCTAAAATGAATGAAGGAAATCAGAAAGGAAAGAAGCACGGAAAAGATTGAAGGAAGGAAGGAAGGAAGGAAGGAAGGAAGCGAGGGAGGGAGTATCTAAAATGAATGAAGGAAATCAGAAAGGAAAGAAGCACGGAAAAGATTGAAGGAAGGAAGGAAGGAAGGAAGGAAGGAAGGAAGGAAGCGAGGGAGGGAGTATCTAAAATGAATGAAGGAAATCAGAAAGGAAAGAAGCACGGAAAAGATTGAAGGAAGGAAGGAAGGAAGGAAGCGAGGGAGGGAGTATCTAAAATGAATGAAGGAAATCAGAAAGGAAAGAAGCACGGAAAAGATTGAAGGAAGGAAGGAAGGAAGGAAGGAAGGAAGCGAGGGAGGGAGTATCTAAAATGAATGAAGGAAATCAGAAAGGAAAGAAGCACGGAAAAGATTGAAGGAAGGAAGGAAGGAAGGAAGGAAGGAAGGAAGGAAGCGAGGGAGGGAGTATCTAAAATGAATGAAGGAAATCAGAAAGGAAAGAAGCACGGAAAAGATTGAAGGAAGGAAGGAAGGAAGGAAGCGAGGGAGGGAGTATCTAAAATGAATGAAGGAAATCAGAAAGGAAAGAAGCACGGAAAAGATTGAAGGAAGGAAGGAAGGAAGGAAGGAAGGAAGCGAGGGAGGGAGTATCTAAAATGAATGAAGGAAATCAGAAAGGAAAGAAGCACGGAAAAGATTGAAGGAAGGAAGGAAGGAAGGAAGGAAGGAAGGAAGGAAGCGAGGGAGGGAGTATCTAAAATGAATGAAGGAAATCAGAAAGGAAAGAAGCACGGAAAAGATTGAAGGAAGGAAGGAAGCGAGGGAGGGAGTATCTAAAATGAATGAAGGAAATCAGAAAGGAAAGAAGCACGGAAAAGATTGAAGGAAGGAAGGAAGGAAGGAAGGAAGGAAGCGAGGGAGGGAGTATCTAAAATGAATGAAGGAAATCAGAAAGGAAAGAAGCACGGAAAAGATTGAAGGAAGGAAGGAAGGAAGGAAGGAAGGAAGGAAGGAAGCGAGGGAGGGAGTATCTAAAATGAATGAAGGAAATCAGAAAGGAAAGAAGCACGGAAAAGATTGAAGGAAGGAAGGAAGGAAGGAAGCGAGGGAGGGAGTATCTAAAATGAATGAAGGAAATCAGAAAGGAAAGAAGCACGGAAAAGATTGAAGGAAGGAAGGAAGGAAGGAAGGAAGGAAGGAAGCGAGGGAGGGAAGGAAGCGTGGGAGGGAGTATCTAAAATGAATGAAGGAAATCAGAAAGGAAGGAAGCACGGAAAAGATTGAAGGAAGGAAGGAAGGAAGGAAGGAAGCGAGGGAGGGAGTATCTAAAATGAATGAAGGAAATCAGAAAGGAAAGAAGCACGGAAAAGATTGAAGGAAGGAAGGAAGGAAGGAAGGAAGGAAGGAATGAGGGAGGGAAGGAAGCGTGGGAGGGAGTATCTAAAATGAATGAAGGAAATCAGAAAGGAAAGAAGCACGGAAAAGATTGAAGGAAGGAAGGAAGGAAGGAAGGAAGCGAGGGAGGGAGTATCTAAAATGAATGAAGGAAATCAGAAAGGAAAGAAGCACGGAAAAGATTGAAGGAAGGAAGGAAGGAAGGAAGGAAGGAAGGAAGGAATGAGGGAGGGAAGGAAGCGTGGGAGGGAGTATCTAAAATGAATGAAGGAAATCAGAAAGGAAGGAAGCACGGAAAAGATTGAAGGAAGGAAGGAAGGAAGGAAGCGAGGGAGGGAGTATCTAAAATGAATGAAGGAAATCAGAAAGGAAAGAAGCACGGAAAAGATTGAAGGAAGGAAGGAAGGAAGGAAGGAAGCGAGGGAGGGAGTATCTAAAATGAATGATGGAAATCAGAAAGGAAAGAAGCACGGAAAAGATTGAAGGAAGGAAGGAAGGAAGGAAGGAAGCGAGGGAGGGAGTATCTAAAATGAATGAAGGAAATCAGAAAGGAAAGAAGCACGGAAAAGATTGAAGGAAGGAAGGAAGGAAGGAAGGAAGGAAGGAATGAGGGAGGGAAGGAAGCGTGGGAGGGAGTATCTAAAATGAATGAAGGAAATCAGAAAGGAAGGAAGCACGGAAAAGATTGAAGGAAGGAAGGAAGGAAGGAAGCGAGGGAGGGAGTATCTAAAATGAATGAAGGAAATCAGAAAGGAAAGAAGCACGGAAAAGATTGAAGGAAGGAAGGAAGGAAGGAAGGAAGCGAGGGAGGGAGTATCTAAAATGAATGAAGGAAATCAGAAAGGAAAGAAGCACGGAAAAGATTGAAGGAAGGAAGGAAGGAAGGAAGGAAGGAAGGAAGGAAGCGAGGGAGGGAGTATCTAAAATGAATGAAGGAAATCAGAAAGGAAAGAAGCACGGAAAAGATTGAAGGAAGGAAGGAAGGAAGGAAGGAAGGAAGGAAGGAAGGAAGGAAGCGAGGGAGGGAGTATCTAAAATGAATGAAGGAAATCAGAAAGGAAAGAAGCACGGAAAAGATTGAAGGAAGGAAGGAAGGAAGGAAGGAAGGAAGGAAGGAAGCGAGGGAGGGAGTATCTAAAATGAATGAAGGAAATCAGAAAGGAAAGAAGCACGGAAAAGATTGAAGGAAGGAAGGAAGGAAGGAAGCGAGGGAGGGAGTATCTAAAATGAATGAAGGAAATCAGAAAGGAAAGAAGCACGGAAAAGATTGAAGGAAGGAAGGAAGGAAGGAAGGAAGGAAGGAAGGAAGCGAGGGAGGGAGTATCTAAAATGAATGAAGGAAATCAGAAAGGAAAGAAGCACGGAAAAGATTGAAGGAAGGAAGGAAGGAAGGAAGCGAGGGAGGGAGTATCTAAAATGAATGAAGGAAATCAGAAAGGAAAGAAGCACGGAAAAGATTGAAGGAAGGAAGGAAGGAAGGAAGGAAGGAAGGAAGGAAGCGAGGGAGGGAGTATCTAAAATGAATGAAGGAAATCAGAAAGGAAAGAAGCACGGAAAAGATTGAAGGAAGGAAGGAAGGAAGGAAGGAAGGAAGCGAGGGAGGGAGTATCTAAAATGAATGAAGGAAATCAGAAAGGAAAGAAGCACGGAAAAGATTGAAGGAAGGAAGGAAGGAAGGAAGGAAGGAAGGAAGGAAGCGAGGGAGGGAGTATCTAAAATGAATGAAGGAAATCAGAAAGGAAAGAAGCACGGAAAAGATTGAAGGAAGGAAGGAAGGAAGGAAGGAAGGAAGGAAGGAAGCGAGGGAGGGAGTATCTAAAATGAATGAAGGAAATCAGAAAGGAAAGAAGCACGGAAAAGATTGAAGGAAGGAAGGAAGGAAGGAAGCGAGGGAGGGAGTATCTAAAATGAATGAAGGAAATCAGAAAGGAAAGAAGCACGGAAAAGATTGAAGGAAGGAAGGAAGGAAGGAAGGAAGGAAGCGAGGGAGGGAGTATCTAAAATGAATGAAGGAAATCAGAAAGGAAAGAAGCACGGAAAAGATTGAAGGAAGGAAGGAAGGAAGGAAGGAAGGAAGGAAGGAAGCGAGGGAGGGAGTATCTAAAATGAATGAAGGAAATCAGAAAGGAAAGAAGCACGGAAAAGATTGAAGGAAGGAAGGAAGGAAGGAAGGAAGCGAGGGAGGGAGTATCTAAAATGAATGAAGGAAATCAGAAAGGAAAGAAGCACGGAAAAGATTGAAGGAAGGAAGGAAGGAAGGAAGGAAGGAAGGAATGAGGGAGGGAAGGAAGCGTGGGAGGGAGTATCTAAAATGAATGAGGGAAATCAGAAAGGAAGGAAGCACGGAAAAGATTGAAGGAAGGAAGGAAGGAAGGAAGCGAGGGAGGGAGTATCTAAAATGAATGAAGGAAATCAGAAAGGAAAGAAGCACGGAAAAGATTGAAGGAAGGAAGGAAGGAAGGAAGGAAGCGAGGGAGGGAGTATCTAAAATGAATGAAGGAAATCAGAAAGGAAAGAAGCACGGAAAAGATTGAAGGAAGGAAGGAAGGAAGGAAGGAAGGAAGGAATGAGGGAGGGAAGGAAGCGTGGGAGGGAGTATCTAAAATGAATGAAGGAAATCAGAAAGGAAGGAAGCACGGAAAAGATTGAAGGAAGGAAGGAAGGAAGGAAGCGAGGGAGGGAGTATCTAAAATGAATGAAGGAAATCAGAAAGGAAAGAAGCACGGAAAAGATTGAAGGAAGGAAGGAAGGAAGGAAGGAAGGAAGCGAGGGAGGGAGTATCTAAAATGAATGAAGGAAATCAGAAAGGAAAGAAGCACGGAAAAGATTGAAGGAAGGAAGGAAGGAAGGAAGGAAGGAAGGAAGGAAGCGAGGGAGGGAGTATCTAAAATGAATGAAGGAAATCAGAAAGGAAAGAAGCACGGAAAAGATTGAAGGAAGGAAGGAAGGAAGGAAGGAAGCGAGGGAGGGAGTATCTAAAATGAATGAAGGAAATCAGAAAGGAAAGAAGCACGGAAAAGATTGAAGGAAGGAAGGAAGGAAGGAAGGAAGGAAGGAAGGAAGGAAGGAAGGAAGGACGGAAGCGAGGGAGGGAGTATCTAAAATGAATGAAGGAAATCAGAAAGGAAAGAAGCACGGAAAAGATTGAAGGAAGGAAGGAAGGAAGGAAGGAAGGAAGCGAGGGAGGGAGTATCTAAAATGAATGAAGGAAATCAGAAAGGAAAGAAGCACGGAAAAGATTGAAGGAAGGAAGGAAGGAAGGAAGGAAGCGAGGGAGGGAGTATCTAAAATGAATGAAGGAAATCAGAAAGGAAGGAAGCACGGAAAAGATTGAAGGAAGGAAGGAAGGAAGGAAGCGAGGGAAAGATTATCTAAAATGAATGAAGGAAATCAGAAAGGAAAGAAGCACGGAAAAGATTGAAGGAAGGAAGGAAGGAAGGAAGCGAGGGAGGGAGTATCTAAAATGAATGAAGGAAATCAGAAAGGAAAGAAGCACGGAAAAGATTGAAGGAAGGAAGGAAGGAAGGAAGGAAGGAAGGAAGGAAGGAAGGAAGGAAGGAGGGAGTATCTAAAATGAATGAAGGAAATCAGAAAGGAAAGAAGCACGGAAAAGATTGAAGGAAGGAAGGAAGGAAGGAAGGAAGGAAGGAAGGAAGCGAGGGAGGGAGTATCTAAAATGAATGATGGAAATCAGAAAGGAAAGAAGCACGGAAAAGATTGAAGGAAGGAAGGAAGGAAGGAAGGAAGCGAGGGAGGGAGTATCTAAAATGAATGAAGGAAATCAGAAAGGAAAGAAGCACGGAAAAGATTGAAGGAAGGAAGGAAGGAAGGAAGGAAGGAAGGAAGGAAGGAAGGAAGGACGGAAGCGAGGGAGGGAGTATCTAAAATGAATGAAGGAAATCAGAAAGGAAAGAAGCACGGAAAAGATTGAAGGAAGGAAGGAAGGAAGGAAGGAAGGAAGCGAGGGAGGGAGTATCTAAAATGAATGAAGGAAATCAGAAAGGAAAGAAGCACGGAAAAGATTGAAGGAAGGAAGGAAGGAAGGAAGGAAGCGAGGGAGGGAGTATCTAAAATGAATGAAGGAAATCAGAAAGGAAGGAAGCACGGAAAAGATTGAAGGAAGGAAGGAAGGAAGGAAGCGAGGGAAAGATTATCTAAAATGAATGAAGGAAATCAGAAAGGAAAGAAGCACGGAAAAGATTGAAGGAAGGAAGGAAGGAAGGAAGCGAGGGAGGGAGTATCTAAAATGAATGAAGGAAATCAGAAAGGAAAGAAGCACGGAAAAGATTGAAGGAAGGAAGGAAGGAAGGAAGGAAGGAAGGAAGGAAGGAAGGAAGGAAGGAGGGAGTATCTAAAATGAATGAAGGAAATCAGAAAGGAAAGAAGCACGGAAAAGATTGAAGGAAGGAAGGAAGGAAGGAAGGAAGGAAGGAAGGAAGCGAGGGAGGGAGTATCTAAAATGAATGAAGGAAATCAGAAAGGAAAGAAGCACGGAAAAGATTGAAGGAAGGTAGGAAGGAAGGAAGGAAGGAAGGAAGGAAGCGAGGGAGGGAGTATCTAAAATGAATGAAGGAAATCAGAAAGGAAAGAAGCACGGAAAAGATTGAAGGAAGGAAGGAAGGAAGGAAGGAAGGAAGGAAGGAAGGAAGGAAGGAAGCGAGGGAGGGAGTATCTAAAATGAATGAAGGAAATCAGAAAGGAAAGAAGCACGGAAAAGATTGAAGGAAGGAAGGAAGGAAGGAAGGAAGGAAGGCAGGAAGGAAGGAAACGAGGGAGGGAGTATCTAAAATGAATGAAGAAAATCAGAAAGGAAAGAAGCACGGAAAAGATTGAAGGAAGGAAGGAAGGAAGGAAGGAAGGAAGGAAGGAAGGAAGGAAGGAAGGAAGGAAGGAAGGAAACGAGGGAGGGAGTATCTAAAATGAATGAAGGAATCAGAAAGGAAGGAAGCACGGAAAAGATCGAAGAAAGAAGGAAG
>OZ038512.1:7130906-7138406 GCA_964036315.1 Acanthosepion esculentum
AAGGGTGACAGAAAGAAAGAAAGAAAGGAAAAAGAAAGAAAGGAAGACAGAAAGGAAGAAAGGAAGAGAGAAAGAATGAAAGAAAAATAAAGAAAGAAAGAATGGAAGAAAGAAAGGAAGAGAGAAAAGAAGAAATAAATAAAGAAAGAATGAAAGGAAGAAAGAAAGGAAGGAAGAAAGAAAGGAAGAAAGAAGGAGATAAAGAATTATATAAAATCAAGAAAGAAATAATTTTTTGAGAACTGAAAGAATTGTTCGATATAAGTAAAAAATTAAAATCTTCGAGATGTATTTGTTACGCTATTGAAAAATGGCAGAAATAAGAAAGAAAGAGAGAACGAAAGAATAGACAAAAAAGAGAGAAAGAATGAGGGACAGAAAAATGAAAGAAAGAAGGAGAATCAGAAAGAAAGTGTGTGAAAAGAAAGAAAGAAAGAAAGAAAGAAAGAAAGAGTGAGACTGACAGAAAGATAAAAAGAAAGAACGAGAGACAGAAAAAAGAAAAACAGGAAGAAAGATATTCAGAAAGAAAGAGAGAAAAAAGAAAAATATCGAGTAAGACAGAGAAATTAAATAATTCATCGATATATGTAACATTTTACGAACAGCTGAGAACAGATATGTTTCAATATATGATAATATAAACATGATAATGTAGAATAATAATTTAAAATGGAAGAATAAAAAGGAGAAAAAAGAAAGAATGGCCGATCAAATAAAACGGGAAAAAAGAATCGATATTCGACATAAATATTTTCCTAAAAACATAGTAAAAATAAATAAAGAAAGAACGACTAAACAAAAAAAAAGAATGAAAAATATTCAAGGTGGGGAATGAAATCTTATGGAAGGATAAAAAATGAGCACGAAAAAAGAAAGAAAGAAAGGCCAAAGGACAATAAAACAAAGAAAGAGTAAAAGAAGTAAAGAAAGAATAAAAAAACAAACAAACAATAAAAGCAAAAAGATTAAATGAAATAAAGAGAAAATAAAAGGAAGAAAGAAAGAAACATTAAAAGAACAAAAGAAATAAAGAAACAATAAAAAAGAAACAAACTATAAAACAAGAATAAAAAGAAATAAAGATCAAATAAACAATAACAGAAAAATGAATAAAAGATCTAAAGAAAGAATAAAAGAAAATAAGAAAGAAACAATAAAAGAAAAAGAATAAAATAAAGAAAGAAGTAATAAAAGAAAGAAAGAGAGAAAGAAGGAATAAAAGAAAAATGAAAGAAAGAATAAAGGAAGGAAAAAAGAAAGAAACAATAAAAGAATAAAAGAAATAAAGAAAGAATAAATGAAAGAAAAGAAGAAACAATAAATGAAAAAGAATGAAAGATATAAAGAAAGAATAAAGGAAGGAAAAAAGAAAGAAACAATAAAAGAATAAAAGAAATAAAGAAAGAATAAATGAAAGAAAAGAAGAAACAATAAATGAAAAAGAATGAAAGATATAAAGAAAGAATAAAGGAAGGAAAGAAGAAAGAAACAATAAAAGTATAAAAGAAATAAAGAAAGAATAAATGAAAGAAAAGAAGAAGAAACAATAAGGAAAAAGAATAAAAGAAATAAAGAAAGAATAAAAATAAGAAAAGAAGAAGAAACAATAATTGAAAAAAGAATTTAAAAAATAAAGAAATATTAATGGAAGGAAAGAAAAAAAGGAACGATAAAAGAATCAAAGAAATAAAGGAAGGAAAGAAGAAAGAAACAAAAAAAGAATAAAAGAAATAAAGAAAAAATAAAATAAAGAAAAGAAGAAGAAACAATAAATGAAAAAAGAAATAAAGAATGAATAAAGGAAGGAAATAAGAAAGAAACAATAAAAGAATAAAAGAAATAAAGAAAGAATAAATGAAAGAAAAGAAGAAGAAACAATAAATGAAAAAGAATAAAAGAAAGAAACAAAGAATAAAGGAAAGAAAGAAGAAAGAAACAATAATTGAAAAAAGAATAAAAGTAAGAAAGAAAGAATAAAGGAAGGAAAGAAGAAAGAAACAATAAAAGAATAAAAGAAATAAAGAAAGAAAAAATGAAGTCAAGAAGAAAGAAACAATAAAAGAAATAAAGAAAAAATAAAAGAAAGAAAAGAAGAAGAAACAATAAATAAAAAAGAATAAAAGAAATAAAGATAGAATAAAGGAAGGAAAGAAGTAAGAAACAATAAAAGAATAAAAGAAATAAAGAAAGAATAAATGAAAGAAAAGAAGAAGAAACAATAAATGAAAAAAGAATAAAAGAAATAAAGAATGAATAAAGGAAGGAAAGAAGAAAGAAACAATAAAAGAATAAAAGAAATAAAGAAAGAATAAAAATAAGAAAAGAAGAAGAAACAATAATTGAAAAAAGAATTTTAAAAATAAAGAAATATTAAAGGAAGGAAAGAAAAAAGGAACGATAAAAGAATCAAAGAAATAAAGGAAGGAAAGAAGAAAGAAACAATAAAAGAATAAAAGAAATAAAGAAAAAATAAAATAAAGAAAAGAAGAAGAAACAATAAATGAAAAAAGAATAAAAGAAATAAAGAATGAATAAAGGAAGGAAAGAAAAAAGAAACAATAAAAGAATAGAAGAAATAGAGTACGAATAAATGAAAGAAGAAACAATAAATGAAAAAAGAATAAAATAAATAAAGAATGATTAAAAAAAAGAACAAACTATAAAAGCGGAAAGAATAACAAAAATAAAGGAAATAAAAAAAAACGAAAGTAGAAAAAAGAACCGTAAAAAAAATGAATAAAATACATAACGAAAGAATAAAAGAAAGAAAAGAAAAAAATATGTATATAAGAAAAAGAATAAGAGAAATAAAGAATGAAAAGAAGAAACTATAAAAGATAAAAAAATCCGGGCACGAAAAATAGAAAAAGAAGCAAAAAACTAACGGAAATATCATTGAAAATCAGAGACTAATATGAAAACGGAAGGATTTAACTAAAACACATTTAAAAAGTACTTAATTTATGCCATTCTCTTTCCCTTCTTCCATTTCTTCTCTCTTGTCTCCCTCTCATCTTTACTCTTCCTCCTCACTTTCTTTCTCTCTCTATTTCCTATTCTTTTGTTCCAGGAAAATGTCCGTCATTGCCGTTTCAGACGCCGACTTAATATCCAGTTCCACCATTTTCGATTGCATATTAACGTGAGTTGTTCTGGTCACGGTCTATTGATTCAAGTGAGTTAATATTAGTGCCATTGTCATATCCAATCAATGGAACAGATATTCCCCTTTCCCCAGTCCTTTATTCTCCATTTCTCGAGCTTCCCACATACAAGCCTTCACGGACAACGCTTACTCTCGGTGACCGATAGTATGTTTACGTCTCGGGAAACAGCCACATTAAATGAAAATTCAGCCTTCTGCTTATCCAAACACTTGCCTGGTGTCAAACGCTGAATCTTTACAGACGGATTAACAGTTGCGGGGTGGGGGGCTTGCTTTAAAAAATCGTAGGTGAGAAAATAGCTATCGCGAATAATGAAAGTGGTTGCGAGTTAAAAACGTAATAATGCTGTATTTGCTAGCATTTATGAACCCACAGTTTCCAAATAAATAACAAGAAAAATATATTTCCGGTTTCAGATTACTCTTCGACTGCGGGAGAAGGACAGCTTATCAGCGACAACTCAATGCCGCCGACTCAAAACCTCCAAATCAATTTCGCTGACTTAACACCGCCGACTCAACAACATGCAAACTATGAAATTTTTTCGACGATTTTTTAAAACCGAATAAAAGTAATTTATTAAGAATCATTTTTAAAACGTAACTTTTAGAATCGAATAAAAGTAATTTATTAAGGATCGTTTTAAATATATGAATTTACTTTTGATTTGAAAATATGTTAAAAATTGTATGCAATTATCCTCAAATATTTAGTTTGAGATGGTTGTGCAAATCTTTTTTTCTTCCAGTATCTGTCTATATTTCTGAGATAAGGTATTATGTACACTATTTACATTATTCAGACTATTGTCCTCATCTTCATTGCCATATTTATTACAACGTTTCGGCTCTTCAGTATCTGTCTATATTTCTGAGATGAGGTATTATGTCCACTATTTACATTATTCCGACTATTGTCCTTATCTTTGTTGCCATATTTATCACAAGTTTTCGGAATTTCAGTATCTGTCTATATTTCTGAGATGAGGTATTATGTACACTATTTACATTATTCGGACTATTTTCCTCATCTTTGTCGCCATATTTATTACAACGTTTCGGCTCTTCGGTATCTGTCAATATTTCTGAGATGAGGTATTATGTACACTATTTACATTATTCTGACTATTGTTCTCATCTTTGTTGCCATATTTATAACATCAGGACAACTCTCAATAGCTGGACGACACTTCGCAGATGTCTCTCCCGAGTAAGACTCCCACCATAGAGGAGAACATGACTAAAGACTGCGTGTACGCTAACCCGAGCAACTGCGGAAAGAAATATAGAGGGGAGACAGGCCGCCACCTTATGGTAAGGCTTCAAGAACACCAGAAAGCTGTAACACGAGGGGAAGTGGATAAATCAGGGTTGCTGATGACTTTAGGTATATAATACCCAGAAATTCATACACAGTTATCCTCAAGGACACATGGCACAGTGGATAAAGGCGTTAGTTAGATACAGTGACACGAACCAAAGAGTGTGAGTTCTAATACCCGGTTTTCTTCAGGTGGTTGGAATGTCAAACTGAACGCTTTATTACGCTCACTGCCACATTTAATGGATGTCAGTTATCAGTTATCTCATGTTAATTACTCTCTCCAAGTTCTCCACTGCCTTAACCGGGTTTTGAACTCACACTCTTTGGTTCGTGTCACTGTATCTAACTAACGCCTTTATCCACTGTGCCATGTGTCCTTGAGGATAACTGTGTATGAATTTCTGGGTATTATATACCTAAAGTCATCAGCAACCCTGATTTATCCACTTCCCCTCGTGTTACAGCTTTCTGGTGTTCTTGAAGCCTTACCATAAGGTGGCAGCCTGTCTCCCCTCTATATTTCTTTCCGCAGTTGCTCGGGTTAGCGTACACGCAGTCTTTAGTCATGTTCTCCTCTATGGTGGGAGTCTTGCTCGGGAGAGACATCTGCGAAGTGTCGTCCAGCTTTTGAGAGTTGTCCTGATGTTATAAATATGGCAACAAAGATGAGAACAATAGTCCGAATAATGTAAATAGTGTACATAATACCTCATCTCAGAAATATAGACAGATACCGAAGAGCCGAAACGTTGTAATAAATATGGCGACAAAGATGAGGAAAATAGTCCGAATAATGTAAATAGTGTACATAATACCTCATCTCAGAAATATAGACAGATACTGAAATTCCGAAAACTTGTGATAAATATGGCAACAAAGATAAGGACAATAGTCGGAATAATGTAAATAGTGGACATAATACCTCATCTCAGAAATATAGACAGATACTGAAGAGCCGAAACGTTGTAATAAATATTGCAACAAAGATGAGGACTTTCTTTGGAGTATTCTATTTTTGGTATGATGAAAAGTTTGACATTTATTTAACACCAGTCTGTCAAATAGGCTGTTATAACTAAACTTTCAAAATCTTACAGATTCATACCCAATCTAAGAGATGTGCACACTATGAGAGCCAACACCGGTGATGAAATGCCCATTCCCATTCGAGTCTCACTGTTACATGTTTGGATCATAGGCAACTAAAACTGTTTACGCACCAGTCCTTTTTTTCTGGTGAGAAGGATGTCCAGACACTTACTAAGATTAAAAACATTTTTAAAGACGGATAAAACTTATTGTCTGGTCAAAAGTCATCTTGTATAATGGGGTAAATTTTTCTCCATAGCTACGTATGAATCCAGTGTGGTCATAAAATGGCGTCGCTGAATGGAGCGATTACTAGACTGAAAAAATAATGAATGCCCATTAAACGGGTAGTGTTTGACTGATAACGTTGTGTACTAAGCAGAAGTTGATGTAGGGAGCGTTCAAAAGGAGACATAATAACGATGTGACATCATTCAGGGTGAGAAAATATAATAACACTGCTCTGGCAAAATAGGTATGGAAAAGTAATGACGAAAAAAAACGAAAACGAATATATATATATCTATATATATATATATATATATATATATATATATATATATATATATATATATATTCTCCATGTTTAAGGCCATTACCAAGACAAAAATTGAACTTAACCTGAAGATCCTTCAATTATTTCTTATTCTTATACAAAATAATTTAAAAACTTGTTAAATTCAAAGAAAATTTATTTAATATGGAGTTGGTCCTCCTTTAGCCTCACATACAGCTTTAATACGTCTAGGAACGGAATCATACAGCTTCCTGACTTCATCCAGAGGAATTTTCAGCCATTCTTCCATTAAAACCTCCTCCAGCTCTTTAAGACACGACGGTGGAGGATAGCGGCTCCTAACTTGTCGCTCCAAAATGCACCATAAATGTTCAATAATAGTGATATCTGGAGATTGGGGAGGCCACTCCATGTGTTCTAGCTCACTTTCAAGCTCTTCATACCAATTCTTAACCAATCGAGCGGTATGTATTGGAGCATTATCGTCTTGGAAGATACAGTCGCCATCAGGGAATAAAGTCTGGGCCATTAAATGAACAGGATCTTCCAAAATGTTCAGGTAATCTTTGCTGTTGATTCTACCATGCAGGGCAACTATTGAACCGAGACATTTCCATGATATGGCGGCCGAAACTATCACTGATCCACCTCCATACTTCACTGTTGGAAGAAGGTAGTCACATAAACTCGCACTGAAATTGAGAAAAGAGAAAAACTGGACTCGGTTGAGAAAATGACTTGCTTCCATTGGTCTGCAGACCAGGTATTGTGATCTCTGCACCACTTCAACCACTTCTGAATGTTGCGAGTGGAGAGAAGAGGTTTCCTGACGGCGGTTCTTCCAAGATATGCAGCCTTATGGAGCTCACGACGAACAATTTTCGTAGAAACTGGACTATTCAGATGATTATTCAACTCAGCAGTCACTTTGGCCACAGTAGTCCAATGATGTTTTGCCACATTGCATTTCAATGCACGTCGGTTCCTGTCAGTAAGTTTGCAAGTCCGGCCCGAATTGCTATGGTTGCTTGAGGTTTTGCCCTGTTTCTCGAATTGCGTCATAGTTCTTGATGTGGTAGCTCTTGAAAAACCAAACATTTCAGCAACCTTATTGATCCAGGCTCCTGCCATGCGAGCCCCAATAATTTGCCCTTTTTCGAACGCGGAGAGGTCATGCATTTAGCTTAAATTTTACTAAATTCTAATAAATAAGACAAAGAGAGTAAATTAGATAAATAAACGTATTTACAATAGATATAACCTGAAGTTACGAAGTTTTAGTTAAAGTTCTTAATATAATAGGTCTTTGAAGCATAAGATGGATTCTGTTCCAATTATTTTGTCCAATCCCTGTATATATATATATATATATATATATATATATATATATATATATATATG
>OZ038512.1:7143406-7148406 GCA_964036315.1 Acanthosepion esculentum
TCTGAGTGTTGATTTCAATGTTTACTTTTATATTTATATTCATATATATATATATATATATATATAAACAATTTTGTAATTTCGTTCTGATGAGGCAGTTCTGAAAGACTTAACACTGAAATTAATTTATACCTGGTATGTCTTATTTTTTCCTTTGATATATATATATATATATATATATATATATATATATATATATATGAAGCATGAAGTAGGTCAAACCAGAAATAACCAAAATAGTTCGATTTTCTGTTGAGTTCGTTAGATTCACTTACACAGAAATGACCGTGGATATTTGAATTCATATATTTGCCCCGCCTTTAGCAGAACAGACTGTGTGTGTACTGAAGATTACGATTAAGCGTGAAACAGATTATCGCCGCTCGTTCATATACATATACATATATATATATATATATGTATATATATATATATATATATATATATATATATATATAAATATATATATATATATATATATAGATAGATAGATAGATAGATAGATAGATAGATATAGATATAGATATTGATAATATTAGTAGTTAATATAAACATACATATGCATATATATATATCTAAAATATATAAATATATATACATACATACATACACGTATATATATATATATATATATTTATAAAAATCCCGGTAGAACTCAATGTCCAGTACAGAGTAAGGATATAATAAAAACGCTTAAACCCTAATATTCCATGGTTATAATCTATTCCAATGGAATCTTAAATATTATCTAATTCTTAATCTTAAATATTATCTAATTCATCAGTCTGATGGAATATTACTGTTTAAGCCTTCTTATTATATACATATACTGTGGATGACAGTATATATATATATATATATATATATATATATATATATATATATATATATATGTGTGTGTGTGTGTGTGTGTGTGTGTGTGTGTGTGTGTTCAAAGATATATTATTAAATATAACCATGCGAATATCTAATATGTTTGATCATGAGCCGTTGTAAACTTCGTATAGAGGTTTTGTATCGGGAGAAATTAAAGTAAAAACTATTCAACATTCGGATATACAAGGTAACCAAAAAAGTTACATCCGTTTTTAAAGGAAAAATAGAAAACGCTTCACAGTATGTGTAATTTATATTTAGTCGTCGAAGTAATCGCCATCGGCATCCAGCACCTTCTCCCAACGTGTCTCCGGCTGTTCAATGTCCTTGCGGTAGAACTCGGGGTTTTTTGACGCAAAGAAATCAGTGAGGGCTTTGCGCAAGTCTGCTTCATTGGTGAAGGATTTCCCACGAAGATGATTATCCAGGGAGTGGAAGAGGTGGTAATGGGATGGCGCAAGGTCACGTCAATAAGGTGGATGGCACAAAGTCTCCCACCCAAGTTGCTATATGGTATCCCTGACCACTCGCGCGACATGGAGCCTGGCGTTTTCATGGAGGAAAAGCACACTAGTGCTGGATCGTTCTGGCGCAATGCCTGTTGCACACGTTTCAATTGCTGCGTGTATAGGTGTCTAGTAAGACAACCAATGAGACAACCAATGTCTGGAACGCTTGGGAGTTTCGTAGAGAACCCACTTTTCATCACTGGTAAGCACTCGATTGAATAAGCATGCGGTAGGGTGGCGAGAAAGCAGCGACACGCAGGATGCCACTCGTTGTCCCTTGTGGACCTCCAATAGCGTTTGCGGAACCCACTTGCTCAGTTTGTAGGTCTTACCTAGGCGGTGCAGGTGAAGTCTAACTGTTTAATCGGAAACGTTGAACTGTCTTGCAAGTTCAACACACGTTAGACTACTGTCCTCTTCAATGGCTGCCTTCAGGACTCCGTCATTCAAGACCTGTGGTCGTCCACTGCGAGGCTCATCATCGAGAGACAAATCTCCCGACTTGAATTTTCGAAACCAACGCCTTGCAGTACGTTCATCTATAGCACTATCCCAAAACGCTTGACATATGCAGCGACTTGATGCAGCTACTGATAAGCGCACTTTGAAGTCGTAAAGCAAAGAGCCCCGAACGAGATCTCTAGATACTTCCATCCTTCTAACAGCTGTTCGGCTTATAACTGATGGCCGGGCACGTTGCGCATGTTTTTTTATAAAGTCTGATGTTCCTACTTCCGGCTGTCCGAATTTGAAAACAATTGCTACATGCATTTCGTATATATTTCAACTTCAGTCAATGACTAATCAAAAAACGGACAGAACTCTTTTGGTTACCTTATATTTTATTATGCTGTTCTTCAATCTAAGCTTACGGCTCACATGAGCCGTTATCAGATGTATATGTTTATATCGAAGATGACTTCCTGTTATGTTTACATCAAAGTTTGCTAGGCGATGATAACGGTCGCGGAATAGCAGACGCAGGTCTTAATTTAAGAACTTTCGGCTTGAATAAATTAATATAACAATATTCATGAAATAAGCTATAACTGAAATGGATCTTTAATGTGTTTTCTTGGTTTATTATTATAATGGTCTGCAAATTAAATTTACGTTGACCTCCCTTTCGATTAATATCCACATTGGAATTATCCCTACCAGTTATATATATATATATATATATATATATATATATATATATATATATATATAAATATATATATATATATAAAAGTGAGCATCGAAGTCAACACTGTCGCCTCTAAGTTTTGACTTCTATGTTCACTTTTATATTTACACACGCTCTATCTCTGATATTGAGCACTTTATCCCATAAATATAGCACACTTTAAGACTATATTTCTTCATATATATATATATATATATATATATATATATATATATATATATATATATATATATATATAAAAGACATTTTTTATGTTTATACGTATTTTTTATGGATACAAATATTTAAGTAAATGTTCTGTTTATAATAAACAGCATTAATGGCATAAAAAGAACGTATAAACATAAAAAATGTCTTAAAATTAATGGTCGGACTTTCTCCATTTCATAATGTGTCATTTATTTACATTTGGATACGCATCGAGCATATATGAATGAACGAGAAAAAATCATGAAAAATTGTAGTTAAAAACAATAAAATCGACCTCTGTGGCTAAATCGGTAAAGCACGTGATGCTATACTTATAGGATACAGGTTCGATTCCTGTCAAAGGACGAATATTTTCTAGGAAAGTTTCTCGGATATTCAGGTCGGTAAATGTCGTTAATACTGTTTATTATAAACAGAGAATTTACTTAAATATTTGCATGTATAAAAAGAACGTATAAACCTAAAAATGTCTTAAAAATAATTGTCGGACTTATATATATATATATGTTTTATTTATACTCCATATAAAATTCATTAGTTAACTGTTGCACACCATTGAGTATAATTTATATGATTTATTATCTGATTATTTTGTTATTTAATATGATCTATATACTTAAAAGTTTTGGTTACTTTATTTTAATATTTTGATTAAATTTAATTTTGTTTTGTTATTTTGTTAAATATTTTTCTTGCGTTTTCCTTTTTTTATTCCTTAAAGAGTCTTATTATTTAATATTTATTTATTTATTATTATAAAATAATTATTGTTAAATTACATTGCTTTCTCGGTGAGAATGTCAACCATTCGTCGTCAACACTATCAAAATTTCTGTTTCAAATATTCCATATATATACGTTGCAATTTAAAATCAATGTTTCATATCATCTTACTTAACATAGACCATTTTGATTGGTTGAACCGATTGTTAACATAACATGTCTAGCTACTTTACATTTCTACATGTTCCTTAGTTTTAATTATTTTTTTTAATCATCTCTCTTCCTTTTCATTGCAGAAGAGACTAGATCATGCTCTTATAATATCTTCTTTGGTTTTTCGCGGGAAAAAAAGTTGTAAGTAAATATTAAAAATTGTAAAAATCCTCATTTACTACCGCCTGATGATATGGAATATTATGCATCGAAACATGAGTGCATTTATGTAGCGCTTTTTACATATGTTCTAATGTAATATCCTATAATAAAGTATATATATATATATATATATATATATATATATATATATATATATATATATATATATATATATATTCTCCTTGGGTCTACCCATGCGGATTACCTAGTTTTCGTAAACTACATATATATATATATATATATATATATATATATATATATATATATATATATAAATTGTTTTTCACATGTGTTTCCATCGCCATGCATCGTCGATGGAATCATATTTCAATAAATTTATAATTTTAAGCTCTACTTTTGTATCGAACAATGTTTTAAAAAATAAGAAAAAATACTAAAGAAAAGATATATATATATATATATATATATATATATATATATATATATATATATATATATATATATATATATATAATTGTTTTTCACATGTGTTTCCATCGCCATGCATCGTCGATGGAATCATATTTCAATAAATTTATAATTTTAAGCTCTACTTTTGTATCGAACAATGTTTTAAAAAATAAGAAAAAATACTAAAGAAAAGATATATATATATATATATATATATATATATATATATATATATATATATATATATATAAATTGTTTTTCACATGTGTTTCCATCGCCATGCATCGTCGATGGAATCATATTTCAATAAATTTATAATTTTAAGCTCTACTTTTGTATCGAACAATGTTTTAAAAAATAAGAAAAAATACTAAAGAAAAGATATATATATATATATATATATATATATATATATATATATATATATAAATTGTTTTTCACATGTGTTTCCATCGCCATGCATCGTCGATGGAATCATATTTCAATAAATTTATAATTTTAAGCTCTACTTTTGTATCGAACAATGTTTTAAAAAATAAAAAAAAATACTAAACAAAAGATATATATATATATATATATATATATATATATATATATATATATATATATATATATATATGTCATTCACAGACAGTACTGTATCGCTGTATCACAGCTCCTCAGTGTGACTAGACTTCCGAATGCCTCAAGCCAGGATTGAAACACAA
>OZ038512.1:7153406-7155906 GCA_964036315.1 Acanthosepion esculentum
AGATACATGTTCGATTCCTGTCGGAAGACACGTATTTTGTAATGTTTTGTTTGTTTGTTTGGGGTTTTATGGCATATCAACCACTATGGGTTATTTAATGCCAGATCCAGTATTTACTAGATATATCAAAAACGTATAGCTGGCAACATCATTGTTTCAAAAACGTATAGCTGGCAACATCATTGTTTCAAAAACGTATAGCTGGAAACATCATTGTTTCAAAAACGTATAGCTGGCAACATCATTGTTTCAAAAACGTATAGCTGGCAACATCATTGTTTCAAAAACGTATAGCTGGCAACATCATTCTTTCAAAAACGTATAGCTGGCAACATAATTCTTTCAAAAACGTATAGCTGGCAACATCATTGTTTCCCATCACATCTTAGGGGTAAGGTGTTAGTATATTTAGTGTAGGGTTTGGGAGGGAAAGTTAATTGTAAGTTGTAGTTGTTTTGGGATGGGTTAGATGTGATGGGGCATGACATGACCAGCCGATTGATCGGATCGACGGCCTTTTGTTTGGACGTAGTTTATCGTCATACCCAGGACGCGGATGTAGTTTATCGTGATACCCAGGACGCGGATGTAGTTTATCGTCATACCCAGGACGTTTTGTAATGTTGTTAATACTGTTTATTATAAACAGAGAATTTACTTAAATATTTGTATGTACGAAAACAACGTATAAAATATGTATATATATATATATATATATATATATATATATATATATATATATATATATATAAAGAGAGAGATTGCATATGAGATTAGAACATTTTTATTGATTAACTTTTATTTTTAGTTTTTATTATTACTACTATTTTATTCATTTTATTATTATTATTATTATTAAATTGGAAAAGCGTGTATCAGATGTTAAGTTCATGTTATTCCCATCATGCTTCTGTTGAACCCTATTTCTTCTACTTCAAGTCTCTTCTTCATCTCTTAGGAAACAGTTTTCGCTGATGTGTTTTTGACGGCTTATCAACACATTATAGGTTATTTAAAGCTAGAAAATACCTTTAGATTGAAAGAAATTTGTCCATGCGGATAATAATGGTTTCCTGATACAAGTCTTACTAATTAACCCATAGCTGGGAGGAGAAAAAGTGGAATCATACCTTTCACAAAATATTGGCGAGTAAGTAATGAACGCAACCGGAGTTTGAACTCGGCTCTCCGATTAATAATTCCCAGCCATTATCCTTTATACCACCCGCACATCCAAGCTTACAGCACCTGAGATTCCAAATCGTTCATCCTTCTAGGTACTGGCCTGGCTCAACGTTGCTTAACTTATGCGGCCGTAAGCTAGAGACGATTCTCTCTTAGTTTCTAACGAACCCCCACCCGCGACAATTTTGGACATTTAACAAAAATAATTAACTTTTCGGAATGGCACCAAAGATTGTATAAGACGGAAATAAATAAGGAATTCGTCATAAGTATACAACTCGTCTTTAAAAGCAAGCACATAACAAACAAGATAATTTCTACATATTTTTTCACTAAAGTAAAAGCAATGCGTCCTTGTTTTCAAAGTAAATTCGAAGAATTTGGTATTTTTTACTTTTTCTTATTTTCAAATTGAGGATGAAAAAATAATTGCATATTAGAGCGATGGCTACATAACACGGGAAATATCAAACTATAAAATAAAAAAATTAAATTCTAAAATATCATTTTAATGTTAACAGTAATATCAGATAAGGGTAAAAATACTTGTAATCCAACAACACAAAATCCGACCGAAAAAGAAAATACATAACAACACCAGAGATACAAAACACTTGAAAATTTCTATAGAAGCGGACGAAAGCGCTTAGGATAATAAAAATTACGGAAAATGTGTGTACTGCCTTAATCATATCAAATGGAAAAAAACGTAAAAATGCTGGAAAAACTCTAAGATTTAAATTTCCTTGTTAGCCGTATTTAATGAAAGGTGTTTGAACGAAAGGATGCTGCCCAATATACATTAATATATATATATATATATATATATATATATATATATATATATATATATATATATATATATATATATATATATATATATATATATATATATATATATATATATATATATATATATATATATATATATATATATATAAAAGTAATTCATCGAGTCTAAAACCTCAACAGAATGCAAAAAGTACTGAACGGTCGTTTCGTCCTATATTTGGGACTCATCAGCAATGCGTAAACACTACCAAGAATTGAAACACTGACTGTTAGGTTATCAAGCAACCATGATACTAACTGTTCCAACGGGCCTCTGTAACGAAGCGATAGCAAATCAGACTCAATATAGCACCGCTCGCTCATATATTCCGTGGTAGAACTCTACTGAGATTCTCTCTAACCACAGGACTGTGCCCGCTGGTGTCACGACTACTATCACCAAGCCGTTCACTCTCTCTCTCTCTCTCTCTCTCTCTCTCTCTCTCTCTCTATATATATATATATATATATATATATATATATA
>OZ038512.1:7163406-7165906 GCA_964036315.1 Acanthosepion esculentum
TCCCGTTCCCACCCCTTCACCGTAGAAACTGTTAGGTGTAGACGTCTTTTCTACTCCAATAGCTTCATGTCTCGCACATCTCGCCTATGGAACTCCCTTCCCCGTTACTGTTTCCCTGACAAATACAATCTCCAACGGTTTAAGTGTAGCGTCAATCGTCATCTCCAGTTGCCTTGATCTATCCACTTCCTGACATCTTCCATTCCTATCTGCTCTCGCTCTATATCTCCCGTAACCTCCCCACCTCGATCGGCCCTCCGTCCTTCTCTTTCTCCACACCCTTCCTTTACCACTCCAATCTGCTCTTCCTCCAACCCTTCTGTAACCCCTTGCGTGATAGTGGCCACCGGCCTTGCTCGGGGTGATACGCTTAAAAAAAAAATAAAAAATAAAAAAATTTTCTTTGTGATACTCTCACGTTCATGGACTAGAGTAGCCTTAGAAAATTGATTGAGAAAAATATAAATTTTTCTTTCGAATAGTTCTAATTTTCCCCAGTACTTTCAATCTAATGTCAGACCATATTCAGGGGGTTACGTTGTCTGTAAGAATGCATGTGTGAATATTTCTGTGAATATGTATATATTTTCTAAGTCTACCAAGAAATTAACCGTGAAATTGAAAAGATCACAATGAAAAATAATCCGTATGATATGTCTACTTTATTTAACCAAACCCCTTTCAATATATATATATATATATATATATATATATATATATATATATATATATATATATATATATATATATATATATATATATATATATATATATATATATATATATATATATATATATATATATATATATATATATATATATATATATATGTCTGTTTCATGATAAACGCAGTCGTGAGGCTATGTGATGAGATGATTTTGCTTGAAACAGACTGTCGCCTGTGTGTGTTGAATTCAATGCCCACTTTTATATTTACATATGCTTCATCCCTGATATTAAGCACTTTAACCCATAAATATAACATACCTTAAGACTATATTTTATCACACACACACAGACACACACACACACATATTTATATGCATGTATATATATATATGTATATATATATATATAATCATATATATAATATATACAGAGAAAGACAGAGAAAGAAAAAAGATAGAGAGATTGATTCTAATATATAGATATATGCATATAATATTCCTTACATACATACATATATATATATATATATATATATATATATATATATATATATAAAATATATAGATTTAGATATATATATAAAAGGATAGAGAGAAAGAGTAGATATGTTTGTCTGACCCCTCCCTATTGTTTTGAACAGGAGTAGAAGATTATCCCTTGCTTCTTGTTTAGAATCCGGTTCCTTCTAAAGTCTACTTCAATTATATACTTCGAATGTTTCCGTCTGAGCTCTGAAAATTCATTTACTTCTTTTTATTTCTTCCATAGGAGTAGATAGGTTTGCTCATTATTCAGTCCACATACACCTAGGTCTTCTGGATATATATATATATATATATATATATATATATATATATATATATATATATATATATATATATATATATATATATATATATATATATTAAACACGTTGTATTAAACGCCAAAGACAACCTAGTCCTGCTGATTTTCTTTTGTATTTTCTCATATTTTCGAATGAGACTTTTTATTTCAAAATTATATTGATATATATATATTCCAAGAGCCAACCGAGTACATTCGAACGTCATCGTTCATCATCAGGGTCAATTTTTTTAACTTTAGCCAATTGCCTTGCAGCGGAATCGTATTGCTACATTTATACGAACCAAATAAAAGTTACGAATTATTTTTAATTCAAGAGACGCGTTAATGTTATCACGTGCAGGCGAAGCCATGTGATCGTATGAAGGGGTGAAAAGGATTTTTTATTGTAAATACCTAAAGATCAAAAATACGTAATGGAATTTTTAAAAAATTCAAGGGAAATGATTATGTGATTATCTAATTACGTAGAAATATGTAATAGACATTGAAGGATGTTTCCAGAAATATTATAAGCTGTGCGATTAATAAGAGGTCTATTGCTTTTAATATGTCGTGCCTCTAAACTTTTAAGGCGTCTAATGTCTGTAAGTTGATCAATAATTTTAGTATTGTCAAAAAGGATTTTACGAATGTCAGAATGCAGAATGTTGTTTAATACCACAAGAATTATTTAAATGCACACACACACACACACATATATATATATATATATATATATATATATATATATATATATATATATATATATATATATATATATTACAAAGAGTCCATCATACCTTCGGTCGGATTAACACAAAAAATTGTCTCCCAGTTTTGATTCCGATGGATAATAAAGCCTGACGATGATTGCACAATGCATTGAAAGTATTCCAGCAGAAATAAAAAATAAAAATACACCACATCCATTGTATTTATTTATGAGGATCTCATCATTCGGAGGATTATCAGTCGTGGAATGCTTATGTTTGTCAATTAGCGA
>OZ038512.1:7170906-7183406 GCA_964036315.1 Acanthosepion esculentum
TAGACATATTATATAATAAAAAATCCATTTTTCCTAACTAGTACCACAATTTTGAGTTTCATGCACAATATTAATTTTTATATATATCCTGGCCATGATATTGACGAGTAAATATATATTCATTTTTTTTATTGATATTAAGATGGGTACATTTATATTTAAATGATAATACTTTGTACCATGAAGTCAGTAATTTGGGCAATTATTGTAATGTGTGAGTTTTTAACCGTTTTTCTTATATGTATGTCTGTTATAAATAAAAAATAATGTGTTTCTGTTTCGTTTTTTACAACAAAAACCCCTGTATAAAATACGGTCTGCCTCATCATTACGATTATCAAATATATTTTACATATTTAGTATATGTAGCGGTCAGTCTTAATTCACCAACTGAAGATTGATTTATGCTAATGGTGAAAAACATGTATTTTTAGCAAAATATATATTTTCTAACGCAGTTATATTATATCAAACACTATTTTATTAACATCAGCACACCACTTGCGATATTATATATATATATATATATATATATATATATATATATATATATATATATATATATGTTTATAAATAAATGACAATAAGAAAACAGTAACTGCTGACGCGTTTCGTCCAATGCGGACTTTTTCAAAGCAAGAAACGAAAATATGATATTGATATATATATATATATATATATATATATATATATATATATATATATATATATATTGAGTGAGATACAGAGAGAAGATTCTATCTACCTTTCTCTATATAAATTTCTTTCTTTGTCTCTCTCTCTCTGTATATATATATATATATATATATATATATATATATATATATATATATATATGTGTGCGTGTATGTGTGTCTGTGTGTCTGCGTGAATTCCAATTAATGAGATCCAATCTTACAGATGATCATTTCGGGCATGGGATAGTAGTTTTCCATGGAATTATCAATGCAAATGCATTTACTAAAGACTAAACCTTTATTTTATATATATACACATTATATATACATGATATATATGTATACATAATCATTACTAAACATTTACTATATTTCTTCATATATATCTATATATATATATATATATATATATATATATATATATATATATATATGTGTCATTCACAGACAGTACTGTTTCTATCTATCTGCCCATCTATCGCTTTATCTCTCCCTCTGTATGTCTCTCTCTTTATATATGTGTATATATACATATATATGTGTATAATTATACGCGCGCACACACACACATACACACACATATATATATATATATATATATATATATATATATATATATATTTATATATATATATATATATATATATATACATATCAATCTGTTCATATCTATCTAATTGTTTGTTTCAGTCTGTTCAGATTTATATATCTGCTTTAGTACTCACTTGGATCTTCTCGGAACTGAATGTAACATTTATTCATTCTTTTCCTTGTGTAAATATATATATATATATATATATATATATATATATATATATATATATATATATATCTATATGTATCCTTGTGTGTGTGTGTGTGTGTGTGTGTGTGTGTGTGTGTGTGTGTGTGTTTGTTATTATTTATATATATTAAATCTCAAAAACTGATTATAATTATGTATAGATTGGTGAAACCAGGATTTGTTTAAATAAAAGTTTATATGAACACAAAAGGGATATTTGCAAAAGACCACATTCAAGCCATTATTTTCCTCACCGTAATATATTTGACTATAATGATTTAAGAAATGGTACTCTCTTAATTAGAAGAGCAAGCAGTGTACTGAGCCGAAAATATATTGAAAGTGCTGTAATCACTAGATCATCCACAATAAATCTGCGCCTATGTTCTTACAATATTTCACATTTCTCGTCAAATCTTCAATTATCCTGATTGTGCCGCCTCCCATCCACGATTGTCTTTCTTCACAACTTCACGTCATTTGTAGATCTCTGTATCGTTTGACTTTTTTATGATATATCTTAACCCCTTTTCTGTCAACTGTGGACACTAGCTCGTTAATGTGGGATACATAGTAATAAAAATAGTGATAAAAGACAAAAGAATAGAAATCGACTAGAGTCTCTACTCAGACATATATTAAAAAAAAAATTTTTTACAACGTTCTAGAATTTTCATCCTTTCCTATATATCCATAATTATTACCAAAGTAGGTTCGAATCCTGCGTGAGGACGTATATTTTTCCAGTAATATTTCTCGAAAATGCAGGCCGGTAGATGGACATAAATAAATACACACTTTATTAAATAAACAGATCGCACACTCAAATATGGTTATCCACTAAATATAACGTTTAAAGAATAAAATAAATGCAGGGTACGATGGGTAAACATTCGCTATTTTGTTATTTGTCTATATCTCTGAGATGAGGTATACTATTTACATTATTCGGCCTATTTTCCTCATCTTTGTCGCCATATTTATTACAACGTTTCGGCCGTTGTATGCTCCGGCCTTCTTCAGATTGTTGAAATGTCGAACTGAACCCTTTATTTCGCTCACTGGTTCAACGTGCCATGTTTTTAATGGATGTCAGTTTTCAGTTATCCCCTCGATAAAAACTCACACTCTTTGGGTCCTGTCACTGGATCTAACCAACGCCTTTATCCACTGTGCCATTTGTGTATGAATTTCTGGGTATTATAAACCTAATGTCTTCAGCAATCATATTTTTTACCAGTGCTCATATTGCAATTTTTGCTGTTATCATTATGTTTTTACCAGAACTCATACTGTAATTTTCGTTGTTATTATCTCTTTTCTCTGGTACTCCTTATTACTGGTTCCCATATTGTATTCATTTCTATGCTTGATCGGCTCAGGAGATTGTGGCCTAGCATTTCTGCTGCTTATTTAAGTTTACGAATTTTGCAATGGTGTTCTTTGTCTATGATCTCAACCTGATACTACAGAGGGCGGTGATCTCCCTTTTCTCTCCATATGTGGTCAGCCACGCCTGATTTTTCCACTTCTCGTGTTACAGGTTTCAGCTGTTCTTGAAGCCTCAGCTTAAGGGGGCGGCCTGTCTCCCCTTTATATTTCTTTCCGCAGCTGCACGGGATGGCGTACACACAGCCTTTAATCATGTTCTCCTCTATGGAGGGGTTCTTAAATAAAGGGTTCAGTTCGACATTCTAAACACCTGAAGAAGGCCGAAGCGTACAACGGCCGAAATGTTGTAAAACATATGGCGACAAAGATGAGGACAATAGTCCGAATAATGTAAATTCACTATTTCATATTTTTAATTTCTCCTCATGCGCATTGGTTTGTTTTTTTGAGTTCGTCACCTGTACAGTATTCTGTATTGCTTGGCATTCGCACCGGAAGCTCCAATACGAATATTTCAGATTGTTTGGGTGTCAAATTGAGGACAGTGCAGAGGATTCGGAAATTGGTGGATGAGCCTAACGGTAATTACGAAGGTATGGCAACTCGGAAAACTCACTTTAATCGTTCTGATAAGAAAAAAACTCCTAAATTTCTTGACGAAGGCCTCAGCCGCAATACGGAGGCCTACATCAAATGTCTTGTAGAGGTAGTGCTGCCCTGGGTCAAAAGGGTGGCTGCTAGAAAATCCTATGTCTGGTAACAGGAATCTGCAACATGCCACACATGCAGACGAACCCAATCATAACAGACATTGTCTGCGTGGATTATAATTAGCATTTACTAATAGGGGCCAAGAACATGTTTTATTATCGAAAATGTCAAATTTTGGTTTTTTTTATCAAAATTTAATTTTCATTTTCTCTGACTAACGTATTATTATTGTTATTATTTCCCTTAAATTCTGTAATATACTCATTTATTTCCGGGTCTCTACCAGCGACCTAAGTTCAGAAATGGCTTCATGACATTTCCACTGTGTATTTATTGAAAAAAATAAAACTACGGTCACACACATTTTACATAGATAAAGCTATTCGCAAACTGTGAGCTCTACTTCGGTGTAGAGGTTTTTGTATTTCTTTCAGGAATGGGCTACCAGGAATCCCTTTAGTGAGTCTATCAAAACCTTTTCCAGTAAATCTGAAGGCTCCGACTAAAACGAATTATTGATGTTCTCATCTGCTACATTTTTGAGATTTCCACTACAGAATGCTTCTATTATCTTCAAAGATACATTATTGTCTGTAGGAATTGTCAGTAAGAAGGCATATTCTGTTTTTCTGCTCTCTGATTACAATGTCTGGTCGATTAGGTTTTATGTTTTGTCTGTGTGACTGCAACCGGGTGTGTGTGGTGTTCTATAAATTTCTTGACAGTATTTTCTGTAAAATAATATTTTCCAATGCAGATAAAGTCCTCACTTTCATGCCGGGTTTTATTATTATTATTTTATTTCCTTTGATTTCTAGTGTATACTCAATTCTATCCGGGTTCCAACCAGAGACCGTAAGTTAGAAATGGCATCATGACATTTTATACTAAGTATTTTCTGAGGGAATAAACCCTAAGATTACACGCATTTTTACAAAGATAAAGCTTCTTCCTCTTCTTCTTCTTCTTCTTCTTCTTCTTCTTCTTCTTCTTCTTCTTCTTCTTCTTCTTACTATTATTATTATTTGATTTCTGCTATGGTCATACTATTTACAAAGAATGCGGGAAGACATACATCACTAGAGCAACGGCTAGGAATAATGGCGGTGTTGAAGCAGCTCGTTCGGTGTTTATGACTTTAAGGTGAACTTGTCCGCAGCCGCATCAAGTCGCCGAATACCCGAAGCTTTTGGGAGATAATGCTGTGAATGAACGCACTGCCAGGCGTTGATTCCAGAAGTTCAAGTCGGATTATTTGTCCGCAGTGGCCGGCTACATGTCATGGATAATGAGGCAAAGAAGCCGGCCCTAGAGGTGTACAACAGCCAAACCTGTGGTGAGCTTGCCGGACGATTCCAGTAATACTTCGCTTGCACCGCATAGAAAAGGCGTAATAGGTGAGCAAGTGGGTACCCCACACACTGTCGGGGGTCAAAAAGCAATTACTAGTGACAACCTGTTTCCCGGTGCTTTCTCGTCGCCGTAACGTACTCATATTTGATCAAGTGATCGCCAATGACGAAAAGTGGGTCATGAATGATATTCCCAAGCTTGGCAGTCATTGGTTGTCACTACAGAACACTGTGCCACGTACCACAAGACTACGTTTACACCCACGGAAGATACAACTCTGTATCTGGTGGACTAGGGGTGTCGTATTAGCTGCTACCAAAGGTCGAAACCTTCACTGAGGATCTGTAGTTGCAGCAGTTGGAACGTGTGCAACAGGCAATGAATCAGAAAGAGTAAACATTGTCTTTTGTAATTCTTAATAAATTGTGACTCTTTGCCATCATTCCTAAACCTTGCTCCGCCATCCATTTACTGAAGCTCTCTTGGTAGTTGTGCAGTGTTTTCCTCTGACAGTCTTGCCTTCAATCTGGCCTATGAGTAATCAACTTTTCCACGGCTTATTTCCTCATAATGTGCCCTACAGACTCCAACTATCTATTCCTGGTGTTAAGCACAGGTGTCCTTTTTGCTTTGATTTTCTCTAAAAATGCATCTTCATGCCCAGTAAATAACCTTTAAATGTTATTATCTAAGTGTGATAGGATAACGAACTACGAGAAAACATTTTCACTTTCTTAAAGCTTCGATAGAAATGATAAAAAAATGATAAAAAGCAAAGAGATGCACATTAAGGGTATGATTGTGTTTGGCTATTTCTTATTGGTTAGATACGTGTCATGTGTAATGAAGTAACAGATAATATTCACCTAAGTGTAAGAAAACATTCTGGATGCTAAATTGTGTAAAAAATTAGTGAGACGCTGCAGGATGTTTTGAAAAGATTTGTTTGGTTATCATGGTCGATTTACTTCCTTTAAAGAACATATTTCCCTTGATTTCACTCGAACGCTCATAATATGCTGTTCATGTAAATGTTTTTAATACTATTTATCATAAACAGAGCATTTACTTAAATACTTGCGTCTATATCAATAACGTATAACAATAAAATATATTAAAATAACTGTCGGACTTAGACCATTTCATAATATATGATGCCATTTGTTTACGTTACCATACGCTTCGACCAGATATGAACGTCCGACGTAAATCATAGGAAATTTGTAGTTTAAAAGCAGTAAATCGACCTTGCTAACCAGACTCGACTTTCGTAGCTAAACTGGTATAGCACGTCAGGCTATATGACGATTCCGTGAAAGATACAGGTTCAATTCCTGTTGGAGGACGCATATTTTCTATAAAATTTCTCGGACATACAGGCTGGTAAATGTTGTTAATACTGTTTATTATAAACAGAAGATTTACTTATATACATTATATCAAGTTTAATGTACTGGCTTTGTCTAAAGTATGTTATAATATCTGCGTTATATATATATATATATATATATATATATATATATATATATATATATGTATATATATATATATATGTGTGTGTGTGTTTGTGTGTGTGTGTGTGTGTGTAACGCAGATATTATAACATACTTTAGACAAAGCCAGTACCTTTGTCTAAAGTATATAATGATATCTGCGTTATATATATATATATATATATATATATATATGTGTGTGTGTGTGTGTGTGTGTGTGTGTGTGTGTGTGTGTGATTTGGCAGCAACTTTTCTTTTAAACATGTTGTGTTGAATGTCAAAGACAACATAGTCCTGCATATTCTCTTTTGAATTTTCTCATATTTTCTAATGAGACTTTTTTTCGAAAGTACTCGGTTATTTTACGGACAACATTTATTTCGATTAAATTTTTAAAAAAAAAGTCTCATTAGAATATATGAGAAAATTCAAAAGAAAATATGCAGGACTATGTTGTCTTTGACATTCAACACAACATGTTTAAAATATATATATATAAAATCTGGACATATAATGTCTATTTTATTTTAATCCTGTAGAATTCTCTGATCGACTTCTTCAGGTGGTTGGAATGTCGAACTGAACCCTTTATTTCGCTCACTGGGGTAGACTGTTCTAGTTCCTCGTGCCATCTCTAATGGATGTTAGTTAGCAGTTATCAGCTGTTAATTTCCATATTGTTTAGACATTTCTGCTCGTATTGGGCGCCATGTCCGACATCCATATGTACATCTCTATCTATCGAACGTATTTTTGTGTGTAGTGAAATAGATTTTTTTTTAAAGTTTTATATAACATTTTAATTTTTTATTCTTCTAATAAACATAGTACACTATTTACATTATTGTCCTCATCTTTGTTATCATATTTATTACAACGTTTCGGTCGTTGTACGCCCCGGCCTTCTTCAGGTGGTTGGAATGTCGGACTGAACCCTTTATTTCTCTCACTCGGGTAGACTGTTCTAGTTCCATGTGCCATGTTTAATGGATGTCAGATATCAGTTATCAGCTGTTAATTTCCATATTGTTTAGACATTTCTGCTCGTATTGGGCGCCATGTCCGACATCCATATGTACATCTCTATCTATCGAACGTATTTTTGTGTGTAGTGAAATAGATTTTTTTTTTAAGTTTTATATAACATTTTAATTTTTTATTCTTCTAATAAACATAGTACACTATTTACATTATTGTCCTCATCTTTGTTATCATATTTATTACAACGTTTCGGCCGTTGTACGCCCCGGCCTTCTTCAGGTGGTTGGAATGTCGGACTGAACCCTTTATTTCTCTCACTCGGGTAGACTGTTCTAGTTCCATGTGCCATGTTTAATGGATGTCAGATATCAGTTATCTCCTGTTAATTTCCCTCTGAAAGTTCTCCACTGTTTTAACCGGGTATTGAACTCACACTCTTTGGTTCCTGTGACTGGATCTAACTAACGCCTTTATTCACCGTGCCATGTGTCCTTGAGGAGAGATACAGAATAACAAAATCATTCGTAGTTCAGCTGCTAAGAGGTTTTGTTCATTGTGTCGTGCTAGACAATTTTTCTCTCAACATCTGTTTTCATATTTATAGGTCTACCATTCGTCCATACTTAGAATATTGCTGTCATACATGGTTCACTGCTCCTGCTGTTTATCTAGAGCTCTTTGATAAGATCCAAAGAAAAATCAGCAATATTATTGGTCCTGATCTGGTGGCTCGGCTTCTGTCGTTTTCTTACCGCCGTAACGTTGCTTCCCTGTGCCTTTTCTATAAATACTTTCATAGTTGGGACCCTAACATATGCTACCACCCTGGGTCAGGGTGGACCTGGGAACAACAGCAACTAAGAAGTGGTTCCACGCTTCTCAAAACCACCCGATCAAAGGTATTGCTACCGGATGTAGTTTTGATTGTCATACCCAGAAGTTTGGACTGTTTATTTAGCTGACAAATTTGCATTCTGTATTCTTACATTTGATGGTAAATCATTTCTAATTTGTTTTGCTTTATTACATTCTGTTGGTGTTCCTGGAGTTTATTTTCTGTGTGCTTTAAATTTTTTTTTTATAAAAGACGCCTCTATCAGTACTGGAATACCAAATGTCTCCTTGTAAGGAAACCGATAATTTCACCATTGCTTTTACCATTATCGGTTTGCCAGTGATAACCAAGAGTTTCTATTTTACCATCTATGCTGCTTACGAATAGGATTCGACTTTTTTACAGATTACGGCCATATCACGTTGAAACACCAGTTCCCGTACTATCACCATAGTTAAGCAACGTCGAGCCCGGTCACTACCTATATGGGTGACCGCTTGGTAATACCAGGTGCTGTAAACTTCAATGTGCGGGTGATGGATAATGTCTCAAAATTATTAATCAGACTACCGAGTTCCAATTCCAGTTTGGTTCGTTATGTTCATTTGCACACAAATACACTTATTAAAGGCATGAATCCAACTGTTGTCCCTCCAGCTATGAGTTAATTAGTAAGACTTATATCACTAAATCATTATTGTCTAAAAAAAGAAAATTATTGCAATCTAAAAATATCTCTGGCTTTTAATAACCTGCAAAGTGTTGATAAGTCGTAGAAAATGAATCAATGAAATTAGCTACTCAGCCATTCTTTTCGGTTTAATTACATTCTCTTGGATATAAATATGTAGAAACTACTGTGACCACAAACTGAGGAATCCGTTTATATATTGATTGTAATTTAGAATTGATCCCTGACTTTATATCCACATTATAATTTCTTTTTTTTTTTATAAAATGGCAATTATGTATGAATCTACTTTTTCTCCCCCAGCATAGGGTTAATGAGTAAAATTTGTATCACTAAACCATTATTTTGTCAAAAAAGAAATTCTTCAAATTTAAAACATATCTTCTGCCTTTAAATAACCTACAACGTGTTGATAGCCGAAAACGAATAAATCAATCAATTTATGGTGATGTTTCGTTCTTGTAACAACCCTCTGTGTTGGACGAATCTACATCTAACGCAGTCTTTTCTATTTTCAATGTCTTTCAACATGATTTCTTATGACGAATTCAGATACATGACATCTCTGTTTCCTTCCCAATTCCAAACCATAGTTTCTTATTTGGAAAGGTTTATCTTGAGTGCTGTTTCTTGTAACACTTGGTAAAGTAAAGGGTGTCCCAATAACTTGGACTGATATTAAATGTGAATTAAATTTAAGCGTCTAATGATTTTTTTTCTTTCACTTTCAGATTTAACAACTTAAGTCTTTGGCAATTTCAACCATGGAAAGATTAACAATCAAACAACGTGTTAAAGTTATCGAAGCCTATTACGAAAATTGACGTTCAAACAGAAATGCATTTTCCTAACTTCATGTTCTGACCCGGGGTGGCAACACCTGTTAGGGTCCCAGCTATGGGCAAATAGTGAAACCATGACAAAAACAAAATACGATGAAACATAAAAATACATTCTCATAGTAAAATAGAGAAATACATATTACTAATTAAAAAATGACCCAAAATACATTTTATCTGTAGTTGAAGGCATAGAGTTGGGTTCAAAATATATTTAGATGAAGCCATAAAATTGTTTTGAAATATTTAGATTTCGGCATTAAATAATCCATAGAGGTGTTGATATCCCGCTAAACAAAATCAACCAACCAAATTCTGAGATCTACAACGCATAGACTGAATCTCTTTTTACATTTCAGCAGTTTGATATCAAAAGAAAAGAGAACCGGGCAAATATTTTAAACACTTAGTATTAAGGGAACGGAATAAAAGAAAAACAGTAGCTTTTGCCGTTCCCGTTTATAATAAAATGTGTTCCAATAACTTGGACCGATTTTAAATGTGAATTAAGTTTAAGCGATTAATGATTTTTTTTCTTTTTCTTTCAGATTTAACAACTTATGTCTTTGGCAATTTCAACCATGGAAAGATTAACAATCAAACAACGTGTTAAAGTTATCGAAGCCTATTACGAAAATGGACGTTCAAACAGAATTTCAAGAAGTTCCCAGGTCGCATCTTCTCTCGAAACAGCGAAGTCAATTGGTCAAAACGATCGAGAGATTTGACGCCTTTAGATTTCTTCCATTAGGGTCATCTCAAAGGTAAGGTCTATGCCAACAACAATTCAACAGCTGAGGAATCAGATATTAAGGCATCTTGGTGAGATCGAGGGGCAACTGTTTCGACCATCGAGTGGAGATGTGCCGCCGAAGCCTTGACGGAGAATTGGGCGATATTAATTTTCACATATAATTGCGATGATTTAAATAACATGATCCAATAGAGAAATAAATGAATTTTCACCGATAACACTGATTTATTTATTGCTTACTTTGATCCGTCTTAATGAAACACCCTCATATATATTCCGTCTTAATGAAACACCCTTTCTGTTGATCATTCTTATCCCAGCTCTGAATACCTATGTCATTGGCATAGACCCTCCCGTCATCATCGGGAGAGAAATACCTGTCGTAATATCTGTATATATATATATATATATATATATATATATATATATATATATATATATATATATATATATATCGGATCCCACTTTATCATTATATATATATATATATATATATATATATATATATATATATATATATATATCATAATTTATATATATATATATATATATTATCAAAATTTATATATATATATATATATATATACGTATATATATTATCAATTTTATCATAATTGAAATATAAATAAATATATATATATATATGTATGTATATATATATATATATATATATATATATATATATATATATATATATATTACCAATATTATCATAATTTATATACATATATATATATATATATATATATATATATATATATATATATATATATATATATATATATATATAATGATAATATTGGTATTCAAAGTAGTAATATTTATAATATTAGAGGACCGTCAGGAACCTCTTCTCGCAACTGACAATCGCAGAAAAATGACGTGGTTCGGAGACGTCACAAGGCAGAACACCCTGTGCAAGACCATTCTTGTAAGATCATCTCTTATCATAATGTCGGATATTTAATCACAAAGATGATGGAAACAAACGAAATCTAAATACATAAAAGCTGTCTTATATCCCCTCAAACACATAAAAAAATATGAACTTCTGGCGGTTTAGCTATAAGTTCAAACACAATACTTAAAACCTTTGTGCTGCTTACGTCTCCCAATTGACCGGGTCGATTTCTGACCTCAGCAAGGTTTTTCTGAGCTGGACTTTGAATCACGAAAGGGTCCTTGCGATGATTAACAGAGAGCAGATTTTGATTTTGGGGCGTTAAAATTAACAAGCCAATCTTTGCTCCAGTTAACAAGACCAGTTTGTCCTTATCGAACTGATCAGATTTAGTATCGAGACACGAGTAAATGGTTGTGTCCTCAGCCTAGATAGCAAATTGATTTGTTTTTAATATATTTTTACAAAATAAAATCACAAAATAACCTTTCCATATAACATCTTCTTGAGTTTGTGAAATTAACCAAGTTATTTTTAATTGATTTTATTTGAAGGTGGACGTAGGAGAGGACACCATCTTTAAAACAGTTTAGACAATGTCAAACAAGTCGATACCAGAATTGCTGATGTCTACCGTTTATAGACCAGAGGGGATTCAGTCTAGCTTCGGATCCCACCTACGATTTCGAAAGTCAAGGGGATGATGATGATGATGATGATGATGATGGTGGTGGTGGTGGTGGTTGTATGGATACTTACTGCTTATATATACCTTAGTCGCTAGTTCATCTTGTATAAATTTGCTTCTTACAATGATTCGCCATTCTTGGAAGATCATCTGTTATCACAATGTCGTATATTTAATAACAAAGATGATGGAAACAAAAAGAAAAACAATCTAAATACAATTAGATATATTATTATAACCCAAGAACATAAAAAAGTATTTCCCATAATCTTACATTAGAGCGCATGCGTAGTCGTATCAATGCAAAATTAGAGCGATGATGCCCATAAGAACGAAACACGTCACACGAAACATTTTCCATTTTTTATACATCTTTACTTTCTCTCTCTCTCTCTCTCTCT
>OZ038512.1:7223406-7233406 GCA_964036315.1 Acanthosepion esculentum
ATTTTAGTGTGTTACAAATACATATATATATATATATATATATATATATATATGCGCATTTCATTAAAAACGATTGACAAGGTGCTTTTATTTAGTTTTTTATATAATTTCTCGTGCGATCTAATAGTTTTTCTTTTCAGAGGATACATTATATAAAAACTGTCCGAATGTTCTTTTTATCCGAGCGCTTTCGGCTATACATTTAGCCATTTTCAAGGATTATATTTCAACTGTTAGAATTATAAATAGTTTGTTATATGTATGTTTTATAAAGTGATTCATTTTTTCAAAACACGGTCAAGATATTATGTCCATGTTAGATCGCACGAGAAATTATATAAAAAACTAAATAAAAACACCTTGTCATTTTTTTTTAATGAAATGTGCATGAAAGAAGGATTGCTGCCTAAATACACAAATATATATATATATATATATATATATATATATATATATATATATATATATATATATATATATATATACAAGTTCAAAAAATGTTATCGGCTTTTCAAAATTTTTAAATTTAAGAAAATCTTCAGGTTCGTTGAAACATTACATTTGCCTAGATAACGTCCCTTATCTGATATTTTTCCACGAACATATTCAGGGTGAGATGGCGGAATTTTCGCCATTTTATATTTTAATACAGCGCATGCGCATGCCCGTTGTTTGTTTTTGATTTTGTCGATTCCACTATATTATAGCGTCAGTTTGGGCACCGTATGTGAGAAAAAAAGAAGCCCCATGACGCTATTCAGTCAACCAGAAATTTGGAAACGGCATGTTGTACTGCTTGGCATTCGCACCGGAAGCTCCAATACGAACATTTCAGTGTGGACAGTGCTGAAGATTCGGAAAGAGTTGGATGAGTCTAATGGTGTTTATGATGGTATGACACCTCGGAAATCTCATTCTGGTAAGAAAAGAACTCCCCAGTTTGGTGGTAAGAACCTCAAACTCAACATGAAGGACTACATCACGTACCTCGAGGAAGTAGTTCTGCCCTAGGTGAAGAGAGTAGCTGATGGAAGACACTATGTTTGGCAACAGCGCCAAGCCACATAAAAGTAGAACGTCGTCATGCATATCAGACAATTTCTGAGACCACATCTGAGAGATGAACAAAACTCCTTGTAACACCACAGAGGAACAGAAGGCAAGGATTTTGGCAGCATTCAACCATAAAAGACCGTCCAGAAGAGTTGGAGGAGATTCTGAAGGGAGATTATATTAAATAAATTTACTCTTCAGCATTTTGTGTAATTTTAATGAATATATCTGTTAAAATGAGACGTCAGTTTTATCTTTTATATTTGCATCAATTAGACGACAATTTATCCACTGCAATATGTAAATATCTATCTATCTATCTATCTATCTATCTATCTATCTATCTATCTCAGTCTCTTAATATCTATCTATCTATCTATCTATCTATCTATCTATCTATCTATCTCAGTCTCTTAATATCTATCTATCTATCTATCTATCTATCTATCTATCCCAGTCTCTTAATATCTATCTATCTATCTATCTATCTATCTATCTATCTATCTATCTATCTATCTATCCCAGTCTCTTAATATCTATCTATCTATCTGTCTATCTATCTATCTATCTATCTTAGTCTCTTAATATCTATCTATCTATCTATCCCAGTCTCTTAATATCTATCTATCTATCTGTCTGTCTATCTATCTATCTATCTATCTATCTATCTATCTATCTATCTCAGTCTCTTAATATCTATCTATCTATCTATCTATCTATCTATCTATCTATCTATCTATCCCAGTCTCTTAATATCTATCTATCTATCTATCTATCTATCTATCTATCTATCTATCTATCTATCTATCTCAGTCTCTTAATATCTATCTATCTATCTATCTATCTATCTGTATGTGTGTTTATGTGAATGTGTGTGTGTATATCTGTGTAATCATTTTAACAAGATGTCTCTTTGAGAAAGATGGTTTGCTGACCAAATGCACTGGCAAACATATATATATACATATATATATATATATATATATATATATATACACAGACACAGACATATATATATATATATATATATGTAGAGAGAGAGAGAGAGAAAGCGAGAGAGAAATATGGAGAGAGTGAAGAGTACTAATATATATAAATGAAAATATATATATATATTTATATATATGTTTTAGTTGTTATTATACATATATGTATATATATATATATATATATATATATATATATATATATAGATTGAGAGAGAAAAAGAGAGAGAGAGAAAGAGAGAGATTTAACAACTGAGAGAGTTAAAAAGAGAGTGTAAAAGAGAGAGAGTGAAAATGAGTGTGAGATATACTAATATATGTATGTAAATGAATATATATGTATGTATATATATATATTTTTTTTTTATCAGCTTAAACTTTAGGTCTGTTTTTATACATATATATATATATATACATATATACAGGTATATATATATATATATATATATATATATATATATATATATATATATATATATATATATATATATATGAAATTGCATATGTTGGCACATTTTGGAAAGGATTGTTTCATCTATAAAAACAATTTCCTCAAAATAAATTTCTATATATCAGAACAGTTTTAGCGGATTGAATGACATAATGTCAAAAATTCTTTGTAATGGAAGGTCTTCCTTGGACTAATCTTTTGCTTGATATAATTCCATGACTGTGGCTGCGATTTGGTGATATAAACTTAAAGATTGATATTAATTATATACCAAGATGAAATATGTAATTGATATAATACAAATTTAAATTGATATATATATATATATATATATATATATATATATATATATATATATATATATATATATGGAATCATGTCTTAATTGCTGTTTTTCCCTGGTTTACCCTGAGCCGGTGTGGTAGCATCTGTTATTTTCCCAACTATCGGAAAATAGTGAACATGCAAATAGAAATTAATAGTATATTTTTATAGTAACATTACCAGCAACCCATGTTTATAGCATAACCACAATGAGTACAACACTAAAAATGTATAGCATATCATTTTGAGCATGAAATTACCAGAAATACATTTTATCATCTAAAAATATATCTATATCTGTAGTTGAATGGACAAAATTCTATACAATATATGTAGATTTCTGTTTTAAATAAGCTATAGAGATTGATAATGATTTTCCAAGGTTTTCTTATGTGTGGCACAAGGCTGAAAGTAGGGGATCTGCAATGATGATTAAACTCTCTAGTCATTCATAATTGCTCTAGCAGGACAAACTTCATAAGCATTACACTGCCTTGAAGTGCCCGTTATAGAGATTGATATGCTGCTTAACAAAAACAACAAAACCAACCAATATATATATATATATATATATATATATATACTTATGCGAACTTAGTACAATGTGATATCACACATTATGAAATGGACAAAGTCCGACAATTATTTTTATACATTTTTATGTTTATACGTTTCTTTTTTATAGATACAAATATTTAAGTAAATGCTCTGTTTTTAATAAACAGTATTAACAACATTTACCGGCCAGAATGTCCGAGAAATTTTCATAGAAAATATTTGTCCTCCAACAGAAATCGAACCTGTATTCTACATGGAACTGTCATATAGCCTGACATGCTTTACTGATTTAGCCAAAGAGGAGCGTTTTGGTTAGCAAAAAGAGAAACATAAAAAAACAGTAAAATCGATATTGCTAAACGAAACGCTCCTATCTGGCTAAATCGGTAAATCACGTCTGGGTATATGACGGTTCCGTATAGGATACAGGTTTGAATCCTGTCGGAGGACGAATATTTTCTATGAAAATTTCTCAGACATTCAAGCCGGTAAATGTTATTTAATACTGTTTATTATAAAACAGAGCATTTGCTTAAATACTTGTATCTATAAAAATGCAATATATAAAAATGTCTTAAAACTAAGTAAGTATTTACATTTTTTATTTATTATTTATCATTTTATGTATTTATAAATATGAAAAAAATTCTGTTTTTTTCAAAAATTGAAATAAATAAAGGTTTATCAAAATAAGTAAACCATCTACAAGATGATTGATTTAGAATTTAATAAATAACTATGAAATCAAGTTTTTTATTCATAATTTTATAAAAATATAAATGCATTATAAAACAATGTAAATGTATCTATGCATCTGTTTTAGTAACTTTCTGATATTTCACAGGTTTATGTTTTATTAAAATTGAAGTCATCGCATGTTAAAACAAAAAACATTACCAAGGATGAGTGAAAATAATAAGGTAGGGAAAATAATAGTGTTGTCAAGGGAATCACTCTCATTCTTACACACAGTTTTATTGCGCAGGTAAAGGCTAAAGATTGTTAAGTTTTTTTTATCAATGACTGGAAACTAATTTTGAATTTGTGCACCATATTTGATCAACACTAAAATTTTTTCTATCAAAATATATATATACATGTATATATATATATATATATATATATATATATATATATATATATATATATAAATAAATAAAAAGAAAGAAGACTAAGATATATAATCTGGTGTTCTTATCGTTAATTTTTGTTTTAGTGCTCAATTTACGCAGAAAAAATATTATAAATTAAATAAATTAACTCATTTAAAATATTTTTTTTGCTACACAGAAATTACCATGTTTCCAAAATAGAAGCAAAACAGTTTAATTTAATTTTGTAATTATATATATCTATATATATATATATATACATATATATATATATATGTATATATATAGATAGATTGGTAGATAGATAAATGTGTGAGTATATACATGCATACATACATACATACATATATATATATATATATATATATATATATATTCTTGTATATGATAAAATTAGATTTCTGGTTTGCAATACTTAATAAGGATGAAATAGAATAGAACATACATATATATATATATATATAAGAGTTGATACTTAATGGCAAGAATGCGTTTAAGAATTTTGTGTTGACATTAGTGTCCACCCTTAGATATATAATATATGAAAATAGTTATATATATATATATATATATATATATATTTATATATATATATATATATATATATATATATATATGTATATATATGTATGCATGTGTGTCTGTGTATATATATATATATATATATATATATATATATATATACATACATGTGTGCATGTGTGTGTAATATCCTTGTAAATAATATCTAGACAGATATACATGAAAAAAATTACATAGATACACATGGATGTGCATACAAATGGCAACACATACACACATATATACATAGATAGATAGTGAGAAAGTGAGACAGGTAGATAGATATAACTTGACTGAGATAAATTCAGATATACATATACATATATATATATATATATATATATATATATATATATATATATATATATATATATATATATGCATATATATATATACATATACATATATATATATATATATACATATATACAATATATTCATATATATATATATATATATATGTATATAAGATATAAGATATAATATATATAATTATTATGCCTTTTTCAATCAACTAGACGGCAACCGCTACTGTCAGACTTGAAATAGGGATCCCAACATAACCTGACATATACTTCTCGAAGAGGACTGGTCTGTAGATAAAAATGAATTCTTAACTCTCAGACCACCTAACCAATATATCCGACCCTAGCCATTTCCATAGTAACTAATGTTGCAAGAGACCATAAACATAAACACACGCAAACCACAAGATAGCTCATTCCCAAATTCTTGCTTGACGAGGAAGCGAGACCAGACACCTTAATTTAACTTAATTTCAAAAATTATATTAAGGGTCTCGGCTCTTGCTTTTGAAACATGAGAACACTTATGTAGTGAAGGAATCATATTTTTAAAAAAATATTATAATTAACATATATATATATATATATATATATATATATATATATATATATATATATAATTTAATGGAAATTATAACATAAAAGTAATAAAAATATCATAAAATCACTAAAAAGTTAGGCATTTTTTTCAATACTTCTGATGTCTTCTCAAGTAATAGCTATTTTTGTAATGATTTTACAACATATTTATATCTGTCGAATAAATTATATTTGCTCTACTCTGTAAAGAGCACTCTTCTAAGAATAGGAACTTTTGGGTATTGGAATTTATTCTGTATACACCAATCCTATACTTGGGTATATATATATATATATATAGAGAGAGAGAGAGAGAGAGAGAGAGCGAGAGAGAGAGAAAGAGAGAGAGAGAGAACTACACTGAGATACATATATATATAATGATGTTCGAAAGCGCTAGGTCATCGTATGGAAAATACATATTTCGGAACTATTTTCAAATAAAAAGTCTCATTAGAGAATATGAGAAAATTCAAAAGAAAATATGTAAGACTATGTTGTCTTTAACATTCAACACTACATGTTTGAAAGAAAAGTTGCTGCCAAATTACACATATATATATATATATATATACATGGAGAGAGAGAGAGACAGACAGAAAGAGATATCGATATATAGATAGATAGATAGATAGATAGGTAGATAGATAGATAGATAGATAGATCGATAGATAGATAGAGAGAGAGAGAAAGGGAGATCGATATATACATAGTTAGATTGATAGATAGATAGATAGATAGATAGGTAGATACTTTGATAGATAGGTAGATAGATAGATAGACAGAGAGAGAGAGAGAGAAAGAGAGATTGACATATAGATATATAGATAGATTGATAGATAGGTAGATATATAGATAGATAGGCAGATAGATAGATAGATAGATCGATAGATAGATAGAGAGAGAGAGAAAGGGAGATCGATATATACATAGTTAGATTGATAGATAGATAGATAGATTGATAGATAGATAGATAGATAGTTTGATAGATAGGTAGATAGATAGATAGACAGAGAGAGAGAGAGAGAAAGAGAGATTGACATATAGATATATAGATAGATTGATAGATAGGTAGATAGATACTTATGAATGAGAAAAATAGACATTGATAAAAAACATTGTCCACATAAGGCATGAAACTATGTTTTATTGTTGAATTTTAAATCCTCATTTTTTTATTATTTCTAAAATTATTCTACCCCTCATCTTGAGCGTGTAAATGTCTGTGTGTGTGTGTGAGTGTGTGTGAGTGTGTGTGTGTGTGCATCTCTTTCTCTCTCTCTCTCTGTGTCTGTGTGTGTGTGTGTGTATGTGTGTGTCTGAGCATGTGTATTGTGCAAAATGTAAAATTTAAATACTACTTCTTGGAAGTTAGCACGACAAGGAATTGGAATTTTGATTAAATATATAAATATTTATATGCATTTATACGGGTGCTATTCAATAAATTATCAAAATATTTCACCTATTACTTTTGATTAAACTGCATTACTTAACATATATATATATATATATATATATATATATATATATATATATATATGTTTTGAACAATTAAAAATAAAAAGATATAAAAAACTTTTTGTTTTAATATTTTTCAATAAGGTACCTCTAGTTTCAACCAGGAGATAAATATCCCTGCATATTAGTAGTAATAATATATATATATATATATATATATAAATTTATATATTTACTATCACAGACACATACATACATACAAACATACATACACACACACACACACACACACACACACACATATATATATATATATAAATTTTAAATGTTTAAAATTTAGGTTCCTATTTCATCTCCTCACACCTTTAGTTGACAAGACCTACAAGTCTATTCTTGTGCATTGAAATAGCTATTATGAATGATGATTTGGGATCTACATTCTATGTAAATTAATATATATATATATATATATATATATATGTATATATATTTATATTTATTTCCATAACTATATATATATATATATATATATATATATATATATATATATATATATATATATATATTTATATTTATTTCCATAACTATATATATATATATATATATATATATATATATAGTTATGGAAATAAATTATAGTGATTAAAACTTAACGTTGTCACTTTTTTAATATTTTATTAACATTTGGTCTTGTTTCACATTGTGCTGTCTTGATCACATCCTCTTTGGAATTATTCCCACAAATTAACAAAACCTTACTATATATATATATATATATATATATATATATATATATATATATATATATATATATATATATATATTTATAATAGAAAAGGCTCAATATTCCATGGTTGGAATCTTAATGACAATCCAATTCCTCGGACTTGAATTTGTAGGTCTGATAAATTGGATTGTGATTAAGATTCCAATGTAATAACTTATAATCATTGAATATTAGGGTTTCAGCCTTTTATATTATAGTCTGACTGTGGCCTGGAGATTGAGTTCTAACTGAATTCTATCCTCTTGGAAATTTATGTATGTATACACACACACACACACACACACAGACATATATATATATATATATATATATATATATATATATATATATATATATATATATATATATACATATATATATATATATATATATATATATATATATATATATATGTATATACATATATACATATATATAAATATATATATATATATATATTTATATATAAATATAAGTATACATATATAGGTATATATATATATATATATATATATGTATATATATATATATATATGTATATATATATATGTCGGAGGGTCGTTTGGGGACCTTGTGGCATTCGTTGCACCAGGTCCCTGTATTCGTCCCTCCAAAAAGTGTGGATGGCCCTGCACAAAGCCTTCACCACTATAATCAAATCCCGTGTGGGTGTTGGTCTTTCAGTTTCTGGGAACTGATCTGTCTGACCCTCATACGTCGAGTTCGACGGGAGAGTCCATCATATATTTATATATATATGTATATAAATATATACACTGACCACTATTATTATCCATACACACACACACACACATATATATATATATATATATATATATATATAGTGATATTCCAAGCATAGCTTAGATGAGGTACAAGGTTGAAAGTATGAGTCACCCAGTGTGGAGCGAACTCAATTCTCAGTTGTAATTGTTCTAGCAATACAATCTAGTTAACCATTACCCAGTCTCGGGCTGCCCATATATAAATATATATATATTTATATATATATAATATATATATATATATATATATATATATATATATATATATATATATATATATATATATATATATATATATTTGTGTATTTAGGCAGGAATCCTTCTTTCAAGCACATTTCATTAAAAACCACTGACAAGGTGCTTTTATTTAGTTTTTTATATAATTTCTCGTGCGATCTAATAAAGTTTTCTTTTCAGAGGATAAATTATATAAAAATTTTCCGAATATTCTTTTCCGAGCGCTTTCGGCTATACATTTAGCCATTATCAAGGATTATATTTCAACTGTTAGAATTAGAAATAGTTATGTGTATGTTTTATAAAGTGATTCATTTTTTTATTTTCAAAACACGGTCAAGATATTATGTCCATGTTCAAAGTTAATATTATTGAGTGTAGGTTTGTTTATTTTTATAAGTAATGGAAGTAATGGAAGCCTTACTCTGATTTCAATACTGTCTGATATATATATATATGCATGTAAAATTCTAGTGTCTCACTAGGATTTTTTGCATAATGAGCACATTTTTTCTTAATTATTCAATTGTGTTCTTTATCTTGGATTAATTTTTTCGGACTACTCGGATGTTTTTAGTCTTTTCATTTCTTTCAAATTATTTCCCAGATACCTTTTATAGTTATTAACATTATATATATATATATATATATATATATATATATATATATATATATATATATATATGCTTGTCTGCACTAAAATCTAGGCACATAGGTATAAATGCATATTTTCAAGAAATTAAATTTTTAACAATATTTTTTTAACATGAAACAATAAAAATGGCCTCTACACATGCAAGTAAGCATATTTTCAAAAAGATT
>OZ038512.1:7238406-7245906 GCA_964036315.1 Acanthosepion esculentum
ATACAACAAACTATTTCTAATTTTAACAGTTAAAATATAATCCTTGAAAATGGTTAAATGTATAGCCGAAAGCGCTCGGATAAAAATAACATTCGGACAGTTTTTATATAATTTATCATCCGAAAAGCAAAAGAATATTAGATCGCATGAGAAATGGTATAAAAAACTAAATAAAAGCACCTTGTCTGTCGTTTTTAATGAAATGAGCATATATATATATATATATATATATATATATATATATATATATATATATATATATGCAAACAATAATGTGGAATTATGAATGATGACAGGTACATTGATATGCTGATAGATAGTTTTGAGAAATTTATAACTTCACATATCTATACAGAGTACGATGGATAAATTTTCAACTAAATTATGTGAAAATAAAAATGATACTGACAACTCATTTTAACAGATATTTTTAGCAGAAATTACACAAAAATTCTTGAAATACTAAAGAGTAAGTTTATTCCATAAAATCGATATTGGCTTCAACAATGGCCTCCAGACGACTTTTGAAATCTCCTGCCACTCTTCTGGACGGAGTGCTTGTTTAACTTGGTGAATGAATGATGCCATAATTCTTGCCTTCAGTTCATCGTTGGTGTTACAAAGAGTTTTGTGGGTCATTCGCTCAATTGCATAATAATCAATGTGGTTGCAGTCAGGGGAGGTAAGTGATCAGTTGTAAAGGGTGATGTGTTTGCAGAAATTTTCTGACAGCCATGATTAGTTTCTCCTGCTTGTGTGGCAAGGTGAAAATTCCTGTTTCAGACATAGTGTCTTCCAGCTGCCACCCTCTTGACTCAGGGTAGCACTACATCCTCAGCACACTTGAAGTAGTCCTCCGCGTTGAGTGTGAGACCCTGTGGGAAGATGAATGAAGGCATAATATTACCATCACTTCTTTAACACTATTAAAATCAATTGACTCTTTCCGAATTGTAAGCACTCTCATCAGATTGACACCAAACATTCTGAAATGTTCATATTCGAAGTTCCAATGTGCATGCCAAATAGTAAAGTAAATATGTTTCCTACGTTTGTTTTTACGTTTTTGCTGTACGGAGGATTGAACCATAGGATAGAAACAAACGTCGGAAAAATATTCATCGAACTCTTACACAAGCACTTCCCGGAATCAAGCACCGTACACAAAATATTCAACAAAAACACAGTAAAAATCAGCTATTGTTGCATCGAAATAATGGTACAAATAATTTAAAAAAACACAACGAGAAAATTATCAACAAACCACACAAAAAAATTAAACCCACGTATAACTTCAGAATAAAGAACGAATGTCCCTTAAACAGTAATTGCTTACAAAACAACGTAATATACCAAGCCACGATAAAATCACCAGATAATGAAGAAAAAATATACATAGGAGTAACTGAAGGACGCTGGAAACAAAGAAATTATGCACACAAAACATCTTTCACAAATAGTAAATACGCGTACAGGACAATGCTTTCTAAGTATATCTGGGAAATTAAAAACAAAACGCACATCACAGCAAAAATATCTTGGTAAATAAGGAAAAGATCATCAGCCTACAACAAACAATCCAAAACATGCAAACATTGCTTGGAGGAAAAAATAGCTAACATTACCTTCCCAGACCAAAATAAATTATTAAATAAACAATCCCAGCTCATCTCAAAATGCAGACATTTTTACTACGTTACTTAAAAATCGAAAAATAAAAAATAAAAATAAATAAACAAAATGGCAATAAAATAAGTAAAATAAATTCACCCAAACAAATTACCAAACGCCACTCGTTAGAATCGACGAAATAGAATAAATAAATAAAAAATAAAAAACAAAATCAATGAATCCAAATAAATAAAGTACATAATTAACAAACCATTATGACTAAAAAAATTAGTTAGACTATAAAAATCAAACCAAAAATCCCACGAAAAAATAGCTGTAATTGTTATATAACGATAAAAAAATACTACGTTACTTAAAAATCGAGAACCGAAAAGAGTAAATAAAAATATACAGTATAATAAATAAATAATAAAAAACAAGTAAAATAAATTAATCTAAATTAATCCAAATAAATAAACAAATTAGCAAACCGATCCCGATAAATAAACCGTTAGAAAAAACAAGTAAAAATAATCAAATAATTGAATGAAGTAATAAACAAATTAAAAACTACTCCCACCAAAATGATAGTTAGAATAAACTACAGCAATCAACCCCAAAATTGAATATATAGGTTTAATTATCTTCCTATACCAAAACAAATCTATTAAGTAAGCTATATAAACAATTTTTTACTACGTTAATAAAAAAACAATTAAAATTAAAATTAATAAATAAATTTATAAGATAAGAAATAAAAATTAAAAATAAAAATTAAAAAAAATAAAAACAAGGAAAACAATTTAACCCAAATAAATAAATAGACGACTTCCGGCAAAATAACAGCCAAAATAGACTACCTAAAATGCACCACTGACCCGTATATATAAATAGCCGAGAAAAAAAACAACACTCGTGGCCTGACGATTGCGTCTAGCATGAAACCGCCTGTCACCTCTATGTGTTGACTTTTATATTTACACACGCTCTATCTCTAATATTGAGCACTTTATCCCATAAATATAGCACACCTTAAGACTATATTACTTCATATATGTGTGTGTGTGTGTATGTGTGTGTGTGTGTGTGTGTGTGTTTGTGTGTGTGTGTATGTGTGTGTGTGTGTCTGCATCTCTGTGGTGTGTTTACTGTGTATGTTTGCATAAATGAGGTGATAGATTTAAACAGTGACACACACACAAACACATACACACAGACACACACACACATATCTATATATATTATTAATTATACTTTCATATACATATATTTATGGAAAAAGTTAAACTTCTCCTTACCAACATATTTTGTCCTCTGATTAACTTTTATCAAATGTTATGCAAGCATCATTTTTGTATATATATATATATGATGGACTCTCCCGTCGAACTCGACGCATGAAGGTCAGGCAGATTAGTTCCAAGAAACTGAAAGCCCGACACATGAGATTTGATTATAGTGGTGAAGGTATCGTGCTGGAACCATCCACACTTTTTAAAGGGCCGAATACAGATACCTGGTGCACTAAGTGCCACAAGGTCCCCAAACGACCCTCCGCAGGTTTTGAATTTAGAGGTGTCCTTCTCCTAGACCAGTTGCCATCCAAGGCTATAGAACCCAGTCTGTCCTGCTATTTACCCATAGTTGGAGGGAGGATCCACACGGAGGATTTATGTTTTTTTTTTGTTTATTTGTTTTTTTTTAAGCGTATCACTCCAAGCAAGGTCGGTGGCCACTATCACGCATGGGGTTACAGAAGGGTTGGAGGAAGAGCAGATAGGAGTGGTAAAGGAAGGAATGTGGAGAAAGAGAAGGACGGAGGGTCGATCGAGGCAGGGGGATTACGGGAGATATAGAGCGAGAGCAGATAGGAATGAAAGATGTCAGGAAGTGGATAGATCAAGGCAATTGGAGATGACGATTGACGCTACACTTAAACCGTTGGAGATTGTATTTGTCAGGGAAACAGTAATAGGGAAGGGAGTTCCATTTATGTGCTAATACCCTTTCCCAAGGGTATTAGCACGTAAGTGAATGTAATGGATTCGACTGGAATTCGAACTCGGCTCTCCGATTCCTCAATCCAAGCCGTTATCCATTACTTCACCGTGCCTCCCCCCTCTCTCTCTCTCTCTCTCTCTCTCTCTCTATATATATATATATATATATATATATATATATATATATATGAATATGTGTATATATGTATACGTAAAATTAAGATATTATATATTTTTGTTTGTGTAAAATATGTGTAAATTATTTATTTATATATATATATATATATGTCTATGTGTGTGTGTGCATGCATATTTCAAATGAGAAAGACAAATAAATAGAGGGATATATATATATATATAAGACACACACACACACACACACCCCCACACACACACACACACACTGAAGCATCTCTCTTCATCCAGTGAAAAAGATTAGGCTGGAAGCCAACATGTAAATTGACGGAACAACGTTCTGAAAAAAATATTCAAATAAACACAGAATGTTTGGCTAAAACAAAGAAAAAAAATCACAAAAACGAATGGGTAATCAATGCATAAATCTCATCGGTTTGTTGCCTTTTTAGTTCAGAAATGACGAGAATCTGTTGTTATGTTTACATTTCAACAAAAGCTGCAGTCTTCAACCATACGTCTACTTTTCAAGCCAGTGAGATTTCAATTTAACCATACATTAAACACATTTACTTATATGCATACAATATATATGTATATATATATGTATATATATATATGTTTGTTTGTGTGTGTTTATGTATGTAATGGACGAATAGGAAATGTTTATAAATCTATCATGTTTCGGTTTTATTAAACCTCCGTCAGAGAATGAAACGTGGGGGATAAAGAAAATTACAATCTATATTTCAAAACTCTCTTTGAATTTGAACAGGTGAAATATAACCATTTACGTATACATGTATGTGTACATATATACTCGACTCTCCCGTCGAATTCGACGTATGAGGGTCAATCAGATCAGTTCCTAGGAAACAGACAGCCCGACAACAGCAGAGGCGATTTGATTATAGTGGTGAAGGTTTCGTGCAGGACCATCCACACTTTTTAAAGGGCCGAATACAGATACCTGGTGCACTAAGTGCCACAAGGTCCCCAAACGAGCCTACGCAGGTTTTGAATTCAGAGTTGTCCTTCTCCTAGACCATTTGACATCCAAGGCTATAGGACCCAGTCTGTCCTGCTATTTACCCATAGCTGGAGGGAGAAGAAGAGGATTCACACCTTACTAACCGAGCGCTCTTCTGTGGCCCACTCGGTTAAGTCACGTCAGGCTATATGACTGTTCCGTATAGGATACAGGTTCGATTCCTGTCGGAGGACGCATATTTTCATAACGTATATATATAATATTATGATAAAACTTATTGGGAGGATTTGAGCTAATCATAATTAAGAATTCATCGAGTCCTGAAGAAACCTCAAGAGAATGCAGAAAGCACTGCACGGTCGTTTCGTCCTATATTTGGGACTCATCAGCAGGGCGCATCCAATACTGAGAATTGAAACCCGGACAGTTACGTCATCAGGCAAACGTCATACAAACTGTTCCAATGGGCATCGGTGACGAAGACGTAATGAATTAGACTTGATATAGCGACCCCTGATCACACACACACACACACACACACACACATATATATATATATATCTATTCTTTTTTCCTCTTTCATGTTTTCAAAGAAGACGTTTAGTTATCTTGAGACTTTTTTGTAAGAATCACAAAAAAAAAACAACTTTGAGTTAAAATGATTTTGTGTCAGACCCACTGTCTTCCCAAATGAGCACAGGTGAGAAGAAAAAGAACATTGCGGCTTTCATTAATGGTACCAACATTAATACTCTGGTTTCCATCTTCAAAATCTATTCAAGTATTATCAAGAGGACAGGACAGTAGAGACTTATAAATAAAGAGATCAATTAGAAAAGATCCAACTCAATCCATAAGACGTTTGGCACATGAGACAGGAGCTTCACCTATGACAGTTCAAAGAGCAGTAAAAAGAGACTTGAAAATTAAATCGTATGTGAAACCTGTGAGGAAACTTTGTACTCCTTGACAGAAAGTTAGAAGGTTAAAAAGGGGCGAAGATTATTTGAATAAGTTGGAAAATCATCTTGCAATAATATATATATATATATATATATATATATATATATATATATATGAAGAAATATAGTCTTAAAGTCTGCTATATTTAGGGGATAAAATGCTCAATATCAGAGATAGAGCGTGTGTAAATATAAAAGTGAACATAGAAGTCAACACTTAGAGGCGACAGTCTGTTTCATGCATGAAACAGACTGTCGCCTCTAAGTGTTGACTTCTATGTTCACTTTTATATATATATATATATATATATATATATATATATATATATATATATATATATATATATATATTTGAACTTTATTTCAATCCTTCATTAGCTTCCGATCCTCAGATATGATTAATTAATGGTGACCATGTCATTTTCGTTTATGATCGATTTCATCACGATTCTTCTGTTAAGCCTAAGGAGTAATTATAAATTCTTATTGTTCAAAGTAGAGTCTCATAGTGTTATAAAAACATTGGAGAATTCCTGTAAGATATCTTTAATCATTTCTGAGATACAACGGTTCAAACCTTAATCTAACATTTTTGCTGTTACACGATTTGGACAATTCTGATGTTACGCCTGGTATATATAGCCCTAGTGAAGCACATACAATGAAGATCATGATCATGATTTCTATAAAAAATTAGCATCGTAGAGTCATCATATATACCTCAGCTGTAGCAGGAGTGGTGTGTCTTAGACAAGATAATTTGAGGGAGCCCAGCACTTAGTTTCGTTTGAATTAAGTGTTTTCCATTTACCTAGATTGAAAACCAAAACTATAGGAGCCAGTCGGTCTTGCTTTTTTTTTTAAAAATGGGTTCGTCCCATGTAAGGCAATAAAGCCACTGAGATATAAGAGTTTACTGGATGAGGAAGAGTTAGAATCAGAAACAGAAATTTTACAGTAAATGTTTTCTCGACATTTTAGGGTAGCTTTGTGCAAAAAAGAATGAAGACACTTTATTTGCTATAAAATATATCCAGGTTGATTCCCAGTTCTCCAATATATGACTACGGAAGGCTTACTAGTATTTTCAGAAGCTGTGGATATTTGTTCACGAGGTATATGTAAAAATCAGGTTTTTCATAAAAAGATTCAGGGGTCGTCCTGTACACGAAGTCGGCTTATACAGACGTATACAGAATATGTCGGGAACGGACGTATATTCTAATTTGAACAAATCTTTAGGATTTATTATATATATATATATATATATATATATATATATATATATATATATATATATATATATATATATATATATATATATATTATAAATTAAGTTCCCTTCTCCACATACTTTCACCTTTCATTCCTATCTGCTCTCGCTCCAAATCTTCTATAACCCTCTTGCCTTGATCGATCCACTGTTTTTCTCCTTCTCCACATCCTCTCCTTTACCACTCCTATCTGCTCTTCCTCCAACCCTTCTATAACCCCTTGCATGATAGTGGCCTCCAGCCTTGCTTGGGGTGATACGCTTAAAAAAAAAAATGATTTAGAATATGTTTTTTTTTCGCTACACAGTGATAACCATGTTTTAAAAAAAACATGGTTATCACTGTGTAGCGAAAAAACATATTTTAAATCAATTAATTTATAATATTAATGCTCTGTAAATTTACATTGATCACTATTGTGTAAAAATAAAAATATCTATAAGAAAACCGGATTTTATATCTTACTGTTCTTTCTTCATATATATATATATATATATATATATATATATATATATATATATATATAT
>OZ038512.1:7253406-7275906 GCA_964036315.1 Acanthosepion esculentum
GACGATAATAATTTGCATATGGAAATATCTTCATGAATTGTAAGTTTTGAAAGGACGAGGGAAAACTGGATTTATTTTTCAGTCGGTGTATTGTGCGATATTATTATTATCATCATTATTACTACTACTACTACTACTACTACTACTATTATTGCTATTATTATTATTATTATTATTATTACTACTACTACTATTACTACTACTACTATTACTACTATTATTATTGCTATTATTATTATTATTATCATTATTATTACTACTACTACTACTATTATTATTGCTATTATTATTACTACTACTACTACTACTACTACTATTACTACTACTATTATTATTGCTATTATTATTATTATTATCATTATTATTACTACTACTACTACTACTATTACTACTACTACTACTATTACTACTATTATTATTGCTATTATTATTACTACTACTACTACTACTACTATTATTATTGCTATTTTTATTATTATCATTATTATTACTACTACTACTGCTATTACTACTACTACTATTATTATTATTATTATTATTATTATTGTTCTGTCTGTGTCTATTGTAAACACCAATAACATTGTTACAGGTCCTATAACAGTAACCGCATCTGGGTGATGTTCATACGGGTTTCTTTCAGTTTCCTTCCGGTAAAAATTTCCTATTTTTCCAATGTAGATATTGTCCCACTCAATCATGCCGAGTTTTATATTCATTGTGTGCTAACACTTTGCAACCTCATACAAGATGGTCAATTGTTTCTGGATATACTTATCACAGAAGTTGAAATTCAGCTTAACACTATTTTTCAGTATGTGTGCTTGGGAATTTCTAGTTGGCAATCATTGGTCCTATGCAGTAAGAATAAGACCTTCGGTTTCTGCTTTTAAAACTGCACTACGTAACCACTGATCGTTAGCTGGTTTGTCTATATCAGCTTGTTTGGTAAGGGCAGAGTATTTGATCCTAAAGTGACTTGTCTTGCCATCGTTGTTGTTGTTGTTATTATTATTATTATTATTATTATTATTATTATTATCATCATCATATATATAATAAAATCATTCAAGAACGAAATATCTTCTGACCCGACGTGAGCTAATCAGTTATTTTTGTTTAAGGCGCCCGACAAACAATTTTTTGGCGGTGCTTATAAATTCAGAGAATGTTCCGAAACTTTTGGCATATTGTACAGTTTCCGTTATTTGTAATATACTCTATGTACCGTGAACATGAGCGATCACGGATCTCCACAACTTCCTATACTTCAGAGCACTAAGCAGTTACTATCATTCCCAACACCTGTTCTGCTATTCAGTGACAAGAGATTGTTATTAAGGTTACTCGCTGTTTCCCTTTGAATATCTTGTCTTCAAAATATCGTGTTATTTTGATATTGTTGTGGTAAGAGACAGTTACCCTCCTTACTATCATGAGTGGACAGGCCCATTCATAATAAGTGGTCCTGGGTAATTGTCTAGAAAGAAAAGAAAATAATTTTATTGCAGTGATTGAGTAGTGAATACTATTTTCACGCCTGACGCTGTCGAGTTAAGAATTGTGTCTTGGCAGACTTCACATCAGAAAAGAATTTCTTCAAGACATTGTCTTGCAGCTCCTGCATTATTCCTTTCTGTGTCTGCTTCTTATTCTCTGGATTAATATTTAATGTGTGTTTGGGTGATGCTGCTCAGAGAGAGAGAGAGAGAGAGAGAGAGAGAGAGAGGGGGGGTTGACATTTGTGATTACTTATCTAGTTTGTCGTGTCGGCTGTTAATATAAGATACGACAGGTCTGATGAGCATTTTCGCTTTTGTTGTTTTGGGGGAAAGAATGAAAAATTGAATAATTCATCCTATAAATATAGTATAAATTAACACTATATTTTATCACACACACACACACACACACACACACACAACACACACACACACACACACACACACACATATATATATATATATATATATATATATATATATATATATATATATATATACAGGGGTTGGATAAAATAATTGAAACATTTGTTAAATTCAAAGAAACTTTATTTAATATGGAGTTGGTCCTCCTTTAGCCTCACATACAGCTTTAATACGTCTAGGAATGGAATCATACAGCTTCCTGACTTCATCCAGAGGAATGTCCAGCCATTCTTCCATTAAAACCTGCTCCAGCTCTTTACGACACGACGGTGGATGATAGCGGCTCCTAACTTGTCGCTCCAAAATGCACCACAAATGTTCAATAATATTGATATCTGGAGATTGGGGAGGCCACTCCATGAGTTCTAGCTCACTTTCATGCTCTTCATACCAATTCTTAACCACTCGATCAGTATGTATTGGAGCATTATCTTCTTGGAAGATGCAGTCACCATCAGGGAATAAAGTCTGGGCCATTGGATGGACATGATCTTCCAAAATGCTCAGGTAATCTTTGCTGTTGATTCTACTACGCAGGGCGACTAGTGAACCGAGACATTCCTATGATATGTCGACCCAAACTATCACTGATCCACCTCCATGCTTCAATGTTGGAAGAAGGCAGTCAGGGTTGTAAGCTTCTTTGGGCTGCTTCCACACATAAACTCGCTCTGAAGTTGGGAAAAGAGAAAAACTGGACTCGTCTGAGAATATGACTTGCTTCCATTGGTCTGCAGATCAGGCATTGTGATCTCTGTGCCACTTCAACGTCTTTTGAATGTTGCGAGTGGAGAGTAGAGGTTTCTTTACGGCGGCTCTTCCATGATATTCAGCTGTATGGAGCTCACGACGGACAGTTTTAATAGAAACTGGACTATTCAGATGATTATTCAAGTCAGCAGTAGTCCGATGATTTTTTGCCACATTGCGTTTCAATGCACGTCGGTCCCTGTCAGTACGTTTGCAAGTCCGGCCCGAATTGCTACGGTTGCTAGATGTTTTGTCCTGTTTCTCGAATTGCGTCATAGTTCTTGATATGGTAGCTCTTGAAAAACCAAACAGTTCAGCAACCTTAGTGATCGAGGCTCCTGCCATGCGAGCTTCAACAATTTGCCCTTTTTCAAACTTGGAGAGTTCATGCATTTATCTTAAATTTTACTAAATTCTAAAAATAAATAAGACAAAGAGAGTAAATTAGATAAATAAACGTATTTACAATAGATATAACCTGCAATATCGAAGTTTTAGTTAAAGTTCTTAATATAATAGGTCTTTGAAATATAGTAGTGAAATTTGTACCTGTTCCAATTATTTTGTCCAGCCCCTGTATATATAAGCATTTCATTTTGTAAGATGCATTTATATTCAAAAGTAAAGTGGTAAAAATACCGGTAAATTTTCAAAATTCAAAAATATTCTTAAAGCTAAAGAGAATATAGCGACAGTATTCTTAAGGAGAAAAGAACTTACTTAAATGGAAAGTTCTGAAGAATGCCGCTATCGTGTTTTGCTAAAATGTCAACATCCACATCAATTTTTTTTTTCAAATATTCCTTTCATAAAAGATATATTTCTTTCCCAAGCCAATATTGATGGCTATAAACAGTTTTTAGATATAAATACAACACTTCTCTTATTTAAAATAAATAAATTCATAAATAATTAATCAAATTAAAGACTGCAATATATAACAGACCAATTTTTTTATTTAAATCATGTAAACGTCTTGAGTTAACCGTTTTATTTATTTTTAACCAACAATTTACATTTGGGTGAATAAACAGAAATTTTACGGAATATTTATGTAGTAATGTTTCATTTTGTTGTTGTTATTATCATTATTATTATTATTATTATTATTATTATTATTATTATTATTATTATTATTATTATTATTATTATTATTCCTTTGATTTCTTATGTGTACTCATTTCTTTCCGGACCCCGCGTGTGGAAATTGCGTGTGTGGTATTCTATTATTTTGTTCAAGATTTGTTTTCATTTATTGACAGTTTCTTGATATTTGTGTTTGTTTGTATTAAACTTCCGTACGTTGGTTGTCTCTTAATAGGAATTATAATTTTCCGCTATAGTTGTCGATATCCATAATGACGATTCCGCCATCTTTATTGGATGGCTTATGGTGCTTTAATCTGATACTCACGGGTCGAATAGAGGGAAAAATAGACAAGGGAAAGCAGCGCGTGACATACCTTACGATCTTGAGCAGGTGGATGACACAACGTTGTCTGGGGAAGCAAGCAAAGGGAAGGAACGTTTTGAGAGCCGCAAGGGATAGAGGGAGGTGGAGAGCCATGATCGCCTACGTCCTAAAGGGACATGACACATAAAAAGAAGACAGGGTTTCTGGTAACAATAGGTATCTCCTGTGTAGTGTCGTTTCTTTGATATCAGTGGAGGTGACAGCTATTATTCCTCGGGTGAAACATTTTCCGAAATGTGTGTGGTCAAATCAAACCAATCGTTTCTATTATTAGCAACCCCTTCCCAAAAACTTGCTAAAACAATTTTAAAAATCGTAATTCCGTTCCGGAGTAACACCAATTCAAAATATATTAAGCACTCTGGTGACTAAAAAAAGAAAGTAAGAAACAAACATGGAAAATAAACTGATGGCAAGCTTGCACAGACAGACACATACATATATATATATATATATATATATATATATATATATATATATATATATATATATATATATATATATATATATGATAGAAATTATTAGGAGGATTTGATAATTATAATTAAGTAATTCATCGAGTCTGAAACCTCAACAGAATGCAGAAAGCACTGGACGACCGTTTCGTCCTATATTTGGGACTCATCAGCAGTGCGCATCTACTACCGAGCATTGAAACCCTGACAGTTAGGTTGTCAAGCAAACGTTTGAGCGGCTTGGTGATAGTAGTTGTGGCTCCGGGGGGTACAGCCCCATGCTTATAGAGAATTTCAGTTGAGTTCCCCACGGAATATGTGAGTGAGCGGCGCTATATTGAGTCTGATTTGCTACGCTCTTCGTCACCGAGGTCCGTTGGAACAGTTGGTATGACGTTTGCTTGATAACTTAACTGTCAGGGTTCCAATTCTCGGTAGTAGATGCGCACTGTTGATGAGTCCCAAATATAGGACGAAACGGAGAGAAGAAGAAAAGATGTAAGAAATCAGAAGTGAAATTAGGGGGTTATGGGAAGAAAGGGGAAGAGAGATTGGGAAAGGGAAATTAAGAGAATTAATGTATTTGGGCATATAGCGGCTAATTTGGAAAAACTCAGATTTATACGACGGTCATTCAATAAATATGGTGAATTGTTTGGTATAAGGTCTTCTAATACAGATAGAAGCTTACTTTTGTTTTTTTTTCAACGTAGTCTCCCAGCACTGTCACAGACTTTTTCCATCTTTGTACAAGCTTCCGTATTCCCCCAGCGTAAAAATCTTTGGACTGATGTCTCAGCCAGTCGCTCACAACACTTTTGACTTCATCGTCACTTTTAAACTTCGTGCCTCTCGTGAACGCTTTCAAGTGACCAAACAGGTGAAAGTCTGAAGGGGCAAGGTCTGGGCTGTAAGGGGGATAAGGGAGCATTTCCCAGCCCAGCTCCTTGATGGTCTGCACCGTTTGGGCTGCTGTGCTGTTCGTGTTCTGCAGTATGCATCTTTGGCAGCCACCGGCAGCTGACCTTGTGTGCAGTCCCAACAGATAAACTCAAAGTCCTTGCAATGTCATCCACTGTCACCCTTCTGTCAGACTGAATGAGATCATTGACTGATTCGATCCCCTCAGGAGACCTCACTTCTGTAGGCCTCCAAGGCCTGTCTTCATCCTCAACACTGCTCCGTCCTTCTTTAAACAATTTAGCCCACTTCGAGATATTTGTTTGGCTGAAACATGTGGCACCATACACAGTTGACATTCTCCTATGAATTTCAACTGATTTGCAACCTTCAGCAACCAAAAACTTGATAGCTGACCGCTGTTCAATCCTGGAGCATGCTTCTTGGTCGGCTATCTTTGTTAATCGCCAAAACTCTGAAAGTTTTTTTTTTAATCTGCAAAAGAAATTAAATCCATGTGAAATAGAAGTAAAACAAAAAAAAATAAAATGAGTAAGCTTGTATCTGTATTAGAAGTTTTATACCGAAAAATTCACCTTTTTTATTGAATGACTCTCGTACATATATATATATATATATATATATATATATATATATATATATATACACACACGAGGGTCATTCAATAAATAAGGTGAATTTTTCGGTATAAGGAGGTCTAATACAGATATAAGCTTACTCTTTTTTTTGTTTTACTTCTTTTTCCCATGGATTTAATTTCTTTTGCAGACTAAAAACAAACTTTCAGAGTTTTGCCGATTAACAAAGATGGCCGACCAAGAAGCATGCTCCAGGATTGAACAGAGGTCAGTTATCAATTTTTTGGTTGCTGAAGAGTGCAAACCAGTTGAAATTCATAGGAGAATGTCAACTGTGTATGGTGCCACATGTTTCAGCCAAAAGAATGTCTACAAGTGGGCTAAATTGTTTAAAGAAGGACGGTGCAGTGTTGAGGATGAAGAGGGGCCCGGCAGGCCTACAGAAGTGAGGTCTCCTGAGGTGATCGAATCAGTCAATGACCTCATTCAGTCTGACAGAAGGGTGACAGTGGATGACATTGCAAGGACTTTGAGCTTATCAGTTGGGACAAACGCAGGGGTCATCAGTCAAACGGGGTCATCTTGCATCATGACAACGCAAGGCCTCACACAGCAGCCCACATGGTGCAGACCATCAACGAGCTGTGTTGGGAACTGCTCCCTCATCTCACTTACAGCCCAGACCTTGTTCCTTCAGACTTTCACCTGTTTGGTCCCTTGAAAGCGTTCACGAGAGGCATGAAGTTTAAAAGTGACGATGAATTCAAAAGTGTTGTGAGCGACTGGCTGAGACATCAGGCCAAAGATCTTTACGCTGAGGGTATACGGAAACTTGTACACAAATGGGAAAAGTGTATGACAGTGCAGGAAGACTACGTTGGAAAAGAAAAGGTAAGCTTCTATCTGTATTAGAAGTCCTTATACCGAAAAATTCACCTTTTTTATTGAATGACCCTCGTATTTTTTGCCGTTAACGTTTGACTGTAATTTAACGGTTTTCATTTTTCAACAAATTAAATTAAGAATTAATACATATCCCTACATGCACACACACACACACACACACACACACACATATATATATATACACATACATACTCACACATGCATCCAAATATATATATATGTACATACACATATACACATACACATGTATACATATACACATATATATACATATATACATATATATGCACATACTACAGATATACATACACATAGGTACCCACATACACACGCACATACATACACAGATTTATATATTCTGCCGTAAACGTTTGACAGTAACTTAAGCGTTTTAAGTTTTCAACAAATCAAACTAAGAAATAAATATAATTTGAATAAGATCAATAAACAAATATATTACTATTATTAATATTCTTAATATTGGGAATAACAGTTAAGTAATTGTTCCTAATTAAAGTCTAAGTCTTCAAATCTAATTTGAAAAATATTTCGTAATGAAACAAGATTTGAAGGTAACAATAAAATATTATCTTTACACTTAATATATATATATATACACATACATACGCACATACATATATACATACATACACACCACATACATATCTACATAAATATACATACATATACCTGTACACATATACATATACATACACAACCACATACACATGTATCGATACACATAAATATACATACATATACTTACATACATATACACATATATATATATGTATCCACATATATATATATATATATGTATATATATGTACATATACACATATATATTTACATATGTATGCATATACACACACACATATATAGACATATGCGTACACACATACACACGCACATACACGCGTGAGCGCACATGCGTGCAACGAATCATCCTCAAATCCAAACACAAGCAAGTACATACTTCCGTATATAAACAGCTACATATACATACACCAACATATGTGTACCCTTATAGTTAATTATTTAATTATTTTTAATTATTTAATTAATATTTGGTCTGGTTTCACATTGAGATCTCTGGATCACCTCGTCTTTGGAATTATTCACACAAATTACCAAACCCTTCAAACCTTACCATATATATATATATATATATATATATATATATATATATATATATATATATATATATATATATATATGAAGAAATATAGACTTAAAGTGTGCTATATTTATGGGATAAAGTACTCAATATCAGGAATAGAGCGTGTGTAAATATAAAAGTGAACATAGAAGTCAACACTTAGAGGCGACAGTCTGTTTCATGCTAGATGTAATTGTCAGGCCTGACAATAGCATCTAGCATGAAACAGACTGTCGCCTCTAAGTGTTGACTTCTATATTCACTTTTATATATATATATATATATATATATATATATATATATATAAAAGTGAATATAGAATATATATTAATGCTTGACAAACGTACCGATAAGCTATAGTTTTAAATAGGTCCCCCCACTTTCCACTTAGGATAAAATCTCTTTCCTGGGAGCAGGTTTTCGCAACGCCGCCCACGCGGCGCCAGCGTATCCGAATCCAAGAAAGAATACTCTGACTTTAGAATTTCAGTTTTTTCTGTTTCTGACTAGTCCTGTATTTATCGTCTCTTCATTTAACTTAAATTTAATATAAATATGTCTCCATTAACCATGTCCTGAAGATGGTCTATTAGACCGAAACGTCTGACGTTGACAGAAAAACAAAAACAAAATAAAAAAAACAGTAAACCCACATATTCGGATTTTGCTTTGTCTTTTCCACATTTTCATCATACCGTCGGATCTACATCCACATATTTGCTTACATATATATATATATATATATATATATATATATATATATATATATATATATATATATATATATAAGCAGTCTGGGTTACACGTAAAGCAGTCTGGGTTACACATTCTTAGGCTGTTCAGGTAAAATCTTATGATTCGTCCTGATTTTATTTTTTGGCTGTGGTGAGAAGAAAAATTGATTAAATCATTTTTTTTGGTACGATCTACAAACTTATCAGCAACTTCATTATTCTTCGGAAGAGTGTCATTCCGATGACCGAAACGTATAACCCTTTTGCATTTTATTATTTAACTACTCTCTATTAGTCTGATATATAGATTTATGTATCAGATGCCCACACCTATATTTCAGGACTTCATTGTGCGCCTGCCTTCATGTGATATTCAAGTAATGTGCATTTATTTTTAGCGTTTCAGTGTCAATCTGTCCGCTAAGGGATGAGATGAAATGATATGTTGTAATTGTTGCACGCAAAGATGTTGGGATTGGACGTTTCTTAGAAGTCACGAGTTTTTTTTTGGGGGGGGACAACATTCGGAAGGAGTTGAAAACCCCTAGCGGAGATGTGTCGCCTGTAGCGAAGCGCAAAAAAGCATTCACAACATTCGGAAAGTACCTGGACACCATAATTCGTAAAGCAGGTTCAGATTAATATCAGTGCGGATCCCGGAACATCCAGGTGCGTCATTGCCAGATAAGCATGGGTTCAATGCGCAATATAATGCAAATTATACGGGGGTAGCAAAGTCCATGCTTGCACACACACATGGCCATAAGCTGTATCGATCAAAGGGATTACCGAACAAGTCCAGAAGAACTTGACATAATCTGGTTTTGTTCAGATAAAAAAATTCGACCAAGATCAAAAAATAAACTGAGGGAATAACAGGATCTTCTGGTGTCCTTCATGTTGTGCGTCCCAAAGCCCCACTTATGTGAAGGTTTTTTAAAGTGTTGAGTAAAAAAGGACATGTCATTCCGAACCACTTTTTTCAACAGGGCCTGTTGTACAATAGCTGCTTACTTACTCAGATGCTGGAAACAGTTGTGAAAACATAGACAGGGTTTATATGTTTCAGAAAAGACGTATGTATTTCAGAAACACTATGCGTTTCAGGAAGGCAGTATGCGTTTTAGGTAGACCGCATGTGATTCAGGAAGGCTGTACCTGTATCAGTAAGGTAGTAGCCGTTTCAGGAAGGCCGTATGTATTTCAAGAAGGCAGTATGTGCTTCAGGATGTCCGGACGTGTTTCATAAAAGCCGTATGTGTTTCAGGAAGGCGGTATTCGTTCCAGAAAGGCATTATGTGTTTCAGAAAGGCGGTATTCGTTCCAGAAAGGCCGTGTGTGTTTCAGGAAGGCGGTATTCGTTCCAGAAAGGCAGTATGTGTTTCAGGAAGGCAGTACATGTTTCAGGAAGGTGGTATGTGATTCAGGAAGGCCAGGTGTGTTTCAGGAAGGCGGTATTCGATCCAGAAAGGCAGTATGTGTTTCAGGAAGGCGGTATGTGTTTCAGGAAGGCGGTATGTGTTTCAGGAAGGTTGTATGTGATTCAGGAAGGTCGTGTGTGTTTCTGGAAGTTAGTATGCATTTCAGGAAGGTCGTATGAGTTAAAAGAAGGCGGTATGTGTTTCAGGAAGGTGGCATGTCATTCAGAAAGGCCAAATGTATTTCAGGAAAGCAGATTGTGTTTCAGGAAGGCAGTATGTGTTTCAGGAAGTACCTGTGTTTCCGTAGTACTTTCTCCTGTACAAAAATATGTGGTACCCCATGATTGGATGGTGGTCAGTTTGCCTGTTTGCATCACACTAAACATGTGGACATGCACCTAAATCCCCTTCACTAATATATGTGGGACCTTGTTCAACAGAAGACTAGTCCCTGTCCCGACAATACGACTAATTTAGTTGTTATATATACCTTGCACACATATATATATATATGTGTGTGTGTGTGTGTGTGTGTGTGTGTGTGTGTGTGTGTGCACAAGTTGCGATGGATAAATTGATGTCTAAGTTACACAAAAATGAAAATAATATTGAGATCTGATTTTAAGAGATATATTGACCAAAATTGCACAAAAATATCTTGAAATACTTGAATAAAATCAATATTGGTTTCAACCACGGCCTCTAGAGGACTTCGGCATCTCCTGCAACACTTTTGGACGGTTTCCTTTTTTAAAGTGGGGAATGCTGCCATAATCCTGGCCTTCGGTTCATCTTTCGTGTTACAAAGAGTTTTGTTGGTTTCTCGCTCAACTGCGTCCCATCGAGAATAATTTATGGTGTTGCAGTGTGGGTAGTTAGGTGAGATGTAAGGAAGGATGTGGCCGAAGAAATTGTCTGATAACCATGACTGGATTTTCCTGTTTGTGTAGCATGGTGCAGGATCCTGTTGTCAGACATAGGGCCTTCCGGCAGCTACCATCTTGACCCAGAGCAACAATACCTCCTCAAGTCACTTGATGTTGGACTCTGTGTTCCGGTGGGAAGATGAATGGAGGTAAAATGAATGGAGGCATAACGCTGCCATCACTAGTGATCACTCCAAACACATTCGTAATCATCATTAGATTCATCCAACTCTTTCCGAATCCTATGCACTGTACTCAATTGACACCTAAACACTGCAATGATCGTATGGGATTATCCGATAATGCCAAGCTGTACAGCATGCTGTTTCTAAATTCCTGGCGGAATTACTTCCTGGTGCTCTTTTTCTCACAGACGGAACCCAACAGACCCTGCTATATACCGTGCAGAGCTCTATTTCGATAAGAAGCCAATAAGAAAAGAAATGATTTTTATTCGCGACAATAATCCTGACCTTCAGTTCATCTTTGGTGTTACAAAGAGTTTTGTTGGTCTCTCGCTCGACTGTGCCCCATAGATAATAATCAAGGGGGTTGCAAGTGTGGGTAGTTAGGTGGCCAGGTGTAAGGAAGGGTGTGGCCGCAGAAATTGTCTCACAGCCATGATTGTCCTCTCCTGTTTGTGTCTAACTGAGCCTGTCATCTGTGCAATTAACAAATTTTAAAAAAAAAACGCGCTTTCGCGAAATTAAAAATAAAATGGCGACAATTAACCCATCATCCCCTGTACGTATAAAGTATTTTATACTTTATAAAGCAAGATGTTTTCAAATGTATGTTCCACAACGTATATATTTATAAAGAGAGGAAACGATATATATAGATATATGCGAAATATAGGATGAAGAATTCTCATCTCTACCGAATTCCCCTAATCTGTCCAAAACGCGAAAATTCGAATTTCCTGTAAGAATACATGAACTTTCCGAGTATATATATATAGGAGGCACGGTGAAGTAATGGATAACGGCTTGGATTGAGGAATCGGAGAGCCGTGTTCGAATTCCAGTCGAATCCATTACATTCACTTACGTGCTAATAACTTTGGGAAAGGTGTGAATCCTCTTCTTCTCCCTCCAGCTATGGTTAAATAGCAGGACAGGGTGGGTTCTATAGTCTTGGATGGCAACTGGTCTAGGAGATGGACAACTCTGAATTCAAAACCTGCGGAGGGTCGTTTGGGGACCTTGTGGCATTCGCTGCACCAGGTACCTGTATTCGTCCCTCCCAAAAGTGTGGATGGCCCTGCACAAAGCCTTCACCACTATAATCAAATCTCATGTGTCCGGCTTTCAGTTTCTGGGAACTGATCTGCCTGACCCTCATACGTCGAGTTTGACGGGAGAGTCCATCATATATATATATATATATATATGCGTGTGTGTGTGTGTGTGTGTGTGTGTGTGTGTGTTGAATACGACAGAAAATATGATTTGATTTAGTTTTTTATACAATTTCTCATGTGATCTTATAATTATTGTTATTTTCAGATGATAAATTATATAAAACTGTCGGATAGTTCTTTTATTCCGAGCGCTTTCGGCTATACATTTAGCCATTTTCAAAGATTAAATATTTTAACTTTTAAATAATAAATAGTTTGTTGCATGTATGTATTTATATAATATTTTCATTTTCAAAACACGGTTAAGATATTGTGTCCATGTTCATATTTGATATTATTGAGTGCTGGTTTTTTGTTTTTATTAATAAGGTTTCCATTATTTCTAGCATTTTCTTTTTCATGTAGACGATGCTATTATATTTGTGTTGTCAACAAGTATTTTACGAATAGGGTCCGGCAGATCTCCATGGGTATTTAAATGAGATCTAATTGAACTATAGCCAGAAAGTTGTAGAGAGAGTCTGCGTGGCAAACATGTTGTGGTGTGGCCTATATAATTATTTACGAAATTTGATTGATCAGGAATACAATTCCTTAATGGACATTTAAAGTGACCGTGTTTTGAAAATAAAACCATTACTCAGTGCACATATTAATACTTCGTATCTCTATTACACGAAGTCGTTCATTCCAGAGTGACCACAAATTCTCGATTGGATTAAAATCAGGAGAGATTCCAGGCCAATCTACAGTACATTGATTTGCCAATTGGTAAGGCTTGTGTTCGTGCAGCATTACAATTTTCGTACGCTTTCTTGGAGTCACGTCCATCGCAGACAATCGCCGTGGGTCAACTAATCGACAATCGAGACAGTAGTGGTTGGACGTGATAAAAATCTGATGCATTCACAGATGACGCAATATTTTTCAAGCCCAAAAAATTTCATCATACGCCCCGAAAATAGATTCATATTACTGCACACCACTGCAAATGACATAATCTGAGGAAAAAACAGAAATCAATTACACCCTGTCAATCCAGTGGATCTAAAACTGACCGTATATTGAAAGAAAGGAAAATAAAACGGTTGATTAAATTATTTGCACAACGTGTATATATATATATATATATATATATATATATATATATATATATATATATATATATATATATATATATATATATATATATATGCAATTTTTTATATATATTGTTTATATATTATATATGCGCGGTACTTATTGGAAAGCGTTCAATATCAGTGATAGAGCTAACATATTTAGTTAGATTGACCCGGGGTTTCACGCTTTTTGTGATCGTCTGTATCGTGAAACCCAGAGTCACAATCTCACATCAATCCAGCTATATATATGTATATATATATATATATAGATATATATATATATATATATATATATAATATATATATATATACATATTATAATAATATTTTTAGTTTTTAAAAATATGATTCCTCCGCTACATAAGAGTTCTCATGTTTCAAAAGCGAGAGGCCGAGACCCCTAACATATTTTTTAAAGTTATGTAGAGTTACGGTGTCTGGACACGCTTCCGTGTCAAGCGAGAATTTGGGAATCTATATATTTGGGAATATATATATATATATATATATATATAAATATATATATATATATATATATATATATATATATATATATATATGATTCAACGTTTTTATATTCATATCATATTTATTCTATATCGTCTGTAGCGTGAAACTCAGGGTCACAATCTCGCATCAATTCAAGTGCATATATATATATATATATATATATATATATATATATATATATATATATATATATATATATATGTATATGTATATATATATATATATATATATATATATATATATATATATGATTCAAAGTTTTTATATTCATATATTTATTCTATATCGTCTGTAGCGTGAAACTCAAGGTCACAATCCCGCATCAATCCAACTACATATATATATATATATATATATATATATATATATATATATATATATATATGATTCACAGTTTTTATATTCATATCATATTTATTCTATATCGTATATGCCATTCTCCATAATATGCCCGTCTAATGCAGCACCTCACAGAAAAATATTTTTCACATAAGTATAGGCACGTCAGTTAATTGTCAAATTTGTGATGTGACCGGCCTGTCTTTAAGGGGACTTAAGCGACATGTGAGAATGCATGGTAAAAACAATGCGGTCGAAAACATTAATTAGGAACCCCTGACACCGTGTATGTTAGGTCGTAAAGTGTACAAGTCATTAACCAGCCTAAAAAGCTACGTATGATGCCACGGTCAACCCTAGGAGTCAACTGCAGGGGAACACATTATTAAAATAAGGGCATTAATTATTCGTAGAACATATGGGTAGAAAACTTGGCTATAAATCTCCATCAGTGTCATCTTAGTTCATAGAATGGACAGGCTTCTTCCGATCGTATTGCCTTAGTATCTCGTTATGTTTCTAAGAAAAATGGTTCACAGTATCATGCTAGGAAATGTTTCTCTCCAGAATCTATGTTGCCTATCTATAAGTTTTAAATGCGTCCGTGCTTAGAAACCTGCTGCCACATATGTCTCTGTGCGGCCACAGTAGATAGCTATTGACATTACATTTAAATTTTTGCAGAATTAATGTTGGCTGGAAAGCATGGAGACGAAAAGGAATTCCACAAGCGAGAAGTATGTGGAAAGGAACTTTTACAGCGATGTTACTGCTACATCTAGCTTGCACTATTGTAAATTGTTGAGATCTCTCCGTCAGTCTAGTATTGCGCTAAAATTCATGAAGTCTAGTTCAAGATTGTCAGTTAGGTCTCAACATATTACAATTGAAATGGCTAGATGGAAGACTCAATTCTATGGTGTTTTAGAGATGTTTTATTTCCCGAAAACAGTTAGCACATTGTGGCCGTGTTCGTAGTTAATAATATTAAGTGTTAGCGTTTTTCTTTTTTCTTATTAAGGATTCCATTATTTTTAATATTTTCTTTTACGCGTGGATGAGGTTATTATGTTTGTATTTTCTAGTAGAATTTTTCGGATAGGGTCTGGTAAGTTTGTATGTGTTTAAATCGGTTCTCATAGAGCTATAATCAGATAGGTGTAACATAAGTCGTATGGATAGGCATGTAGTCGTGTGACTGAACTAATTATTTACGAATTCGGTTTGATCATGAACACAGTTTCTTAAGTGGCATTTGAACACATAGATAATGTTCGTTCGTTGTAATTTTGGCTTTGCTGGTGTGCTGTTATTTTTTAGGATAGGGTTATTTGTCTTGAATTTTTTATAATAGATAATTTTATATCTTTTGGTTCGGGTCATTTGTGTTATATAAGACTAAAAACATACACACAACTCACACACGCAATTAAACTGAAAAAAATAGAATCGTCCTTGATAATGGCTAAACGTATATCCGAAAGCGCTCGGAATCACAGGGCACATACTGTGTCCAAAAAAGAAAACACTTGTACGAACATAAGAAAAATTAAATAAAAAGCTTAATCGTAGTACCTTGTTTGTCGTCTTTAATGAAACAAACACACACACACACATATATATATATGTGTGTGTGTGTGTGTTATGGTCCAGGTTCCTTGTACCACGGTGATGGTCCAAGGTAGAACCAATGAAGAATAACTCGAACACAGGTATGGAATAACACAGATATATTACAAACAGAATATGTACAAAAGAAGTAGAAGTGTTAGTAATAACAATCAGGTTGTCTCGACCAGTATCACTATTCCAATGTCTTACAGTAATCGTTTGATGCGACTCTGTCTCTGACTGACTCTGTGACTGACTGACTGCCTGACTCGCTGACTCGCTGACTCTGTGTCGATATTTAACAACCCCCCACACACGGGTCTAATGTGGCACAAGGCCGGTTTAACGTGGGCTTACCGAGCCCGTAGGCTTGGCCAAAAATATGCCCATTAGAACCCGTATACACAGGTTCAGGGACTGCCTACCTCCCCGTACGGCACTTTGCCCTGCGGCAAAGCCCCGTCCGAGTTCCTCTCCGCCGAGGCAGAGAGTTCTAAACGAATGTTCCGACACTGACTCTGTGTCGATATTTAACAACACTCCCACGTGTGTCGGATGTGGCACAAGGCCGGTTTAGTGTGGGCTTACCGAGCCCGTAGGCTCGGGCAAAAATATACCCATTAGAACCCGTATACACGGGTTCTGGGACTGTCAACCTCCCCGGCCGGCACTTTGCCCTGCGGCAAAGCCCCGTCCGAGTTCCTCTCCGCCGAGGCAGAGAGTTCGACAGCAAAGAACAGTCGTAACGACTGTTCCGACACTGAGGCAGCGTCTCATGCTTCCTCTTGAGGCGCAGTATTTATGGTGTACGGGATAGTCCATTATAATTATGTGTTAGTTCCCAGAACAATATGAAATGGATAAAGTCCGACAAATATTATAAGATTTTTTTTTAATGTAAATACGTTCTTTTTATAGATACAAATATTTAAGTAAATACTCTGTTTACATTTGGATACGCATCGAGCAGATATTTATGTACGAGAGAAATCATGGAGAATTGTAGTTTAAAAAGAGTAAAATCGATCTTGCTAACCGAAACGCTCCTCTGTGGATAAATCGGTATAAGCACGTTAGGCTTTATGACGGTTCCGTATAAGATACAGTTTCGATTCCTGTCGGAGGACGCATACCTTCTCTGAAAATTTCTCGGACATTCAGCCCGGTGAACGTCGTTAATACAGTTTATTATAAACAGAACATTTATTTAAATATTTGTATCTATAAAAAGAACGTATAAACATAAAAATGTCTTATAATACATACATATATATATATATATATATATATATATATATATATATATATATATATATTCCATCACTACCGATCTAACCGCGAATTATCATCAATCTAAATGAATTAAGGGCCTTTGGTTGAAGCACCGTCCCTCGAAAAGCTGTTGGGCCTTAAACTGACAACTGGCCTTAATTGTAACTCGTCCATACGATCCATTGCTAAGGACACAGGTGAAAGGATGGGCTCCCTGTACCGCTCTAGTAAGTACCTGACCCCCTCATGCAATCCTATACCAGCTCAGGCAATAATGGAGTACTGTTGTCATATTTGGGCGGGAGCAGCTCGGTCTGCACTCTCTAACCTTGATAGAGTTCAAAATCGTCTTAGAGCTCTTGTGGGTGACGAACTATTCTCTACCCTTCAATGTCTCTCTCACAGGCGGAATGTGGCAAGACTCTCGCTGCTCTACCGCTATTTCAACGGGAAGTGCTCGGACGTACTACATGTCCTGGTCCCCCAAAGGCCAACTTTCACAAGTACACGCCATGCCTCTTACCTAGTAGCAAACTATCGTCATTTACCTCCGTATTCCATCGGTGAAAAAGTTCCACTCGAACAGCTTCTTTCCGCGAAACACTGCTCAGTGGAACCGACACCAAAGGGGATGTGTCCCCGATCACTACAATATTGACCTGTTCAAGGCTGGGGTAAAACGTTTTCTTACACTCCTATACACAGAGATCGCCTCCAAAATTAACCCTCTACCATGACTGGCCCCCCAGGCCTTGTAAATGGTGAACCTCACTGTAAAAAAATGTCTATTTTGAGTTTTCTGCCTGGATTTATTCCAAAGATTTTCCGTGTTTGAACATCAACCCAAGGCAGTGGTTTAAAATCAGGGTCCTAATCTCAACACTGACAGAAAGTAATGCCCTGTATTGCTTTGGACGTTGTCGGTACGAACGAAATGTGGTTGCACATATATATATATAATTAAGTAATTAATCAAATCTAGAAGAAACCTCAAGAAGCACCATTTCGTCCTACATTTTGGACTTGTCAGCGGTACGCATGCACTACCGAGAATCGAAACCCGGACAGCTACGATATGAAGCAAACTCCATACCAACTGCACCAACGAAGAAGTAACGAATAAGACTCGATATTGCACGGCTTGTCCACATAAACCGCGGTGGAACTCATCCGAGTTTCCCTTACCCATAGGAGTGATCCGCCGTGAGCCACGACTAATACCCACAAGCCGCTCCATCCAGAGCATTAGAAGCAGTTCAAGCAATGCTATACAAATGATAGAAATTATTAGGAGGGTTTGAGATAAATATATTTGATATATATTTATCTGTATATATATGATTTAACACACACACACATACACACACACTCATATATATATATATATATATATATATATATATTTTTTTTTTTTTTTTTTTTTTTTTTTAAGTGTATCACCCCGAGCAAGGCCGGTGGCCACTATCACGCAAGGGGTTACAGAAGGGTTGGAGGAAGAGCAGATTGGAGTGGTAAAGGAAGGGATGTGGAGAAAGAGAAGGACGGAGGGCCGATCGAGGTGGGGAGGTTACGGGAGATATAGAGCGAGAGCAGATAGGAATGGAAGATGTCAGGAAGTGGATAGATCAAGGCAACTGGAGATGACGATTGACGCTACACTTAAACCGTTGGAGATTGTATTTGTCAGGGAAACAGTAATAGGGAAGGGAGTTCCATAGGCGAGATGTGCGTGACATGAAGCTATTGGAGTAGAAAAGACGTCTACACCTAACAGTTTCAACGGTGAAGGGGTGGGAACAGGATGCCAGCCTCGTAGGACGCTTGAATTCACGAGGCTTAGGGACAAGTGAAAGCAACTCCTCAGAGCAATTACCGTGGAAGTACTTGTAGAAAAGGCAGAGTGATGCAACATTGCGTCTGTGAGAGAGCGACTGCAGACGAGATGACAGATCAGGGCCAATCACATTGCATATCCGTCTCTGGATCTTATCAAGAACCCCGAGGCAACACGCAGGGGCCCCAGACCATAAATTGCAGCAATACTCCATGCAAGGTCGAATGGTAGACTTTTAGACCTGGAGGATTGATTCAGGGGAGAAGAATTTCCTGGCTCGGCACAGGGAACCAACTTTTCTAGCGGTGGATGATGCAATTGACTCGATGTATTTGTTCCATCTCAGATCAGCGGACAGCGTGAGACCGAGCAGCCGCAGAGAGGAACTCTCGAGAAGTTGGTCCTCAGACATTCTGATGGGATGCAGGGATGGGTCCTTGTGGTGGTTAATGGAGAGTAATTTTGTTTTAGAGGCATTAAAGTTGACCATCCATTTCTCTCCCCAGTCCACAACCGATTGGAGGTCCTTTTCAATTTGAGCTGCCAGGTTAATTTTGTCCGCCTCAGTAGATTTGTGCTTGAGGCAGGAGTAAATAGTAGTGTCGTCAGCGTAGATACCGACTTGGGAGTCTATGGCGTCTGGAAGGTCATTTATAAATATGAGGAACAGAGTAGGGCCAAGGATGGAGCCTTGAGGAACACCAGCAGTAGTGGGATAGGAGTTGGAGAAGGATCCACTGAGAACAACCTTCAAATCCCGGTTTGATAGGAACGATTGAATTAGGTCAAACAATCGACCTGTGATACCATAACCCCGGAGCTTGCGAAGGAGGCCGGCATGCCAAACCCTATCGAATGCCTTGGAGATGTCAAGGGCCACGGCACGGGCTTCGCCGTTACTATGGATAGCTTGGTAGACAAATTCAGTGATGGCCGTAAGCACATCGGCAGTAGACCGGGCAAAGCGGAAACCATACTGCTTGTCTGAGAGCAGATCGTGGGATATCAGGTGAGTAGTCACTTCGGCGTTGATAATGGCCTCGAAGACTTTGCCGAAGATGGGAAGGAGACTGATAGGACGGTAATTAGAAGGGTTGGAGGGGTCGCCAGAGTTCTTAAAGACAGGAACAATGGTAGAGGACTTCCAGCAGTCAGGAAAACAGGAGTCCTTGAGGCAGCGGTTGTACAATTTAGAGAGGGCAGGTGCCAGTTCAGGTGCGCATTTCTTCAGGACAATGGCTGGTATTCCGTCGCCGCCGGTAGCCTTGTGGGGATCTATGTTAGAAATAATGCCCAGTACCGACGACGGGGTTATGTGCAAGCCGTCCAGTAGGGCCTCAGTTCTGGGAGGGAAGTCGGGCAAGGGTACCCCAGAGGAGTCAAGCATAGAATTGGAAGAAAACTTTCGAGCGAAGCATTCGGCCTTGTCGGCAGAGGTGGTCAGGACCTCAAACTGATTGAACAGTGGAGGAATGAAGGGTTTGTTACTATTCAGAACGCTCTTGCAGAGGCGCCAATAGTCCTTGGAGCCAAATTTGCGGGATGCAATACGTTCCTTCATCCGAGCTGCAAATAGTGCCTTGGCATTGTCGAGGGTACGCTTACACTCATTGCGTGCAGAGGTAAATAGACGTCTGTTGAAGTCGGACATGTCACTACGAAAACGGCGGAAGAAGTGGTTCCTATGGGCAATGGCGGCTGAGCTGTGAACCAGGGGGAGGAGCGCGGTTTGACCTTGAATTTCCTGGAGGGGATGAAAGCTTCGATACCGGCTTTGATCCAGGAGGAGAACTCAGAAGCACAGTCATGAGTGGGGAGCTTAAATACAGCATCCCAGGGGACATCGCGTAGGAAGTCACGAAACGAGTCCCAGTCAGCCCGTTGGTAGCAGAAAGTGGTTCTGGTGGTAGGAGTCTCCTTGCAGGGGGTGGGGCTGAAGGAGATGCTAACAGACACTACAGCATGATCGGAGTTACCGATAGGACAGAGCTGCGTGGCACTACACGACTCAGGGATGGAGGTAAAACACAGGTCGAGGAGTGAGGGCTTACAGTCACGATTGTAGGAAAAACGCGTGGGGAAATCGATTATCTGGGTGAGGGATTGAGAGATTGAAAAGTTAAGAGTATGAACGCCAGCGAGGTCAGTGGTAGCGTTCTGTAGCCACTGGTTGTGATGGGCGTTGAAATCACCAAACACAAATATGTGAGCGGACGGATGGACAGAGAGGGCCTTATCAACGCTGTCAGAAATGACATCGAGTATCCCGCAGTCCTGAGAGGATGGAGAGCGGTAGAGGAAGAAAAGATAGCTTACAGCATTGAGAAGAGATAGGCGGAGACATAAGTAGGAATGATCCGGCGATTCGAGAGAGGTCTCTCTAGCCAGAGGGGGATGGTCCTTGACGTAGACACCCAGACCATGCATGTGGGTTAGAGAGTCTTTTCTGAGGAGTGGGAGGTATCCAGGGATCGAGAGATCAGAGGAAGGGATAGAGGAGTTAAGATTGGTCTCACACAGGGCGAGTATATCCGGGCACTTAGCTATGAGGAAAGACTCAACGCTGCAGAAGTTGGTTCTAATGCCGCGGATGTTAGAGAAGGAGATATTTAGAGGTTTGGGTGATTTTTGGAAGGCTGGTTTAGGTTTGTATTTCAGTTTTTTGTTATTCATGTTGGTAATTGGTTTTGGAAAGAGGGAGAAGGCCTGAGTTAAACGAAGCCGACGGTTGATACCCATGACGCGAACAGAGAGGGGGATTGGCACAGCAAGATTCATAATGTGGCCTCAGGGTTGCCCACCGGAAATGACTGCAGGGACACCTATCCATGCGCGACATGGCACTACAGACACCCCGATATTATGCAACTGTTGATCAGAGCGGCCTCTCAAGACGCTACGCAAGAGTTAGGGCTCCTAACTACCAGTCGGAAACAGCAACCAGGTAACTGTCAACCGTGTACCCTCAGAATGACCAGGCAATGCAACAGACTGCGCGCATCATGGGAGGAACACAGCGACACCAGTACAGAGGCCAGTGAGCGGGAGAAAGAGATCCGGGAACCCCTTCCTAAACACGAAACAAGGTTTGGGCCTCTACTCGCGTTCAATAGAAGAGGGAGGAGTGTTGACCGGGCGGTAGGAAAGCCTACCTTCTCCAATTACATAAAACATATACAACGATGACAGAACAAAACA
>OZ038512.1:7280906-7328406 GCA_964036315.1 Acanthosepion esculentum
AAAAAAAACTTTGAGAGTTTTGGCGATTAACAAAGATGGACGACCAAGAAGCATGCTCCAGGATTGAACAGCGGTCAGTTATCAAGTTTTTGGTTGCTGAAGGGTGCAAACCAGTTGAAATACATAGGAGAATGTCAACTGTGTATGGTGCCACATGTTTCAGCCAAAAAATGTCTACAAGTGGGCTAAATTGTTCAAAGAAAGATGGAGCAGTTTTGAGGAAATGCATATTTTCAAGAGATTAAATTTTAAACAACATTTTATTGAATTGGATTATTTCAACAAATAACATCTTCAATATGATTTCCATAATTTGCAATGCAAAGGTTGATGCGCTTTTCAAGATTCATGTGAAACCGATTCAATTAACTGCACATTGACGTCAATTTTAGCACATTCACTCTTTATACGTTCGATCAAGTGTGTTGCATCTGTGATTTTCACTGAGTACACCCTCTCCTTCAGCAGACCCCAGTAAAAGAAGTCACTTCTTTCGACAATAATATATATAGTTAATGAGATTTCCTACGTGCTCAGACTATAGGGAGAACCGCAATATATATATATATATATATATATATATATATATATATATATATATATATATATATATATATATATATATATATATCAAGAGATACAGACAGACAGATAGACAGAGAATTGCAGTATGAGAATAAGAAGGCACTCCGTTTATTATTTATTAATGTATATTTTAGCAATATTTTATTGATCTGAAATATTAAAAATCAACTGTACAATATGACATCCACCCTTTCTCATGCAACAAATCGTGATCTGCCTTGCAAGATTCACATTGACGTCAATTTTATCACATTCACTCTTTTTACGTTCTTTGTTTTTTTCTCTTGACAAATACATGTTTAATGTATGGAGTTAAAAAAAATATAGTTAATGAGATTTCGTCTGTGTCTAAACTTTAGAGGCACCCTGTATATTTCAACAAAGATTATTAAATCGTAAACATACCGTATTTATCCGTTTATTAATCGACTTCGTATCATTTTGGGTTAATTTTTCATCCCTCCAGATAAAAATTTACGTGCGTATAGTGCAACTAGCCACATAAAATGCATCTCTATCTATAAAAGGCAGGATGTGTGTGTGTGTGTGTGTGTGTGTGTGTGTGTGTGTGTGTGTGTGTGTGTGTGTGTGTGTGTGTAACGAATGCACGGCCGCAACTTTCGACGGATTTGCACCAAAATTTACATGCACATGCTCCAAGTTAGTAATGAGGCCAAGACCGACGTTGCATTTCCCAACTCTCATCGATAGTGGAAATAAACGATTTTTCATGCTTCTACGGCAGTTTTCATGTAGTTTGCGGTCATTTTCTACTGGCCAGAGTAAAAGCCTATAGCTGGCTGCCACGAATAGGCAGAAAGATTCTATTGGCCAGCGTGAGAGCCAACAGCTGACTGACACGAATGTTAACTAGCATGCTAGCATGCAAAAAAATCAATAGCTGCATTCGTCACAAGTGGGAAGAATTTAAATCTGCATGGCACTTTAATCCAATTGGCTCATTCGCTTGCTTAAAGTCAATGTTGATTCTGATTCCGCAGAACTGGGTTGGGTGTGAAAAAGTATTTGTTGTTAACATTCTTTTTTCATTCGGTTTTTCCAGTTACGAGTCCTTTTTTTAAAGCTGCTCGTTTTGTGTTCATTTTGTTTAGTTCTTTTTTCGTAACAGATTTAATGTTTAGTATAGAGCTTAGAAAAAAATTGCAGTGTGAGATAGGCAAGAAGTAAGGCATATAGCAACATCAGCACGGCAAAGGGCACTCCTTTAAAGGCAAGGAAGGGCAAAAATATTTTAAGTCAAGTGATAGCGATTGCTGTATGAGTCGTACGAATTTTGAATCAAGCACGGGCAACGCCGGGCCATGCTGCTAGTAATTAATATGTAGTGGTAAACAGTATATAGGTAATGCGATTTCCTATGTGTCCAGTCTTTATGGACACCACTGTATATCCCCTACCTGGGGGAGAAATTGTGAAATTATATCTTTTACAAGGATATTTGCGTGTAAGGGGTATGTAACGAACTGAACAAGAATTCGAACTTGAGCCTCCGCTTTCGCATCCCGATTGTTTATTAATTGCACCACCGGCACTATAATGTGAAGAGAGAGAAATGACAAGAGGGTCGAGTCGAGAAATCTTAAGAAACACATGACGGACATACGCTTTAAGTGAGAGACAAGTCCGTTGCGATATTCTAACGTAGACGCTCATTCGCAAATTTAGCGTGTGTCCGATTGCTTGCAAATAGAAGTGAATATTTGGGGGAAAATAGGAGGAAGGAGAATGGGAATTATTTGCCCAGATATACTTGAAAGTGTTTCATATCTGACGTGCATTTCCAACATTGCCAGAAACATTATTTTAATTTGAAAATTTCATTTATAATTGTATATAAAAAGCAAACATGATTTTCTAAGAGAAATGTTCCATACCGTTTGGATAAAAGCAATTTATATTACATTAAAGGCGTGGAAGTAGAGGAAAGAAACAAATTGAATATTTCTCGAGTCATATCTACGAATATAGAGATAGGTGACCAAATGAACAATATCTATCTATGACAGTCTGTTCATATCTATCTATCTATCTATCTATCTATCTATCTATCTATCAGTTGTTATTCTCAAATAGCAAATGTCTGTATGTCTGTTTATCTATCTATCTATCTATCTATCTATCTATCTATCTATCTATCTATCTATCAGTTGTTATTCTCAAATAGCAAATGTCTGTATGTCTGTTTATATATCTATCTATCTATCAGTTGTTATTCTCAAATAGTAAATTTCTGTATGTCTGTTTATCTATCTATCTATCTATCTATCTATCTATCTATCTATCTATCTATCTATCAGTTGTTATTCTCAAATAGCAAATGTCTGTATGTCTGTTTATCTATCTATCTATCAGTTGTTATTCTCAAATAGCAAATGTCTGTATGTCTGTTTATATATCTATCTATCTATCTATCAGTTGTTATTCTCAAATAGCAAATTTCTGTATGTCTGTTTATCTATCTATCTATCTATCTATCTATCTATCAGTTGTTATTCTCAAATAGCAAATGTCTGTATGTCTGTTTATCTATCTATCTATCTATCTATCTATCTATCTATCTATCTATCTATCTATCTATCTATCTATCAGTTGTTATTCTCAAATAGCAAATGTCTGTATGTCTGTCTGTCTATCTATCTATCTATCTATCTATCTATCTGTCTATCTATCTATCTATCAGTTGTTATTCTCAAATAGCAAATGTCTGTATGTCTGTTTATCTATCTATCTATCTATCTATCTATCAGTTGTTATTCTCAAATAGCAAATGTCTGTATGTCTATCTATCTATCTATCTATCTATATATATATATACATATATATATATATATATATATATATATATATATATATATATATATATATCTGACATTCTCAAAGAGCGCGTATCTATGTTCACTCTCAAACAGCGAATGTTTGTCTGTCCGTCTGTCTATCTAACATTCTCAAACGGCGAGTATCTATCTATCTATCTATCTATCTATCTATCTATCTATCTATCTATCTCAAACAGCGAATGTCTGTCTATCTATCTATCTGTCTATTTCCATTCTCAAACAGCGGATATCTGTCTATCTATCTAACCTTCTCAAACAGCAAATGTCTTACCTATGTGCTTTGTTTATTTTTGATTTTGTCGTCTGCACAATAAAGTAAGGTCAGCTGGGCACCGTCTGTGAGAAAAAAAGACCACAATGACGCAATGCACTCTGCCAGAAATTTGGAAGAGGCATGAAGTACTGCTTGGCATTCGCGACGGAATCTCCAATACGTACATTTCCGAATATTTGAGTGTCAATCTGAGACAGTTCAGAGGATTTGGAATGAGTTCTATGTCAACATCATCGTGCTTAGAGGGATCCCTAGTGATGGCGAAGTTACGTCTCCATTCCTCTTCCCACAGGATCTCACACTCAACACAGAAGCCTACATCAAGTGCCATAGGGAGGTAGTGCTGTCCTGGGTCAAGGGCTGGGAATAGGAATATGTGTTATACCACATAATCAGAAGAATACAGTTACGACTGACAGACAATTTCCGCGACCATATCACCTGTTACATCTGGCTACCTAATTCCCCAGACTGCAACCTTGACTATTATGTTCGTTTTTTTTTCTTTGTTTTTTTTTTAAGCAATTAGACCTAAGCAAGGCGGGATGCCACTAGCACGCAAGGGGTTACAGAGTGGGGGCGAGAATAAAGAGGCGTGATTGAGGAAAGGATGAAGAGAAGGGCAGCGGATAGTTCAGGGCATCTGGAGATGACGATTGAATTTACATTTGAATAGTTGGAGATTATAGCAATCAGGGAAACAAGTAATAGGAATGGAATTCCACAGACAGGGGGTGCGAGACATGGTCCTCTTGAACCCAAAACGAAAATGAACCGAGACGCAAAGAAGCTACTACCGCTGCTCTGCGCTCATACTCCAGCCTGGAAAAGGGTAGAGAGAAAAACATTTGTTATTTCTCAAACTGCCGGGTATCTGCATAGACAACTTTTGTTTTTATTGCCTATTTCGTTTTCTTTTTGTCAACAATCGGATTTTGCTGAAACACCCTGTATATACAAGGTGCGATGGGTAAATTTTGGCCTAAATTCCGTAAAAATGAAAATAACACCAACATATAATTTTAACAGATTTATTTATATTCGCAATTTTTTTTAAGCATTTCACCCCAAGCAAGGCTGGATGCCACTAGCACGCAAGGGGTTACAGAGTGGGAGCGAGAGTAAAGAGCTGTGATGGAGGAAAGGACGAAGAGATGGACAGGGGATAGTTCAGGGCATCTGGAGATGTCGATTGAATTTACATTTGAATAGTTGGAGATTATAGCTATCAGGGAAACTAGTAATAGGAAGGGAATTCAACAGGCGAGACGTGTGAGTAGATGAGACGGCTACATTTAACCGTTTCGACAGTAACTGAGATGCCAACCTAGTAGCACGTTTAAATTCATGCAGTTTGGGAACCAGCGAAAGTAGCTCGTCGTAGCATTTACCGTGAAAGTATTTATCGAAAGGACAGAGGGAGACGACGGCACGTCTGTGAGAGAACGACTGTAGACAAGATGCTTGATAATGACCAATCACATTGCTTATCCGTCTCTGGATCTAGGAACTTAAGGCGAACAGCAGGGGGCAACAGCCCATATATGGCAGCAGTATTCCACGCAAGGGTGAATGGTTGATTTATAGATTTGAAGTATGGACTCGGACGAGAAGAACCTTTTGGCGCGACACAGGGAACCAACTTTCCTTGCGGTGGATGAAGCTATAGATTCAATGTATTTGTTCCATCTCAGGTCAGCGGACAGTGTAAGACCAAGCAGTCGCAAAGAGGTGCTCTCGTGGAGTTGAGTGTCATACATTATAATGGGTGGCAGGGATGGTTCCCTGTGGTGAGTAATAGACAGAAGTTTTGTTTTAGATGCATTAGAGTTAACCAGCCAATTTCTGCCCCAATCAACAACCGAATGGAAGTCCTTTTCGAGGCTAATGGCCAGGTTAGTTTTGTGGGGTGCAGTTGATCAAGAGACCAACAAAACTCCTTGTGACAACGAAGATGATGTAAGGGCAAAGATTATGGCAGCTTTCACCAATTTAAAAAAGGTAACTGTCCAGAAGAGTTGCAGGAGATTCCGAATTCGTCTGGAGGCCGTGGTTGAAGCCAAAGGCGATTTTATTGAATAAATTTAATCTTTAATATATTAATATAATTTTGTGTAATTTTGGTTAAATATGTAAAATGACATGTTTATTTTTGAATAATTTAGACAATAATATATCCACTGCATCCTGCATATATCTATGAGCATATATATATATATATATATATATATATATATATATATATATATATATATATATATATACGTTCGCACAATTTATATATATATATACACAATTTATATATATTATTATAATTATTATTATATTAACTACGAACACGGCCATAATGTGCTGACTGTGTTCGGAAAATAACACATTCCTATAATTCTTGAAAAATACGCACGACCCATATAACCAGTTAAAAAGGATAAATAAAATAATCCTTCATAATGGGTAAAAGAATACCTGAACGCGCTCAGAATTACACATGTAGACAGTGCTCTGTGTCCCCAAAAAGAAAACACTTGCTCGAACACAAGAAAAATAAAATAAAGATAAAAAGCATAATCGCAGTGCCTTGTCTGTCGTCTTTAATGAAAGTTGTATAAATTACACACACACACACACACACACACACACACACACACACACACACACACACACACACACACATATATATATATATATATATATATATATATATATATATATATATATATATATATATTCCTTTCATATTGTCTGATAAGCTTAATCACGTTATCGTTGAAAGGAAAACACCATATTGATACATGTTTAAATCCAATCTAAGCATTCGCGTCTCGTAAATACCAGTTTGTCGTTACTTTGAACTTATTGAAGCAGCAAGGGCGGACTATCATTGTTGTTTCGTCCGTGTGCTGTTTGATTTATTGAAATTGTCATCTTTGATAATGGCTTATGTAAGCCGAAAACTTAGATTGGATTCAAACATGTGTCAATATGGTGTTTTCCTTTCGTCTTTCAACGATAATGTGATTAAGCTTATAAGACAATACGAAAGGAACTTACTTAAAATAAACTTGTCTGTATTATTTAATGAAACGTGCATTAATTATATACATACATACATACATATATATATGTGTATATATATATATATATATATATATTTATATATATATATATATATATATGTACAGAGAGAGCGATAGAGAGAGAGAGAGAGAGCACGAGAGATAGAGAGAGAGAAAGAGATGAACACATGCATAGATAGATAGATAATGAAAAAAATTAATAGATAGATAGATAGATAGATAGATAGATAGATATCAGATCCGTAAGTAGAAAGGATGTTTCAATTATTTTGCGCCCGGTGAGCTGGAAAACCAGCGGAATTTAAGTCGCCCACCTAAGCGTAGGAATTTGTATATGTATATTAATTAATATATATCGAGCACTCTAATGTTTACACCTGATGAATAAATTTAATGATTACTTATTTGCTTGGCTGGGTATGCGGAGCCGTCATATAGCCTGACGTGCCTTACCTCTCGGCCACAAATATAGGATACCGGTTCGAATCCTGTCGAAGGACGAATATTTTCCATGAAAATTTCTCGGACATTCAGGCCGGTAAATGTTATTTAATACTGTTTATTATAAACAGAGCATTTACTTAAATACTTGTATCTATAAAAAGAATGTTAAACATGAAATTGTTTTTTAATATTTCACGTTAATAAAATATTGTTAAATATTTAATTCATATATATATATATTTGTCATCCACAGACAGACTGTTTTGCAGCTTATCAGTGTGGCTAGACGTCCGGTTGCCTCTAGCTAGGATCGAAACCCGACTGAATTGGCGTCAGTCGGAACTTCTACTAGTAAGCCGTCGGCTCACAGCAGGGATGAAGGTGAATTTTAGCGTGTTTATTTTTAGATTTAGATAAACACACAGTGACTGACAGTGACTCAATTCTGCCGAGGAGTCATGCTATATTAGCTTAAATAGTCACTGTTTACAAACTCACACCTCAAACCAAAGAGCTCAACCGAAATTAATTTTTCAGGAGCCAATATTTTTGTCATCCACAGACAGACTGTTCTCCCTATAGTCTGAGCACGTAGGAACTTTTACTGGGGTCGGCTAAAGGAGAAGGTGTACTCAATGAAAATCACAAATGCAACACACTTGATTGAACTTATAAAGAGTGAATGTGCTAAAATTGACGGTAACGTGAATCTTGCAAGGGACATTGAGATTAGCATCCGAAAGGATGGAAATCATATTGTAGAGGTCATTTTTAATATTTCAAATCAATAAAATATTGTTAAAAATTTAATTTAAAAATATATATATATATATATGTGTGTGTGTGTGTGTGTGTGTATGTATATATTTACACGTGTAAATATGTATATATTGATATAGACAGATTGTTCATTTCAGTAGTGTTTATCGTCACGTTGCATTCGAGGTACCACAAACAATGGATTGAGAAAGCCCGTGATTCATGCCCTAGTTTTGGTGTAAAGAACCCGTGCCCAATGTTTGTAAAAGTATTTTTGATACGCCCTGTATATGTGAATGTGTGTGTGTGTGTGTGTGATATATATATATATATATATATATATATATATATATATATATAGAGAGAGAGAGAGAGAGAGAGAGAGAGAGAGGTAGATAGATAGATAGATAGATAGATAGATAGATAGATAGATAGAGAAAACCACATAATGCCTCTCTACGCCTGTATATCTAAGTTTTTATTTTAATATAGATTTCAGAAGCATTTAAAATAAGTAGACACAATTTAAAATCATTCTGTTTCATTTCCAAAATATGTGTTTGGTAATTATATACCGAAACATAGAAGCTGCTTTTTAAGAATGATAAACAACATGGCGATAAAATGAATCAAGTTGAAAATGAAATAAATCGTGTAATGATCTAAACAACACAATTTTCTTTCCATTTTTTGTTTTTCATTTTGGCAGATTTTTGAAAGTCGTGGCTGAGGAAAGGTTGTCGACAGAAAAAATAATATTGGCAAGCTTCAGACAAATATAATAAATAATAATAATAATAGATATGTCTTCGGACTTAAATGTTGAAAAATATACGATACGAATTAGAGGAAAAAAAAAGCTTTTTTAAAATATATGTAATTATCGCTTTCTGTTATGGAAATATGTGTAAATAAAAGATAGATAGATATATAGATAGAAAGAAAGAAAGATAGATAGATAGATAGATAGAAAGAAAGAAAGATAGATAGATAGATAGATGGAAAGAAAGAAAGGAAGAAACAGGCTTAGATCGACAGATAGATAAATAGAGAGAGAAACGCACAGATATAGATAGATAGATAGATAGATGAATGGATGGAAAGAAAGAAAGGAAGAAACAGACTAAGATAGATAGATAGATAGATAGATAGATAGATAGATAGATAGATAGATAGATAAGGAACAAACCGAGGTAGATAGATAGATAAAAGAAAGAAACATACTGAAATAGATAGACACGTAGATAGATAGATAGATAGAAAGAAAGAAAGAAAGAAAGGAATTACAGACTGAGATAGATAGATAGATAGATCAAAGAAGAAAGAAACATACTGATATAGATAGATAGATAGATAGATAGATAGATAGATAGATAGATAGATAGATAGATAGATAAGGAACAAACCGAAGTAGATAGATAGAAACATACTGAAATAGATAGATACGTAGATAGATAGATAGATAGATAGATAACAGAGCCCTATGTATAAAACAAATACACGGGCAAATGATATTTAGAATAAGAATTACAGATAATCGACAGAACACCGAAACTATTTCCCAAATTTTATTTCATGTTTTATTTTTATTGCATGCATTTTTCTCTTGGTGTATTTTTTGGCCCACCTTTTTTTCCAACCATTTCACCCCCAGCAAAATTGTAATGTCACTCGAACCCAGGGGCTTACAGAGGGTGAAACTAAAAGTGAATGAGAAGACTGAGTATAGGGAGGCTTAAGGAAAGAACAAAAGATGAACGGGCTTCAAGAATATAGACGTTGCGTTTAAATTTTTGAAGATTGTAATTGTCAGGAAGCAGGAACTCGGAAGGGAGATCCACAAGTAGGAAGTGCCAGAAAAGAAACCTATTTGCCAATCTGGTAGCACACTTAAATTCGTGTAGTCTGGGCACCAGGAAAAAAAAAGTCTCGTCAGTTGCCATGAAAATATTTATAAAAGTGACAGTGAGAAACCATGACACTTCAGTGAAAGAAATAACTGAAGTTGAGATGCCAGGTCAAGATCGATTATATTGCAGATACTTCTTTGGATTTTTGTCTAGAGTCTCGAGATATACAGACCAGATATGGCAACAGCATTCAATGCACGGACGAATAGAAGATTTATAAATATGCAAGATGGATTGTGATGAGAAGAATTTTCGGTGGACTTAGAAAAAAATTTTTTCTCCAGAGAACTCTTTCAATCTGGTTGTCAAGAAAAAGGCGAAAAGTGTTGCAGCCATCGAAAGTACAAAAGTAATAATCAAGGTCATGTGATTATGTCAGGTTAAGACTAAAATCAAGTTCCAATTATTTTTCTTTCTCATTCTTGCTATGAGCGAAGAAAAATATTTTTCTGTTGACGAAAAATGCTCTTCTCCGACCAGACATATATGGACAGGTTGTTGCTGCTTGACGTACAAATGTGCGTGTAGTGTTTCATTGCTTCGTAAGAAATTAAATAACTATTTAGGTGCGTGGCTGAGTCGTTAGAATGTTCGATTTCTGACTTCATGACACGGGTTCGAATCTCAAAACGTAACATGACGGGCATTGAAACCACCCCAATGAAAATCCCACTCAAGAGTGTAGGACATGTCTTATCTGAGCGATAGCAGGCTCCCAAAATAATTTTGACCAGCTTCTAATATGCAGCTCAGATGGTAAACTATTCTTGCGTTACGAACAGAAGCTCAAAGACAATCTGAAGCCAGGCAGCATCCCGTTTTCGTCTTAACAAGAAGCACATTGAAAATACCTTTAATATCCTCAATTCCCCAACAAAACATTTTTTTTTATTGACGAACACATGCTCTTCTCCGAGCAGCCTATATGGACAGGTTGGATCTGCTTGATGTAAAAATGTGCGTGTAGAGTTTCATTGCTTTTTAAGAAATTTAAATAAATAATTGACCACGTGGCTGTGTCATTAGGACGTTCGATGTCTGACTATATGACACTGGTTCATATCTCAGTATGGTCTGTATGGGGGACCCGAACTCAGTGCTCGGCATCTTTGGAAAGTGTCTGAAAACCGTACAACGGTCTGAGTGAAATTGGGTAAACGGCTCCCAAAATGATCCGTCGATGTCGCCGAGAGTTTGCGTGCCGGGGCTTTGTTCAGACTTTTGAACATGCTAGATAAGGGTCTATCTTCCTGAAACTGTATAGTTGCAGTTTAAACCATAGGTGAGCTCCGTGGGTGATGAACAAACATATACGTGCCTGAGCAGGCGCCTGCAACAGTAAATAGGAAGACACACCCTAGTGGACGGACAACCTCGGATACTTTTGGGCAGCTAATCAAATAAATAATACCATATGCACAACATTTTTTTCCATGTGATTCAGATTTTGGGACCAGCTTTGGACATTTAACATTATCCAGTTTATTATTCGGCATTACTACTTGGTCTCCAAAACCGGAAAAGTGTATGCAACAGAAAACTATTTGATTGCGTAAGATATAATTCTGAGTAAATACATCACGGCTGGTATTGAAGCTATCCGAATGAAAATCCACCTCAAGTAATCAGGACATATTTCTCATATGAGCGATAGCTTCCAAAACAACTTTGACCAGCTTCTAACAAGCTGGTCAGATAGAAATTCCGATTTGGGCCTAAATTCCAATCCAGCCTGAAAATTGAGTTCGTCAAATCAAAAACTCCGTGGAACTTTGAGTGATTTCAGTTTTTCAAATCACAACCTATGTGGAACTTTCGTCTGGACACCTCTGAAAAGAAACTGTAAACTTAGTTAGGGTTACATCTAGCACTTTCAACAGTGGGCTGATGAAACATAATCACCAATTTAGCACTACACTTAGATTCATAAAGTTTAGATACCATAGCAATGATCTCATCCGAACATATATATATATATATTATAAAATGATCTCATCCGAACATATATATATGTATATTATAAAATGGACAAAGTTCGACAATTATTTAAAGACATTTTTATGTTTAACATTCTTTTTATAGATACAACTATTTAAGTAAATGCTCTGTTTATAATAAACAGTATTAAATAACATTTACCGGCCTGAATGTTCGAGAAATTTTCATAGAAAATATTCGTCCTCAGACAGGATTCGAACCTGTATCCTATACGGAACCGTCATATAGCCTGACGTGCCTTAACCGTTATGAATGTACGTGAAAGATTCATGAAAGATTGAAGTTTATAAGCAGTAAATTCGACCTTACCAACCGAACGATCCTCAGTGGCCGAATCGGTTAAGGCGCGTCAGGCTATATGACGGTTCCGTATAGGATACAGGTTCGAATCCTGTCGGAAGACGAATACTTTTGAGGAAAATTTCTTGGACATTCAGGCCGGTAAATGTTATTTAATACTGTTTATTATAAACAGAGCATTTACTTAAATACTTCTCTCTATAAAATAATGTTAAACATAAAAATGTCTTTCAATATATATATATAATTGTGTGTATGTGTGTCTGCGTGTGTCTCGATTGTTTTTCCATGAGATATCACTTTGCTGTTACGCTGCAAATCATAGTTGAAAATGGGTAAAGAATAAATAAATAAAAATCGAAAAAAAATTTTTTTTTTCATTATTGACAGAAAATTTACAAAGTTTTCTCTCCATGAAAACTAAATAGCATTTTAGCACGCAAATATATTTTATCACCGTCCAAAAATAAGTCGGTGGAAATTTTTCTCAGTTATTATTATTATTATTATTATTATGGATTTTTCTGCTTTTCAATTTAACGGCCCATTTTAAAAATCTAGTCCTTATCCTCATCTTTTTGTTTTTCCTGGAACTTTGCAATAAAAGTCATTCTTTCGTTGTATTTACTTATTTTTTATTTTTATTTTTAGTTTTTTTTTCATTCTTTCGTTGTTATCTTTCATCCAAGCATTTTAAATCATTTATTCATTGGAATAAATAATTTTCATAAATTCGTTCTTGTTCTTTTTTTTAACTTAGGATTTAATTTTTTCATTCTTGTATTATTCCATTCTTTTTACGTTTGTCAATAATTTTTCGAGTAAATGGAGGATTTCATTCTTTCTTTACTCTTTTCCCTTCTTTTCATTTATTTACTCTTCAAATAATATTGGTTCTTTGTTTCTTTTTTGAATAATATTATTTCCTTTTTTGAAATCATTTTTATATGTAATAATATTTCATTTTACATTCATATTTATACTTTCTTTCCTAATAATTTAATTACTTTCTTTCTTTTTTACTTTATTTAATAATCTTTCTCTACCGGAAATAAATTTGTTTTATTTATTTCTTAATAATAATAATCCTTGTTCTTTCTTTAAATATCGTTTCCTCGTATTCTTTCTTTCTTTTTCTGTCTTATTCTATTTCTTCTTTCTTTCTTTCTTTCTTTCTTGCTTTCTTTCTTTCTTTCTTTCTGTCTTTCATTCTTTCTTTATTTGATAATGTTTCTTTCTCTTTTTAATTTATTTCGTTCTTTTTTCTTTTTCTTTCTTACTTTAATTTCTTTTACCCCAATCTCTTTTCTTTTTTCTTTCTTTATTTCTTTGATTATTTTTCTTTTTTCTTTATATTTTATCTAATTTTTCTCATGTTTTTCTTTCCTTTGATAATTTTCTTTCTTTCTGTAATAATTTTCATTTATCCTTCTTGCTTAATCTTACATTTTTTTCTTATTAAACCTTCACTTCTTTCTTACTGAATGATTTATATTTAAGTATCATCGTATTTACATATACTTTCTTTCTATTTTCCTTTCCTTCTTTTATCTTTCTTCTATTATTTCCTTTTTTCTTTTTCTCTTTCTTTTCTTTCTTTCTTTCTATTTTTTCTTTCTTTCTTCTTGCTCGCTAATTTTCTTTCCCATTTTCTTTCTTGCTTTCTTTTACGCTTTCTTTTCTTTTCTTTTTTCTTTCTTTCTTTTTTCTCTTTCTTTTCTTTCTCTCTGTCTTTTTCTTTATTTATTTATTTTTCTCTTTCTTTTCTGTCTTTCATTCTTTTTTCTTTATTTCTTTTTCTTTCCTTTTCTCTTTCGTTCAATTTTTTCATTCTTTCTTTCTTTTTCTCTTTCTTTACTTTCTTTCTTTCAATTTTTTATTCATTTTTTCTTTTTCTTTTCTTTCTTTCAATTTTTGTATTCATTCTTTCTTTTTGTTTTTGTTTTTATTATTTCTTTCTTTCAATTTTCTCATTCTTTCTTTCTTTTTCTCTTTCTTTTCTTTCTTTCTTTCAATTTTTTCATTCTTTCTTTCCCTCTTTAGTCTTTTTTTTTTCAATTTGGCTCTTTTATTTTCTGTTCCCATTCACAAATTATAAAAAAGATCTTGTTGATATACACACGTTTCTGCATATTAGCCAGAGGTTGTGTAATATAAATATATACATACACACACAGGCACACACACACCTGCCACATAAACCATTATTTATCACCCTACTTCCTTCACTCTCACTCTTCACACACACACACGCACACACACACACACACACACACATATATATATATATATATATTGCAAATGTTTCGTGTCAAATTTCACATTGTCACTTTTATCTCATTTTCAAACATTTCTTCACCCTAATAAATGAATATATATATATATATATATAAATATATATATATATATATATATATATATATATATATATATATATATATATTTATATATATATATATACAAACACAGATGGGTGTGTGTGCGTGCGTGTGAATTCGTGAGCCTTTCGATTTATCTGTGGACCTAAACGTGATTAACATGTTTTCGATTTTTTAAAAATGGGAAATATCCTTATATCTTATTTAATAAGTTTAACCTAGTTTGGTACAAGCTTAAAGATACGGAGCACGTATAAAAATCACAAATCACGCACACATGTGTATTTATAAAAATGGCCCAGCCTCTTGAATCCGAGGATGCGAGTTTACTAGTGGGGACTAGGTAATCCCCATTGTAGACTCCTGCTCAAGCACATTTGATATTTTCATATTTTTTCTTTATTTATTTATTATTATTCATATTAAAATTGGCTACTTTACATTATCTTTCCAGTGGACATCAAATAAAGAAATTTTTATATCACAATCCCTGAAATTTGGGATGTACAAGAAACAGTGTCGGACGTCGGACAGTCGTATGATATAATTTTTGGTATGTTATTTTATATGGTGCATTGTTATGTTAGGAAATGTAGCCACACAGCATCATATATATATATATATATATATATATATATATATATATGTATATATATATATATATATATATATATATATATACATATATATATATATATATATATATATATATACATATATATATATATATATATATATATATATATATATATATATATATATATATATATATGGGGTTTTGTTTGTGTATAATATGGATGAGCATAGGTTTCCAGAAAAGCTGCTGTATGGAAAACTACCAAACACCAAGCGTTCAGTTACACGTCCAATCTTACGCTAAATGTAATCCAAATTGAAACGTCTCAACTTTAAGCTGAAAACGTGGGAAACTGAACCATCAAACCGAAAGGAGTGGCACATGACTTGTTTCATTAAGTCAAAGGGTTTTGAAGGCAGTAGACTGAGGCACGGTGATCCGCTTCGTCAAGCTCTGAAGCAGAGACGCCATCCAAATCCTGCTTTAACAAATTTCATCTGTCAGTATGGCTTTGTCGTCCGCTGCAAGGCTGGGCTAATATCACACTAATAAGCAAAAATAAAATATGTCCTTCTCTTCCCTGTTTTTCTCCACAATAGCCCTTGCTAGCATGCATAAGTTTAAAAAGAAAGAAACCACACACTGCTAACACTCATTTATCATACACGATAGTTGTGTGTCCACCATATATATATATATATATATATATATATATATATATATATATATATATATATATACCATCTTTCGTTTTATATATATATATATATATATATATATATATATATAATAAATGAATATATATATATATATATATAAATATATATATATATATATATATATATATATATATATATATATATATATATATATATATATATATATATTTATATATATATATATACAAACACAGATGGGTGTGTGTGCGTGCGTGTGAATTCGTGAGCCTTTCGATTTATCTGTGGACCTAAACGTGATTAACATGTTTTCGATTTTTCAAAAATGGGAAATATCCTTATATCTTATTTAATAAGTTTAACCTAGTTTGGTACAAGCTTAAAGATACGGAGCACGTATAAAAATCACAAATCACGCACACATGTGTATTTATAAAAATGGCCCAGCCTCTTGAATCCGAGGATGCGAGTTTACTAGTGGGGACTAGGTAATCCCCATTGTAGACTCCTGCTCAAGCACATTTGATATTTTCATATTTTTTCTTTATTTATTTATTATTATTCATATTAAAATTGGCTACTTTACATTATCTTTCCAGTGGACATCAAATAAAGAAATTTTTATATCACAATCCCTGAAATTTGGGATGTACAAGAAACAGTGTCGGACGTCGGACAGTCGTATGATATAATTTTTGGTATGTTATTTTATATGGTGCATTGTTATGTTAGGAAATGTAGCCACACAGCATCATATATATATATATATATATATATATATATATATATATGTATATATATATATATATATATATATATATATATACATATATATATATATATATATATATATATATATACATATATATATATATATATATATATATATATATATATATATATATATATATATATATATATGGGGTTTTGTTTGTGTATAATATGGATGAGCATAGGTTTCCAGAAAAGCTGCTGTATGGAAAACTACCAAACACCAAGCGTTCAGTTACACGTCCAATCTTACGCTAAATGTAATCCAAATTGAAACGTCTCAACTTTAAGCTGAAAACGTGGGAAACTGAACCATCAAACCGAAAGGAGTGGCACATGACTTGTTTCATTAAGTCAAAGGGTTTTGAAGGCAGTAGACTGAGGCACGGTGATCCGCTTCGTCAAGCTCTGAAGCAGAGACGCCATCCAAATCCTGCTTTAACAAATTTCATCTGTCAGTATGGCTTTGTCGTCCGCTGCAAGGCTGGGCTAATATCACACTAATAAGCAAAAATAAAATATGTCCTTCTCTTCCCTGTTTTTCTCCACAATAGCCCTTGCTAGCATGCATAAGTTTAAAAAGAAAGAAACCACACACTGCTAACACTCATTTATCATACACGATAGTTGTGTGTCCACCATATATATATATATATATATATATATATATATATATATATATATATATATATATATATATACCATCTTTCGTTTTATATATATATATATATATATATATATATATATATAATAAATGAATATATATATATATATATATAAATATATATATATATATATATATATATATATATATATATATATATATATATATATATATATATATTTATATATATATATATACAAACACAGATGGGTGTGTGTGCGTGCGTGTGAATTCGTGAGCCTTTCGATTTATCTGTGGACCTAAACGTGATTAACATGTTTTCGATTTTTCAAAAATGGGAAATATCCTTATATCTTATTTAATAAGTTTAACCTAGTTTGGTACAAGCTTAAAGATACGGAGCACGTATAAAAATCACAAATCACGCACACATGTGTATTTATAAAAATGGCCCAGCCTCTTGAATCCGAGGATGCGAGTTTACTAGTGGGGACTAGGTAATCCCCATTGTAGACTCCTGCTCAAGCACATTTGATATTTTCATATTTTTTCTTTATTTATTTATTATTATTCATATTAAAATTGGCTACTTTACATTATCTTTCCAGTGGACATCAAATAAAGAAATTTTTATATCACAATCCCTGAAATTTGGGATGTACAAGAAACAGTGTCGGACGTCGGACAGTCGTATGATATAATTTTTGGTATGTTATTTTATATGGTGCATTGTTATGTTAGGAAATGTAGCCACACAGCATCATATATATATATATATATATATATATATATATATATGTATATATATATATATATATATATATATATATATATACATATATATATATATATATATATATATACATATATATATATATATATATATATATATATATATATATATATATATATATATATGGGGTTTTGTTTGTGTATAATATGGATGAGCATAGGTTTCCAGAAAAGCTGCTGTATGGAAAACTACCAAACACCAAGCGTTCAGTTACACGTCCAATCTTACGCTAAATGTAATCCAAATTGAAACGTCTCAACTTTAAGCTGAAAACGTGGGAAACTGAACCATCAAACCGAAAGGAGTGGCACATGACTTGTTTCATTAAGTCAAAGGGTTTTGAAGGCAGTAGACTGAGGCACGGTGATCCGCTTCGTCAAGCTCTGAAGCAGAGACGCCATCCAAATCCTGCTTTAACAAATTTCATCTGTCAGTATGGCTTTGTCGTCCGCTGCAAGGCTGGGCTAATATCACACTAATAAGCAAAAATAAAATATGTCCTTCTCTTCCCTGTTTTTCTCCACAATAGCCCTTGCTAGCATGCATAAGTTTAAAAAGAAAGAAACCACACACTGCTAACACTCATTTATCATACACGATAGTTGTGTGTCCACCATATATATATATATATATATATATATATATATATATATATATATATATATATATATATATATATACCATCTTTCGTTTTATATATATATATATATATATATATATATATATATATATATATATATATATATATATATATACATTACATATTAGTAAGACTTTTGGCTAAATTACAGCACGAAGAGAAAGTGAAAGACCATAAAGTTAGAATTTTCGGACACATCTCTCTCCTTTTGCAACGAAAAGACAAATAAAAAGTTGGAATCACTCTTCCCTGGAATGTTGTTGCTGGTGAAAGGGCTCCCTGTGGAAAGTATCTACTCTGTGTAGACCCAAATCCATGTCTAATCGTTTATATATATATATATATATATATATATATATATATATATATATATATATATATATGTAATTTTTCGTTGAAAAATGCACGCCTACCCTACCTAGATTTAACCTCTTTTTCAAACGTAACTCATAATCCATACAATAATAGTTAATAAAAATGAAAACGCTACCTTCCCAATTCTAAATATTTGGATTTCTCTGTATCTTTGGAAACAAAACATTATGAATTATATGTGCGTTTAAAACTCAGTAAGTTTAAAAATAAGTTATTCCAAAATTCCCTTGAAGATGAAACAGAACTAATGCTTTTAATTTAATTATATAATTAAATTTGAAGTTTTTAGCTTCGGTTTTTGGAACATGGTAATTCCTGTGTAGAGAGGGAACCATATTTTAAATCAGTTAATTTATAATATTCATACTCTGTAAATTTACATTGAGCACTGTTTTGTAAAAAATGATTATATATCTTACTGTTCTTTCTTTTTAATATAATATATATATATATATATATATATATATATATATATATATATATATATATATATATATATATATATACTATGAAATGGACAATGTCCGACAATTATTTTAAGACATTTTTATGTTTATAAATTCTTTTTATAGATACAAGTATTTAAGTAAATGCTATGTTGATAATAAACAGTATTAATAACATTTACCGGTCTGAATATCCGAGAAATTGACATAGAAAATATACGTCCTCCGACAACAATCGCACCTATATCCTATACGGAACCATCAGATAGCCTGACGTGCTTTTAGCGATTTCGCCACAGAAGAAGCGTTTCGGTTAGCAAGGTCGATTTAACTGCTTTTAAACTACAAATTTCCATGATTTTCTCACGCACATTCATATCTGCCCGATGCGTATCCAGATGTAAACAAATGACGTCACACATTATGAAATGGACATAGTCCGACAATTATTTTATGATATTTTTATGTTCATGCATTCTTTTTTATTGATACAAATATTTAAGTATACTATAAACAGAGCATTTACTTAAATATTTGTAACTATAAAAAAGAATGTATAAACATAAAAATGTCTTAAAATATATATATATATATATATTGTCTTGAGGCATTCGGAAGTCTAGTAGCACTGAGGAGCTGTGATACAGCGAAACAGTACTGTCTGTGAATGACAATTTAGCTCTTGAAAATACATTTCAATTGAGCACTGTTGAGTGATAAGCTAATTCTATAAACAACAGCCACCTGCACTAATGCAAAACTCTTCAGTAAAATGATTGGAGCACTTTGACCGATGGACATTTGTTTACATTTGTAAAAACAATACACTAGATTTAGTGTGTAAGTCTACCGAGTGAAGATAGCTCTGGCTGACACCAAATTAGTTGTGTTTCAATCCTGGCTTGAAGCATTCGGAAGTCTAGTCGCACTGAGGAGCTGTGATACAGCGAAACAGTATTGTCTGTGAATGACATATATATATATATATATATATATATATATATATATATATATCACCCCTGGTCGGCGGCTGATGAAGACAGGTTATCGCACGTGTCATTACACGTTGTATGTTAATATATATATATATATATATATATATATATATATATATATATATATATATATATATATATATATATATATATATATATATATATATACATTTGGTCAGCAATACTTCTTTTCTACATGATTCGGTGACAGACAAGGAATATTTTGTAAATTTTATTCAGTTTTTTCGAGTGATTTTATATTTCGAGTTTATTTTATAAGTATTTAGAAAATCTACGCGATCCAAGAACCATTCAAAGAAAAGGTTATGGGGAGGATTTTTTTATCACTTCACCTCCACCAAATCAGTAAAGCCACAAAGGCGCAAGGATTTACTGATCGTGAAAGAAACTGTGAAATCATCGCGGAGTAAAAAAGACAATAAAAACAACAGGTTTCAATGAATGACAAGATCAGCGTAGCATTTATCGTAAGAAGCCGTAAGTGTATTCCACAAGCGGGAATTGCGAGAAAAGTAAGAATTACCGTAGCAAAACCAATTTTAACAGCGTCCTGGATAAGATGATAAACTACATCCAACAGCAATGCCTCTCTTCAGGATGTTTCGAGGAGCATTTAATTGCTAGTGTTCTCAGGTACCGTGACCCTGTTTGGGTCGCATTTATAGGCAAATAGTTAACTCCCAAACTGGGGTCAAAACACTATGAAAGTGTAAAAATAGGTTTTAATACCAGCAATAAATTTTTTGAAGAAAATAAATATTAGCAGCAAGAAGAAAAAATGTTACTAGAAATAGATTTTTGTAATTATTTATTACAAGCAATACATTATTACCAGAAATAAATTTTTGAAGAAAAAAAATATTGCCAGCAATAAAATTCATGTCGGCATCAAATAACCCATTTATGTTGATATGCCGTAAAACAAAACAAACCAAAGAAAACCAAACCAATTTTAACAATATAACGATGAGACTTAACCGCCAATCTAGTACTGCGCTTAAATTCGTGATACCAACGTACCAATGGGAAAATTGTAAAATACAAGACATGTGGCACATGTTTAAATGGGGCAAGGATTAAGTTCATCTGTCTTATTTTAAACTTAGCTAGCCACAAACACTGACACAAACATACCACAGTATTCCTTACACCAAAACAACACATTCTTACTTACCAATGGGAAAAGTGATATTTATTCTGCGAATATACAGAAATCTGGCACAAGGCCAAAAGGGCGGCTGAGGGAAGGCTGGTCTTCTTCTATCTTATAATTAAACTTAGCTAGTTACAATCTCTGACCCAAACATAGCACAGTATTCCTTACACCAAAACAACGCATTCTTACTTGCCATTCCTACTTCATTCACCATAATATCTAAGAATATATAACTTGTTCTGATTTTGTCTGTAAGGGGAGGAGAACAAAAACAACAATTTAATTGTTTTATATGTATATGTGGATGTAGGTTCGTATGTCTTCGTATATGTATATGTATGTATATCTTAGTGTCTTGGAATGTATCATCAATACTAATTAAATCTAATTTTGTTTGATGAGGGTTTTTATTTGCTTATAGAATTAATCAACAATTGTGTCTCGTTACATTTAAAAATTATTATAGACTTTACTGTACTTTATCGTCAATACGATAATATTTTTAGAATATATGTAGGTTTATGTATGTATATACCTATTATATATATATATATATATATATGGATGTGTATGTGTTTATGTGTATATATATATATATATATATATATATATATATATATATATATATATATATATATATATATATATATATATATATATATGTATGTATGTATGTATTTTTAAGTTTCTGTTAACTGCAATGATAACAGAAAAATTGCAATATGAGCACTGGTAAAAATGGTTGCTAAAGACATTTGGTTTGTAATACCCAGAAATTCATATACAGATGTCCTCAAGGACCCATGGAACAGTGGATAAAGGCGTTGGTTAGATCCAGTGACAGTGAATTCAATAACCGGATAAGGCAGTGGAGAACTTTCAGAGGGAAAAATTAACGGAAGATAACTGACATCCAATAAACATGGGACGTGGAACTAGAACCGTCTATACAGTGAGCGAAATATAACCACCTGAAGAAGGCCGGAGCGTACAACGGCCGAAACGTTGTAATAAATATGGCGACAAAAGATGAGGAAAATAGTCCGAATAATGTAAATAATGTCCATAATACCTCATCTCAGAAATATAGACAGATATTGAAGTTTCCGTTTGTATGTGTTTTTTATATATATGCATGTATATGTGTATGTGTGTATATATGTATGTTTGTACGTTTCAGTTTATACACACACACACACACATATATATATATATATATATATATATATATGTATGTATATATATATATATATATATATATATATATATATATATATATATAAAAGTATATATATATATGTATATATATATTGATTTGAACCTTTTAAAACCCTTTATTCTACATTCAAGATCATCACTTGATAAGACATCAGACGTGTTCAAAGAAAATGGCTATTTTTGTAGTGATTTTATAACATATTTATGTTATAATTTTCGAATAAATAGCAAATGCCCATTAACTACAAACAAGATGAATCTTCACTTAGAAATATTATAAACAAATACACTAGCCCAATTGACCTAAATAAGAAAATCAAATTAATTATGTACTACAGAAAATTTAAAACAGCTAATATTATCCTCAAAAATAACAACTAACAAACAAAATCAAAGTTACAATGAAAATTATTTATGAGTTGAATTTCCCCTCAAGTTACTGTCTTTCTGATCAAACCGAATTCATAAATAATTACATCGGTCACATGACTACATGCCTATCCTGTCACCTTACGTTACACTTATATGATCAGAGCTCTATTAAAATCCATTTAAATACACACACTGACAACTTACCAGACTCCATCCATATTAGTAGAAAATGCAAACATAATAACCTCATCCTTGTGTAAAAATATATTTAAAATAATGGAAGCCTTAATAATAAAAAAGAAAAAGCCAACACTTAATAATATTAACTACGAACACGGCCACAAAGTGCTGACTATGTTCTGAAAATAAAACATCCCTATAACACTAAAAACATACACACAACCCACACACCCAATTTAAAAAGTAAAATCATCCTTGACTATGGTTAAAAGTATAACCGAAAGTGCGCGGAATTATAGAGAATTTGGATAGTTTCTACACACTATGAGTTCAAAATAGAAAAGACTTGTTTGAGCACAAGAAGCATTACATAAAAAGCTTAATCATGGTACCTTGTCTGTCGTTTTTAATGAAACATGCATAAATGAATGATTGCTGGCTAAATACACAATATATATATATATATATTTAATATTATTTACCTATATATATATATATATATATATATATATATATATATATATATATATATATATATATATCCATAAATTAACAAGTGAATACTAATAATATAAAATATTAAAATTCATAATATTATTCATAATATTTTATATTATTGGAATTCACTTGGACAATTTATCTGCGGATATATATATATATATATATATATATATATATATATATATATATATATATATATATATATATATTCACTTGGATAATATATATATATATATATATATATATTCACTTGGATAATATATATATATATATATATATATATATATATATATATTATCCAAGTGAATATATATATATATATATATATATATATATATATATATATATATATATATATATATATATATATATATATATATATTCACTTGGATAATATATATTGGATATATATATATATATATATATATATATATATATATTATCCAAGTGAATATATATATATATATATATATATATATATATATATATATATATATATATATATTCACTTGGATAATATATATTGGATATATATATATATATATATATATATATATATATATATTCACTTGGATAATATATATATATATATATATATATATCCAATATATATTATCCAAGTGAATATATATATATATATATATATATATATATATATATATATATATATATATATATATATATATATATATATATATTCACTTGGATAATATATATATATATATATATATATCCATAAATTAACAAGTGAATACTAATAATATAAAATATTAAAATTCATAATATTATTCATAATATTTTATATTATTGGAATTCACTTGGACAATTTATCTGCGGATATATATATATATATATATATATATATATATATATATTCACTTGGATAATATATATATATATATATATATATATATATATATTCACTTGGATAATATATATATATATATATATATATATATATATATATATATATATATATATTATCCAAGTGAATATATATATATATATATATATATATATATATATATATATATATATATATATATATATATATATATATTCACTTGGATAATATATATTGGATATATATATATATATATATATATATATATATATATATATATATATATATATATATATATATATATATTCACTTGGATAATATATATATATATATATATATATATATATATATATATCCAATATATATTATCCAAGTGAATATATATATATATATATATATATATATATATATATATATATATTCACTTGGATAATATATATATATATATATATATATATATATATATATATATATATATATATCCAATATATATTATCCAAGTGAATATATATATATATATATATATATATATATATATATTCACTTGGATAATATATATATATATATATATATATATATATATATATATATATATATATATATATATCCAAGTGAATATATATATATATATATATATATATATATATATATATATATATATATATATATATATATATATATACATATATATTCACTTGGATAATATATATTGGATATATATATATATATATATATATATATATATATATATATATTATCCAAGTGAATATATATATATATATATATATATATATATATATATATATATATATATATATATTCACTTGGATAATATATATTGGATATATATATATATATATATATATATATATATATATATATATATATATATATATATATATATATATATATCCGTAGGTAAATTATCCAAGTGGATTCTAATAATACAAAATATTAAAGTTGATCCACAAAGAGAGCTCAATGTATTTATTATAACAGAGTATATATAAATAAATTACAATTAAGAGAAATTCCAAAAAACACGATTTGTTTAGATATTTCACATTACAAGAAAGAACTACCTTGCAGTATTTGCCATCACCAAGAGTTAAGGAAATAAAATAAAATGGTAGCTTTAAAATTTTAAACTTGAAAGAATCTAGAATGAAGGAGAAGTGAGAAAAATGAAAAAGTAAAAGAAAAAGAAAAAAATGAAAAAGAAAAACGTAAACGGAGAAATAACGGAAAGGTTGAAAAATAATATGAATGAGGACGCAGAAAATCGTCTAGACAAAGTTTATACAGTTTCCAATTTTATCTAATTTTTTAATTTTGAATTTAATTAATTTTCCTTATAGAAACTTGATGTTAATATTTTAAAATATAGGTCAAGTTTATTTATCTGATGTCTGTAGCCTAACATACATTCTCGCTACCATCGTGAAAATTATTACATGTGTCATCAAATAAGACCTTCATTTACTTCAAAAGGAATTATACTGAACAATTTAGCTATATTATCTTGAAGTAGGTTGTAAAGTACACTCGTTTTAATGCGATTTTCAATAAACAATCCAATTTTAAAAACGCTTAGTCTTTGACTTTGTGCCTAGCTGTATTATGGTGTTATATACACTTTTATCTATTTTTATGTATTTTATTAATTATGTTCTATCAAAGGATCTTACAAATCTTATTCTTCGAGTAGATGTTTTGTAAACAATTTTTTACACAGGTTTTACTCATGGAATATAGCAAAAACATTGCAAGTTTTGTTTGTGGTGATACATATGTTTCTCGTGAACTACAAAATCGTATTACCGTTTGTATGGAGGACATGTGGAAACTTAAATAAAATTTCAATAAAACCTTAAAGAATATAGATTTACTTCTTTCCAATCCTTTTTACAAATTATTTCTATCGCAAATACAAATAAAGTTATAATTTTTTAAAAATGCACACGAACTTTATGGACACCTTGCACATTGATGACGAACTGTTTACTGCAACAACCAGTGTAAGTTGCATGCGTGTAGGTGGCAGTGGGTAGAAGTAGTACCTTTGTTATTCGGCTGTTGTTTTTATTATTAAGATGGACGCGTAACACTGGTCTTCACCCATCCACTGAATCTCCACGCGCCAAACCCTGTAAAACGCTTCAGCAGGCCGCGGGCTAAATCACGTGAAATTACCATCGAAAGGCGCTGCAGCCTTATGTGTACTGGTAATACAATTGTTTGAATATATTTTTCATTCAATGTATTTACTACAAAATATATGAAATTTCTTTGGATTTATTCATGAAATAGTAAAATCTTTAAATCAATTTGATTGCAAAAACCTCTGTATATTTTTTCGGGCTATATTTAAAACTAAATACCACAAAAGGGGTAAAAGCTATGAATCTAATTCTTAATGCCAGGACTTCAAACCAAATGTTTCAAATTAAGTGCAATGAAGATTTCCTAAGAAAATGAATTCTTAACCTACCCTTGGGATGCTGGTAATCTATTTTTTAAAATATATATAACCAACATATTTTTTAAAATCGGAATTGCCCCAATCAAAGCAGTAATGCCACTAAAACACAATGAATTACAGATCGTTGAAGTTTTTTTTTAAGCATTTCACCCCAAGCAAGGCGGGAAACCACTAGCACGCAAGGGGTTACAGATGATTTGGAGTGAGAGCAGATAGAAGTGATGAGGAAAGGATGTGGAGAAGGATAGTGGATAGATCAAGGCAACTGGAGATGTAGACTGACATTACATTTGAATAGTTGGAGATTATAGTTGTCAGGGAAACAGGAATAGGGAAGGGAGTTCCACAGCCGAGAGGTGCGAGATATGAAGCTATTGGAGTAGAAGAGATGGCTACATTTAACAGTTTAAACAGTGAAAGTGTGAGATGCCAGCCTCGTAGGACGCTTGAATTCGTGAAGTCTGGGAACCAGCGAAAGCAGCTCATCAGAGCAATTATCGTGAAAGTATTTGTAAAAAAGACAGAGAGAGGCGACGGCGTGTCTGTGAGAGAACGACTGCAAATGAGATGCCAGAATTGAAACCCTGACAGTTAGGTTGTCAAGCAAACATCATACCAACTGTTCCAACTGAAGTCCTCTGTAACCATAGGACTGTGCCCACCGGAGCCACGACTACTATAACTAAGCCGCTCAAACTGAAGCATTAGAAGCCGGATCAAGCAATGATATACACATGATAGAAATTGTAAGGAGGATTTGATAATTATAATTAAGTAATTGAGTCTGATTTGCTATCTCTTTGCCACCGAGGCCCGTTGGAACAGTTGGTATGATGTTTGCTTGACAACCTAACTGTCAGGGTTTCAATTCTCGGTAGTGGATGCGCACTGCTGATGAGTCCCAAATATAGGACGAAACGGCCGTCCAGTGCTTTCTGCATTCTGTTGAGGTTTCTTTCAGATTCAATGAATTACTTAATTATAATTATCAAATCCTCCTAACAATTTCTACCATTTGTATATCATTGCTTGATCCGGCTTCTAATGCTTCAGTTTGAGCGGCTTGATGATAGTAGTCGTGGCTCCGGGCACCGTCCTATGGTTACAGAGGACTTCAGTTTAGTTCCACCACGGAATATGTGAGCGAGCGGCGCTATATTGGGTATGATTTGCTATCTCTTCGTCACCGATGCCCGTTGGAACAGTTGGTATGATGTTTGCTTGACAATCAAACTGTCAGGGTTTCAATTATCGGTAGTGGATGCGCACTGCTGATGAGTCCCAAATATAGGACGAAACGGCCGTCCAGTGCATTCTGTTGAGGTTTTTTTTCAGACTCAATGAATTATTTAATTTTATATATATATATATATAATAGAAACCTCCAGATACATACATCGGTTTTAGTGCGTGAGCGCGTTTGTACGTGATTTAATTAATTTTCCATGTGAGTAGTTATGATCCATTGATTGCCATTGATGTTATCTGAAGTTGAGATTGGTGAACCAAGTACATATTCCTTTCGAGCTGTTTTCGTTTCCTTTCGAATCTATATTTTCTTCCAGGTTGGCAGAATGAATGGTCAAGTAGAAGAAAAACTCTGAATTCCAAAAGCAGCCCGAAGAGGTATAGATTCCGTCAGACTAACCTGTCCACGGATTTAATGGATGAAAGCGACCATGATATGACGACTTTTGTCAAGGTCACATGCTGTCACATTAGGAGGGCTGCACTGTGCCATTTTAGATAGATAGATAGATAGATAGATAGAGAGAGAGAGAGAGAGAGAGAGAGAGAGAGAGAGAGAGAGAGAGAAAAGAGCGATTTAGAAAGAATCGCAGAAGGAAAGGAGTAATTCATTTTTATTCATTAGTTATAAAAATGAGACGAAATTCAAACACAGTTATTTTATAAAAAAAAAGAAAACAAACATTAAAGGGGGAATAAATCTATTTTGAAAGATAGCCACGGAGAATGAAAGACGAGCAATTTGATAAAACCAAGCCCGAAGGAAAGTAAAGAAAAAGAAATATATCTACATAGATATTTTGAATGAAACCGAAAACAGATTTTGGAAAAATTATTTCATATTTGATTTTTTCTTTGATAAATGAATTTTTACGATTTCTGATTTCCGTTGACCGTTCGAAGGTATTTGCCTCTGGCATTTGAAATTCTTCTTACCATTTATAAGAAAGAATCGTAGTTCTATACGCCTTTCTTTCTTTCTTTCTTTCTAGTGTAGATTTAGTTCTTTCTTTCTTTTTTTTCTGTAGATTTTCTACTCTTTCTTTTGTCTACTATCTTTTTTTCTGTCTACTTCTTTCTTTCTTTCTTTCTTTTATTCTAGTACAGTTTTATTCTTTCTTTCTTGATTTCCTTTTCAGCAGACTTTATACTCTTTCTTCTGTCTATTCGATTCTTCTGTCTATCTCGTTTTTTCTTTCTTTCTTTCTTGCTTGCTTTCTTTCTTTCTTTTTCTTAATTTAAATATTATTTAGTTTTCTCTGTATATCATTCTTTTTTCTTTCATTTTCTTATCAATTACCGACTGTATTTTTTCTTTCTTTTATTCTTTTCTTTTTCTTTCTTTTTTTTCGTTTTTTATCTTTTTTCTTTGTTGTATTTTGTTTCTTTCTTCCTTTCTTTCTTTCGTTCGTCTTCTCAGTACCTTTTTTCTTTATATTTATATTTTTCATATGACGTTTCTATTGTTCTCTTTCTTTTCTTCCTTCCGTTCTCCTTTCCTTCTTTCTATTCGTTTCTTTTCTGTGGAGTTTCTGTACCTGTTTCTTCTTTCTTTCTTTCTTTCTTTCTTTCTTTCTTTCTTTCTGTTTTACTTTCTTTATTTCTTTCGTCTTTTTAGTAGTGTTTGTACTCTTTCTTTCTTCTGTGTTCTTCTTTATTCTCTCTTTCTTTTTTGCTTCTCAGTAACAGTTAGGTTCATTTTACATTGTTCTTTTATCTTCCTTTTTTTCATTAACGATTCTTTCTTCCTTCTTTTCTTCCTTTCTTTCTTTCTTTCTTTACAATGAAGTTGCTATTATTTATCTCTCTCTCCTTCTCTCTTGTTTTCTTTTTGTTTTTCTTTCTTTATTTCTTTCTTCAAATATTTTATACTCTTTCTGTCTTATACACACTTCTTTTTTCTCTCTTTCTTTTTTTTTTCTTACTAACGATTATATTCATTTTTCGCATTATTAATTGTTTCTTTCTTTTTGCTTTTCCGTGGAACTTTTATTATTTCTTTCTCTGTACTTCTTTCTTCCTTTATTTCTTTCTTTCTTTTCTTCCTTTATTTCTTTCTTTCTTTTCTTCCTTTCTTTCTTTCTTTCTTTCTTTTCTTTCTTTCTTTCTTTCTTTCATTCTTTCTTTCTTTCTTTTCTTCCTTTCTTTCTTTCTTTCTTTTCTTTCTTTCTTTCTTTCATTCTTTCTTTCTTTTCTTTCTTTCTTTCTTTCTTTCTTTCTTTCATTCTTTCTTTCTTTTCTTCCTTTCTTCCTTTCTTTCTTTTCTTTCTTTGTTTGTTTCTTTCTTTTCTTTCTTTCTTTCTTTCTTTCATTCTTTCTTTCTTTTCTTCCTTTCTTTCTTTCTTTTCTTCCTTTCTTTCTTTCTTTCTTTCTTTCTTTTCTTTCTTTCTTTCTTTCTTTTCTTCCTTTCTTTCTTTCTTTCTTTCTTTTCTTTCTTTCTTTCTTTCTTTCATTCTTTCTTTCTTTTTTCTTTCTTTCTTTCATTCTTTCTTTCTTTTCTTTCTTTCTTTCTTTCATTCTTTCTTTCTTTTCTTCCTTTCTTCCTTTCTTTCTTTTCTTTCTTTGTTTGTTTCTTTCTTTTCTTTCTTTCTTTCTTTCTTTCTTTCTTTTCTTCCTTTCTTTCTTTCTTTCTTTCTTTTCTTTCTTTCTTTCTTTCTTTCATTCTTTCTTTCTTTTCTTCCTTTCTTTCTTTCTTTCTTTCTTTTTTCTTCCTTTCTTTCTTTCTTTCTTTTCTTTCTTTCTTTCTTTCTTTCATTCTTTCTTTCTTTTCTTCCTTTCTTTCTTTCTTTCTTTCTTTCTTTTCTTCCTTTCTTCCTTTCTTTCTTTTCTTTCTTTCTTTCTTTCTTTCTTTTCTTTCTTTCTTCCTTTCTTTCTTTTCTTTCTTTCTTTTCTTTCTTTCTTTCTTTCTTTCTTTCTTTCACAGTTCATTGGAAAAAATACTTGTTAATTGTTTATAATTGCCTATTGGAAAAAGCATCCATAACTGCCTAATTCCGATGTACTTGTTATTTTTCTCTTAATATTTAGGCATTCCCGGCTCCATTACGCCTGGTAAAGAAGGATTGTATGCTATCCGCTTCAGGTAAAATCATGATTTTAAAATCCGTATTATTTTAAGATTTCTTTATAATTCTCTTTAATAAATTAATAGAAAATACCCCGCTGTATTTTTTATTCTTGCGGCTAAATTTAAAATAACTTTCGCTAAACAATAAAAATTCTTTCTCAAATAACAGTTTCAGAAAGATGGCTTAGTCCCGACAACAGATTCTAAGATTTCGTTTTACGTTTTGACTTTTCTATGTATTTCAGTGCACATTCACCGATGCAGAAACACGATCATAAAACAGAACTAATATGGGTAACTTGTCTGTGATTCTTTCATATATCCCTATCTGCTGTCTCATAACAAAAATCCTAAAACCCACTCGCTTCATTCAGAATTACCACTAAAATGTCACTGAAAATTATCCAACGGCATTCAGTGCATTAAAGACTAATTTTTAATTTTTTTGTTAAAATAAAAAACAACGCAAAAAAAGCCACTAAGATGCTAGGGGTTAGCGAGTGTAAAATAACATGATTATTTTCTCTCTTTCTTTCTTTTGAAAGAAAGAGAGAAAATAATAATTGACATCGTCTACAAATATTTTAAGTTCAAACTTGATTTTAAAAAAAGAAGATGGAAGAGACATCCACCCGGAAGGGCGAGAGAAGAACATTTTTAGCATAGAACTTACGGTTGTATCTAACTATTTAAACTGTAAAATGATGAGACCTTGCCGCCAATCTAGTACTGCGCTTAAATTAATAATGTCGAGGTACCATACAGGAAAATAATATTATTTTGAAAATACGAAAATGTGGCACAAGGTCAAAAGAGAGGAGGGATAGATGACGGTTGATCTTTAATCTGTCTTATTTTAAATTTAGCTAGCCACAATCACTGACCCAAACACACTACACTATTTCTTACACCAAAATAATTTATTCTTACTTACCATTCTCAGTGCAGTCACTATAATGCCTCAAAATCTCTGTGAAGTCCTAAGTAGTTACCATATTGTTATGGTCCAGGTTAGGACCAAGGAAGAACAACACGAACACAAGAGTAGAAATAATGAAGATATATTACACGGAATAATAATACAAGATGTGGAAGGTGTTAGTATGACTGTCAGTCTGGTTTGGAGTTAACTACTATCGGCTCGACTCGATTCGTCTCTCTCTCTTGAGAGGCGTAGTATACATAGTGTTAGGAAGAGTTCATTCTGTAGTTATATGTAAGGACCCATAACACATATGTAGAATTTATCTGTGGGGTAGGAATAAAAATAACAACTTAAAAAAATAGAGGAATATTCATCAGAATAATTACCATTAATATATTTATAGAAAAGGCAAAGGGAAGCTACGTTATGATGGTGAGAATGTGACTGAAGCCGAGATGACAGGTCAGGGCCTATAACATTGCTTATCGTTATTTTTTTTATTTTTATAAAAAAACTATCTTGTTATCATATATATCTAATTACAACAATATAAATATTTTACTGTCAGGAAAGCTGAATAATTGTGTGTTTGTTTCATTCCATAGCAAATTTAAGAGAGTACATCTACCTGCCACCATTTTTTCGTTAGTTAATCTTAGCGCATGCGCATTCGTCAAAAGCTAAATTACTTGACGTTTTCTTATTTTCTCGCTGTAACTGTTCTTATTCGTTCTTGCCATTCGGCGAAAAATTAATGGCAGAATAATTACATTTCCTTCACCCCATATTTCGTTGCTGGAGCGAGGAAAAAAATATAAGTAAACAGAAGCATTAACAAGAATAGATAAGAGAAACCTAGAAGGACGTTTCTTAATATACAAGACACTAACGATGGCGATTTTCATGATGATGACCTAATATTTGGAAAACAGTTGTATGTCAAAAGAATGTAACGTAATTTCTTTTCGAATATAAGACAGACCGATGTATAAGATACCCCTTATTTTGAAGAGTGTTTTAGAAAAATGTACATTTGCCTCCGACAGATGTTTATTAAATAAAAATTCAGTACAAAAGTACAAAAGAGGTCAAAACATCAAAATGAAAAAACACAGTAAAAAAATATGATTCCATTTGCAACCTTGTGCAAATTAATTGAAACAAAACGAATAATTATGTTATTATTTCTTTTTGGGGGTATTTTTCCCAATGAAAAATAACCCAGTGCACATGTTAGTACTTCCTCTGTCCCTTCCAAGCAATCGTTCCTTGCAGAATGACCACAGATTCTCGATTGGATTTAAATTTTTGCTCCTTGCCTGGTTGTACGCGCTCTTAAAAAAGACATTTTATCACATCTCGTCCTAGCGGTGGGAACGAGTAAATGCCGCGTAAGAATTTTCTAACGAATTTCTTATCATCTCTTAGTTGCGTCTCTCTCTCTAGGCAGAGTGCGTTCAGGGGCTTCTCTGTCAAAGAATTTGAATGCTTTAAAATAAGTAACAGTTTTATAGAAAATCAGGATAGTCAATCTCCAATCTTTTGGAATTCAAAATTAAAGTTACGCATATTAAGTTGTGAATAGTGCACCACGTGGCGGTGTAATAATTAGCAAGCTTCACTCGCCAGAACAATTACGACTCAGTAGTGAGTTCGATCCTCTCTGGGTGCCCCATACTTTCGGCCTTGTGCCACATCTAAGCTACACTTGGAAAATCACTATTAAGCTCTGAATGAATCCATGCATCATGTTTAGAAAATAACAAAATTATTCATAGAAAAAACGGAGAAGATATGTATAATCTTCCATGTATTGTTCTTAGAAATGGGTAAATTTTTCGTTCGAATCAGAGCATAGGTAAGAGGTATGCAATGATAGAGTGGTGATGATAGGTTTAGTTGACAAGGGGGAAAGGTTTATTTGTGGTTAGACATACAGACACCAGGTCATAATAGGCAAACACATAAATGTACTTGAATATATGAGCACGCAAATACACGAACGACAAATAGATTCATTAAGATCCAATCTTCCAACATAACTACAGAGACAAAACAAACTACCCGAATCTTTAAACATAGTAATTTCGGTGTCGCGATGGATACATATTTTTTAAATATATATATATATATATATATATATATATATATATATATATATATATATATATATATATATATATATAGTAATCCTACCTAGGTTTCACCTAAACGGATCTTCAGGGTAAACCTGGCTTAGTTTAGATTAGCTCTACTTAGTGTATTGAGCACATTGCGTAGTCTTTTACCCTTTTTACTCGTTTTGTTTTGTTTTTCTTTGGAATTGGAGCTTAAACCCGTGACGACTCTCTTCGCCCTGTTTTAATGTTCTTGGTTCTTTCTTTTTTTATTCCCCATTTTTCCTCGGGGGTACCGATTTGTTCTACTGCAAGTTTAGCTATCCGAGGTTTTTCCAAACGAGTATCACCACACACACACACACACACACACACACACATATATATATATATATATATATATATATATATATATATATATAGGTAACTATACTCGTGTCGAAAAACCTTCGAATTCTTGATTTAACAATAGCCAAATCAATCCCGAAGGGAAAAAAGTTTTAAAAAAGAAAGAGCCAGGAACATGAAAGTCTGTCGAAAATAATCGCACAGATACAGGTTCAAGGCCCAAAGAAAAAACCCCGATACGAGTAAACAACTAACTAAAGAGCTCAATACAAGCGTAGAGCAAACCTAGTCAAACCTAATGAGCCAGACAAACCTACCAAGGTTTCACTTAGGCAGATCGTTATATATATAAAGCGTGTTCCAATAACTTGGACTGATTTAAATGTGAATTAAGTTTAAGCGTCTAATGATTTTTTTCTTTTTCTTACATATTTGGCGGACATTTGGGCGATATTATTTTTCACACATAATTGCCATGACTTAAATAACATGATTCAATAGAGAAATAAATAAATTTTGGCCAATAACACTGATTTATTTACAGCTGACATTGATCCGTCTTAATGAAACAACCATATATATAATCTGTCTTAATGAAACACCATTTATATATATATATATATATATATATATATATATATATATATATATATATATATGAAGAAATATAGTCTTAAAGTGTGCTATATTTATGGGATAAAGTGCTCAATATCAGAGATAGAGTGTGTGTAAATATAAAAGTGGACATGGAAGTCAACACTTAGTGGCGACAGTCTGTTTCATGCTAGTGCAATCGTCAGGCAACTCTATATATATATATATATATATATATATATATATTATTGTCTATTTTGGCATGAATCGGATTTTTATTCAAGTCTCATTAAAACGACTGACTGCAATTAATGCGTATGTATATAATAATGTGTATGTATATATATGTGTATGTATATATATGTATATATATATATACATACATATACATATTTGTGTATATATATATGTATATATATATATATATATATATATATATTTATATATATATATATATAATTAGAAAGAGTGTGTCGATTCGCTATAATAGTTTCATTTAGCATTGACAAATTTCTATGCCTACGTCTTTGCTGGAAGTAAATGTTTTACCGTTCCAAATTCCTTTCGTGTTGGAGAGGTAGGGTGGACCATTCTCTTCTGTCTTATATGAAAATTAATATATCAGCTTACGGTGAGCGGTTTTTGTGTAATGGATTTCATTTCTTGTTCAGAATAATTTCGGTTTATAACTATTCTAATTTAGAATAAAATTTAACGTTTGTTATAATCGTCTGGGCTAAAAAATATTTCCCATCTTTGAATAGGCAATTCTATTTATTACACAAGATTTATTTTCTACTTATAGTACTGCTTTCATTGGAAACTTACAAATTGAATTTATTTCATATTTCTTTTAAGCTATATATATATATATTATACACATTTTAACGAACAATACAATTTATCAGTACTTACATCAGTTGTCAACGAAAAAGCTTGAAAAATAAACGTTTGTTATGCATGAAAATAATTTTCTTCCTATCACAAGGTCTTATGTGAAAGTATTTATTCATACAGGCCTTGAGTCGAACGTAACTAACATTTAAAATTACTATTACTTTATTAAATAAATCCGATCGTCTTTCATAATTCATTTGAGACTTATTATTTATTAATAGTTCTGGTGTATCATCCTTCCCTTTTATTGTTTAAGATGTCGAGCCAAATATCAACTGTTCAATGCCACAAAGATAGTCTCGAAAAATTAATTAAGACATGTCTTAAATCCATATGTCGTTTAGCGGAGCTCCTCTCAAATTATTGGAAAGCGACCGAAATTGAAGCGGCTAAATTAGAAAAATGTCGAGGATTTGTACATTATTTCCATTATTAGGACAGTTATCAACATTTTCCTTGCCATATTCACAAAGTTTCGATCGTTGTACGCTCCGGCCCACTTCACGTGATTGTTCTAGTTCCACGTGCCATGCCTCTTCCGTATCTCTCAGTTATTTCCTTTTAACTCAACTTTCCATGTTTTTTTTTTTTTTGTTCACCACTGCTATAGGTATAGTACTGAACGCACAACTCTTTGGGTCCAGCCACTGTATCTAACCGACGGATTTTCCACCTGGGCCATGTGTCTTTGAGGACATCTGTGTTTGAATTTTTTGCGACCGTACATCGGCCGAAACATTGTAAATATGAAAATGAAGATGAGAGTAACAGTCCGAATAATGTAAATAATCATAATACCTCATCTCAGAGATATAGACAGATATATTGAGAGACATAGACATGAAGGGCAGAGCGTACAACGGCCGAAACGTTGTAAATATGAAAATGAAGATGAGTGTAACAGTCCTAATAACTTAAATAATCTTAATACCTCATTTCAGAGATATAGACAGAAGTTGGATGTGTCAGAACTTCCCAACCAAGCTCTTTTTTTGTTGTATTCACTAATGGCTTGGTGCCGAGTTAGTAAACTGGCGATAATGGAGGAACGCAGAAGTTTTTTTTTTCTCTCGGTCGATACGTGTGGTACCCACATATGCCATGTTTCTGGACCTTATCTATTGAGTGAGAATGACGAGGGATAGTAACATGAGTGCTTGACATATTCCAGGGTCAATTGCGGTGGTGTGGGTGCCTGGAACGGTTCTTCCTTAAGCAGCGCTTTGCATTTGGTTTTCATCATATTAAACAGATCGTTCAGAAAAGCGGAGGGTCTGTGAGCTCGAACTTGAAACGGGGGAGAAAAAAAACTATTTCTGTGCAATTCTGTTTGAAATGAAGTCATCTCCATACACAGCACAGATGTCTGAATCAGATTTTGCAGCTTTGTGACCTTGATTAAAAGAAAAGAGTAGATGTTGAACATGCTCACACTTGTTTACTTGGCACTTCAACTCAAACGCGTGTCTAATCTGAAATCAAATTTAAATGTCGTTAGACAACGGGATGGCCAGAATTACTAGGAAGCAAAAACATTTTATACAAAGGACCATTCTACCCCGGTGGACGAAATAAAGAGTTCGATTCGAAATTTTAATCAAAGATGTCGGCAACAGCATGGAAACATCCCCATAGGCGGTGAGAAAGACTCTGAAAGAGATAGGCTATCGAAGAAGAGTTGCAAGAATGAAGCCCTTCATTTCAGAGGTTAACAAGAACAGGTGTATGGACTGAGCGAAATAATTCGAAAGCAATGCTTATGAATTTTGGCAGTCTGTAATTTGGTCAGATGAAAGTAAATTTTACCAATATTCGTATTCGAGACAGGTTTATTTTGGGGGAAATCAGTATGAGACTCGGAACACTGAATGTCTGCAAGCGACCGTGAAACATGGAGAGTTTGTAGTAGTGTTGTGGGGTGCTGTCTGGTTTGGAGGAAAATCTAAGCCGATTCTTGTTGACGAGTTGTTGAATGGTCCAAAATATTGTCAAATATTAGAGAAAGGACTACTCCCACTATTTGGAAAAAAAATCACATAGACCAAGAAGGTCTACCTTTTTCAAGAAGATAGAGCACCATGTCATACGAGCAAAGTAGCAAAGGCCTGAAAGGAATCGAAAGGCATCAAGTTACTTCCATGGGTAGCCCCAAATCCTGATATGAATCCAATAGAGCACATTTGGGAGCACCTTCACCGAAAACTTCAAGAGCGTGCAACCCAAATCACATCATTGGCAACCCTTAAAGAAACATTGCTAAAGGAGTGGCAAAATATGGATCAAACGATTGTTGATAATTTGATCAAATCAATGAAAAATCGAATACAAGCCCTGAAACTAGGAAATGGAGGGCGTATTCCATACTTGTTCCAAATACTGTTTATTTATGCTGAGTTGGAGTTACGCAATTAAATTTTCAAATTGGATGTAGCTTATTTCTCAAGTCGAAAACTTTTCTTAGGCCACTATATATATATATATATATATATATATATATATATATATATATATATATGTGTGTGTGTGTGTGTGTGTGTGTGTTTTAAAATTACGATATATAATGCCGAAAGTTTTTTTTTTTTTAATTTTTGATTACTGGAAACATTCATGTAAGTAGATTTCTTTAGAAATATATCCGACTAGCAGCATGGCCCGGCGTTGCCCGTGCTTGATTCAAAAATCGAACGTTTAGGTAGTTTCCTCTTACTTTTCAACGAATATGTGTAAACTGATTTGCAGTACAAACGTAGTTACGCTCACCAAGCGTTTCATGTGACCAAACACACTGCCTCCGTTGAGATTAACTGGAAAGCCTCAAAGAGGCCTCTACCTCGCTTTTCTCCTCCCGCTTTCTCTTTGCCGCAGAGGCTCTTTTAAAACGCCTGCTAAGGTTGCCTCGCCATGGTATTTTGGCACGTTTTGCAAAGCTGCAGGGTCGGTCATCGCACGGCACTCAGAAGAGTGCAAAGCAGAGTTTGAAGTAGACGCCAGACGCTTCTCCCCCAAGGAGGCGCACTCAATGGAATCCTGCTCCCGTTTCCTCTTATCCTGTGAGGCTTTTTTAGAACGCCTGCTAAAGTTACCTCGCCTGGGTGTTTTTTGTAGCCTTTGCAGAGCTGCCGGGTTGGTCATCGTCACGACACGGAGAAGAGTGCAAAGCAGAATTTGAAGTAAACGCTATATGATCATCAGTAACAGGAGTTTCCGCAGTCGCCTGTTCTGCATGTGTAACGTTAACGGTGTTAGGGGTCTTCAGTTGCTGATGTTCGTCGTGTAGGAGCCATTTGAAGGGTTGTAGAAATGCTGTGTAAGAATGCGAATAGAAGTTGATGCCGAAGCTGAAGCGGTGCAACCTCGTTGTATACGAAAACTAAAAATGCAGTGGAGCGGTATGGAAAAAGCTTCTCCTAGCTATGGGCCGTGCTTTCTGGCAGCACGAAAACGTCGCTGTAGGAAGAGGTTACGCAACCAAAACGTTGAAGCGTTAAAGGTTAAAGCGTAGTGAAACACTGAGGTGTACTGGACCGCGTAGTAAATACAGAATAGAAGTAACTTGCGACAGCAGTTAACTGTCTAATAGCAAAACTGAACTACGAAAAGGAAGAAATAGGTATGGAACGCTAAGATGGACTGGGCTGCGCAGTAAAGGCAGCACGCGGAGATAAAATGGGTAATGCAAAGGTTTAAGCAAATAGGCAGTGAAGTACTTAGGTGTACTGGGCCGCGTAGTAAAGGCAGTACACTTCAACTTACAGTGAAAACTGTAACATGGAGGTAAAATAGGTTGGGCAAACGATTGAGTAAATAAGTAACTTGCGACGGCAGGTAACTGTCTAATAGCAAAACTGAACTACGAAAGGGTAGAAATAGGTATGGAACGCTAAGATGGACTGGGCTGCGCAGTAGAGGCAGTGCGCGGAGATAAAATGGGTAATGCAAACGTTTAAGCAAATAGGTAACTTGCGGTAGCATGAAGCTGTCAATTAATCCAAGGAGAGATGCGTTAATGGGGATCAAATCAAGACGTCAGTGTGGATGCAGCCGCGCTGAAGGTATTTAAAGGGAGCGTGACTTGCCATTGATTGGTGTAGCCGAACAATGGCCATGACTTAGACCAATGAATGAGCTCACGCAAAATGGAAGATGCTAGCGCGCATTCACGCACGCGCGCATGATTTGGCAAGCGCAAGGCTTGGCTGTAAACGGGATCAAGCTGCCTACTGCATATGCAGCTTGGCTCTAACACACGTGATGCCGGCGATGAGAATGCAAGGAGCTGCAATGAAGCGTTTGCTCGTTTGGTTTGTGCGACAACGAAAAGCAGCTAACCGTTTGCCGTCATTAACTTTGAAATGGATTGGGTGGAAGCCCTGCTGTTTTAGCGCAAAAACTCCTCGTCAGGTCTGGGATGCTGCCTGGGCTAGGGGAAAAGGTTTAAAGAATTGAAAAATGGACTGTTGAGGGCGGAACCATTTTCACTCAGCACGTATGCGTTTTTTTTTCAGTAAAGACGCGAATAAAGGAAGTGCTTATTTTTGTAAGATGCGACGATTAATGCAAAAGTGTTGACAAAGTCGAATATGTCATTTGTGGCTCAAAGTCAGACCTGCTAGCATGGATAAAAAAGCCGAATTTCAATGGCCCTACATCCATTCCAGAATTTGAGGTCAAATGTTTTCTTCCACTCCACTGCACGCACTGACCTGTTTCTTCCTGCGCATAGCGTGACCTTAAATTAATCTGCATTTAGGAAATACCCAACTGGAAAAACATTATTATGGGTTGACCGATTGTCGATTCGCACTCTGTTTGGGGGGGGGGGCGCTCAGCGTTGAAACATCACATGGATCCCAATGGCCTCCTTATGAATCCGGTCGGTTTTCGCTAAAAACCGACATGCGGTTCAAGCGCAATCTGGGCGTATCGTTTTTTGGGGTTTTATCGATTTTCCACGCTGTTTAGTGGTTCGTGGTCATGAAACTTCTGGACAACACTTCTAGTGGTAGACCCTAAGAGGGTGTCATATTTGGTTGAAATGCGATCATTCCTTCTGTAAGCAGATTTTTTCGATTATCGATTTTTTTGATTTTCGAATTTTTGATTATCGATTTTTTCAGAACCTGAGTCCGAACTCAAAAATCGGGATCCGTCATATCCTTACGGCAGCCATTTGCAAACTTGTGGTGAAAACCGCATCGAAATCGGGTGAGAAATGCGGCCTGGGCGAGGTAACAACGTCCACGACAGACACAGAGACAGACAACATGGGAAATATAGATAGTAGATAATACATTCCGCATTAACGTCTCGAGTGGCTTTTGGGCCTCGTAAAAATTAGAAAGCAAGGAGAAACGTTAAGTGACCTTCGATAATGGTGTGTAGATGGTTGGACAATGTGGGGATGATAAAGGAGTAAACGTTAAGACATAGCTGCCCGTATTCGATCAATCCCTACTGCAGGCCCCTGCGCAGGCACATTTGTTATTTTTTCCGCTCGAAACTAGCGAATTTTCTGGCGTGATCAGCAGGCTGCACAAGGCCAGTATGCCCAAGGCCTCGGTCACGAAGACTTGCGACTAGCTCAACAATCAACGGCTGCCGATATCTTTCCGTCTTCCTAATTTCACTCAACCCGTGGGTATGGTTTTCAGACACATACCAAAGCTGCCGCACGCTGGCATCGCATCTACAGGCCGAGAGCATCAGGAAGTCGCTTTCCTGACAAATTGACTATAGTGGGATTCCAACCCGGCCTCCCATGGTCGAAATTCGAGCGTTCTAACTACTCGACCAATGATAAAACGTCACTAATAGCCAGAAAAGATAGAAAGCTGTGGAAAGCCCTGATACAACAAGATGTCTTGTTAATAATTGCAGTCGATTTATTTCGTTTGTTCAACACCCAAACAGACCACCAGTTGTTTATATAGAAACTATGGTGAGAGACCCTTAGTCACAGTTTCTGAGAGAGATAGAGAGCGCGTTATCTAGCGTGATAAACTGTCTGAACAAAACTAACACGCTCGGTCACGACGACTTTCTATTTCGTACTAGCTCAGCTATTGACGCCTCCCAAATAATTCCGTCTACTCAATTTCACTATGGTATGGCTTTAGGTCACTTTTCAAATGAACCGCACACTTGGACCGTCTCTACGTGCTTAGAACTCACAAGAAGTCATCTTCCTCGAAAAGCGAACGTTCTAAAAACTCAAACCGTCCTGGGTATGACGATAAACTACTTTTGCTTCCTGGGTAAGACGATTAACTATGGCCAACATCAAGGCCTCCGATCGGGAGGTTTTCAGAAGCATAGAACCGCTTCTTAATTGCTAGTGTTCCCAAGTTCACCCTGACCTCTATAAAGCGATAGAAATAGGTTTTAATACCGGCAATACATTTTTAGAAACAAAATATATTCCCAGCAATAAACATCTTGTCGGCATTAAATAACCCATTGAGGTTGATATGCCGTACAACAAAACAAAACAAACACAAAAAATCTAACTACTCAGCCCATGATGTTAATGTTAATATTAGGTTGGAGCAAAAATAATGTCGTTTTTTGACGTTCAACTTCATGTGAGAAAACGACGTTATTTTTGCACCAACCTAATAATAGCCCGCCATGAACTCTAGAAAGCTCTGACACCACATAGAAGATGCTTTGTCAATAATTGCATTCATTTGATTTAGTTTCTGAGCTCTAAGTATTTTCTTTATTATTTTCTGACTAATTTTCTGTGTTATTTCCTGCAATCTCTTGCTGTTTACTTAAATGACAGAACAATCATTCGAGCGAAAACGTTCTGATAAAGAGACAACAATAAGATGAAAGATGTTAGTCAAAATTTAATAATGAAAATATTTAATCTCAGTATTCAAACAAGTTCAGATTTTTAATTTAGGTTTATCTCATTTTCACCACGGCTATATTAAAATCCTCTGCAATATTTATGAAGCTAATCAATTAAGTTTAGTCTCCATCCTGTAGTAAATTAGTAATTGGTGTCGTTTTAGCACGGAACACTTGCTGATTAGAAATCAAACTAGAAAAAGACTTAATTACTTATCCGATAATTGATTCCCGGCTGATCTCAATCTTTTTAGAGATTAACTACTTCAGACAGTAAGGTTTGCCTCGGTATGGTATAATTAATGGTTAGAGAGCCAGTCATGTTAACTATTACCAATGAGCAAGGATTTAAATCCTTATTGGTAGCTGAGTAATTCTAACCTTGTACCAAAGTAAATTAAGGACCGTAATATAACACAAATGTTTTCATGTCACCTGTGACAAAAATAATGCAAAGTTCATTTGAAGGCAGCCGTGACTCCTGGCTGAATATTTTACATTACACATAAACGGGGGATCAGGATCAATTACAGGTTGCTTGTTATTTTATATGCTGTGTCTTTTAAGACGATAGCGGCCTGGGCTCTCCATCATTTCCTGTCTTTTGTAGCTCTTAAAAATATATTCTTTTTTGTTATCTATCCTAAAATCTGTCCTGCCATTCATTTACATAAGCTTGCCAGGGAGGTTATACATTGTTTACTCGGTCCTCAGAGTATCAACTTTTCCAAACAAAGTTCATTTGAAGGGATCCGGGTCTCCTGACTGCAGAATCAGTGCGTACTACATCCGAATTCCTCAATGGGTGAGGGAGAGGCTTATTGTGGGCCCCGGGTATTGTTTTGCTATCTTATCTAACTTTTCAATTTCCTACCGAAATGTATGTACGTTGCAAATTAAACAAAGTACAACTGACTACTAAAGGATGGAAAATTTTCGCGAGTTTTCACAGCACTCTTGGGTCATTTTTCGTCCACATCTGTGTAATTTTTTTGCTCAAGGTAAGTCTCGAAAAACATGATATAAAATTCACTATTTTTATTTTGTCTATAATGTTTAATTTGTTAAAATTATTCAAAATGAAAAAAAATCAAGTTGATGTTAAAAATTGCCGTGGAATTTTAGTGAGTAAGTTCGTGCGTGCTTATGTGTGCGTGTGGGGGGGGCTTTATTATCTGTGTTATGATTAGAATATTTCTGGCATTGGGTCATTCGAGTTTCTTCAGGTGTGTGTTGATTCGGTTAGCCTTCTGGGAATTTCGAAACAAAAACCGTTTTGTTTTTATCTTAAAGGTAGAATTTTTGTTGCCGCTTTTCAATTCTAGGGATAACTTGTTATGTACTTATTTACTACAGATCATTTATTGCTCATCCAGCTGCCACTGTGTATTAGTCTGTAGTCTGCGAGTTCAATTCCTGGGCAGGACAGAATAGATTAGTTTTAGGTTAAGTGGCGTCTCGGACCAACCCTCTTTCTGATTTACATAAATGATCTATCTGTAGATCTGTCTGTATTTCTGAGATGACATATTTACACTATTTACATTGTTCGGAACGTTGTCCTCATCTTCGTTGTCATATTTACGACGTTTCGGTCGTTGTAAAATCCGTCCTTCTTCAGCATCTGTATATATATCTGAGATGTGGTATTGTAATTATTTACACTATTTACATTTTTCGAACTGTTATCCTCATATTCTTTGCGGTATTCACAAAGTTTCGGCCGTTGTACGCTCCGGTCTTCTTTAGCACCTTTCTATATTTCTTGGATGAAGTATTGTAATTATTTATACTATTTACATTGTCCGGACTGTAGTCCTCATCTTCGTTGCCATATTTACGGCGTTTTGGTCATTGTACGCTCCGGCCTTCTTCAGTATATGTTTGTTTTTCTGAGATGAGGTATTGTAATTATTTACACTTTTTATATTGTCCACATCTTTGTTGATATATTCACGATGTTTCGGCTGTTGTAAGCTCCGTCCTTCTTCAGTATATGTCTATATTTCTGAGATGAGGTATTGTAATTATTTACACTATTTATATTGTTCGGACAGTTGTGCTCAAATTTGTTGCCATAATCACGACGTTTCGGCCGTTGTACTCGCCGGCCTACTTCATATGGCTCAACGGATAAAAGCTGTGGTTGAATCCAGTGTCTTACCCCAAAGAGTTGTGAGTTCAATACCTGGTTACAGATGAGGTAGACAAAAAATTGTAGAGTTGAGTTAAAGGGAGATAACTGATACTTTGACACCCGAAAGAGCTATAACTGTCCATCAGAAATTAAATGAGATAAAGGCTTCAGGGCGAAATTTGTTAAAAAAAAAACTTTGAAATATGGCCAACCTTCATAAGACGAGAAAGTCCGTCAGGCCTTACGTAAATTAATGAACTGATTAGAAAAATGCAGGCCACCTTGAATTTTTCATTTCAATCCTGCGGATGGTTTGGGTGATTTTGTTTAGCGGCATATCAGCACCTTTATGGGTCGTTTAATGCTGAAATATAAAGTTGAAAAATATTAAGCTACATAGCCATGTAAAATAATATATACACACAGACACATACATACATATATATACATATACAGGGTGATCCCAAAAAACGGGGATTTTGAAGTGCGTATTGCCAGACATGAGCAAGTGGCAACACTGCGAGACGGTGACCTTGAGCAAGTAAACATTTCGCCATTTTAGTAACGAGAATGAAATTCACAGTATCCCAGCTGAGATGTTGCAGCAGTCAATGAGGAATCTCAACACCAGATTTCAAGAATGCATTCGTACAGGTGGACGCCATCTACAGGACGTAATTTTAAAAAAAATCAAAATTCCATCATTGTTTCTTGAATATCATGTTTTAAGTTTTCAATTACTATGAATTAAATATTTTTCTTCCATCATTCTTGGTTTTATTGGATTGTTAAAAAAGTTCCCGTTTTTGTGGGTCACCCTATATATATATATAAGATGATGAAATCTCCTGTATGAGGACCCGACAACCTCATTAAGTTTTTATGTTTGTGTCGTATGTGATACTTCAGTCCCGCTAGTGACCTGTATACAGGCCCCCATGTTATGCAACAGTGAGGATCTCAAAATTAGCAACAGGAATATTCTCGCCGTTGTCTTTCGTCTCTTAACCGGTCAATACGACTACTTTCGAAATTTCTGACACAACTCGGCCACAAATACCTCCAGATAATCCTCTCCTGGGCAACTAGCTCGAAGGAGGCACGTTGAGGGCTGAGAGGTTACTCTTTAGCCTGTCGTTATACCTGAGTGGAAGGTCGTTTAACAGTCCTCAAGCTGGCTATATATAAGGACCTTAAGTATTCTATCGACACTCATCCTAGCAACATTAGCAGTCCAACGAATGTGTGAAGGCATCAGAAAAGTCTCAATTCCACCACCAATGCTGCATTTTGCGATATATATATATATATATATATATATATATATATATATATGAAGAAATATACTCTTAATGTGTGCTATATTTATGGGATAAAGTACTCAATATCAGAGACAGAGCATGTGTAAATATAAAAGTGAACATTGAAGTCAACACTTAGAGCCTCTAAGTCTGATATTGAGCACTTAATCTCATAAATATAGCACACTTTAAGACTATATTTATATATATATATATATATATATATATATATATATATATATAGAGAGAGAGAGAGAGAGAGAGAGAGAGAGAGAGATTGTATCTCCAACGAACTAAATAATATCTATGTTGGTCACACCACAAACTCGCTTTCACGACGCTTGACACTACATTTGAATGATAACTCTAACATTTTTAGGCATTTAAAACAACATGCCTGGCCGCATACACAATTCCGGAACACCCTCGTCGAAAACACAACTATACTTAAACATGAAAACAATAAACAAAAACTAAAAAATCTTGAAGCTATATACATAAAACAGTTGAAACCTAACCTGAACAAAATAAACTATGAAATCTCCACAAATATCCTTAAATGCCTATAATTAGTAACAGAAGCCATTGGTTGATACCAACGGCTTTCCATACTCAATACCCATCGGATTCACTCTCGCGTGGTCATGTGTGACGTCATGAGCTGTTGTGCGATTTTCGCTTTCAGCGTTTTATATGCACGTGTTTATCGTTGCTTGGAAATCATTCATGTAAACAAGACAGACTATCATCAATTT
>OZ038512.1:7330906-7350906 GCA_964036315.1 Acanthosepion esculentum
GTAGCTGAAGGAGAATGAAAAAAGAAGAAAAATAAGGAAAAGATGAATAATGAAGAAAGGAAGAAGAAATGACTGAGGAAAAGAAAAAAAGAAGAAGTTAAGGAAAAGTGAAGAAGAATGAGGCGTAGCTGAAGGAGAATGAAAAAGAAAAAAAATAAGGAAAAGATGAATAATGAAGAATTGAAGAAGAAACGACTGAGGAAAAGAAAAAAGAAGAAGTTAAGGAAAAGTGAAGAAGAATGAGGCGTAGCTGAAGGAGAATGAAAAAAGAAGAAAAATAAGGAAAAGATGAATAATGAAGAAATGAAGAAGAAACGACCGAGGAAAAGAAAAAAGAAGAAGTTAAGGAAAAGTGAAGAAGAATGAGGCGTAGCTGAAGGAGAATGAAAAAAGAAAAAAAATAAGGAAAAGATGAATAATGAAGAATTGAAGAAGAAACGTCTGAGGAAAAGAAAAAAAGAAGTTAAGGAAAAGTGAAGAAGAATGAGGCGTAGCTGAAGTAGAATGAAAAAAGAAGAAAAATAAGGAAAAGATGAATAATGAAGAAATGAAGAAGAAACGACTGAGGAAAAGAAAAAAGAAGAAGTTAAGGAAAAGTGAAGAAGAATGAGGCGTAGCTGAAGGAGAATGAAAAAAGAAGAAAAATAAGGAAAAGATGAATAATGAAGAAATGAAGAAGAAACGACTGAGGAAAAGAAAAAAAGAAGAAGTTAAGGAAAAGTGAAGAAGAATGAGGCGTAGCTGAAGGAGAATGAAAAAAGAAAAAAAATAAGGAAAAGATGAATAATGAAGAAATGAAGAAGAAACGACTGAGGAAAAGAAAAAAGAAGAAGTTAAGGAAAAGTGAAGAAGAATGAGGCGTAGCTGAAGGAGAATGAAAAAAGAAGAAAAATAAGGAAAAGATGAATAATGAAGAAATGAAGAAGAAACGACCGAGGAAAAGAAAAAAGAAGAAGTTAAGGAAAAGTGAAGAAGAATGAGGCGTAGCTGAAGGAGAATGAAAAAAGAAAAAAAATAAGGAAAAGATGAATAATGAAGAATTGAAGAAGAAACGTCTGAGGAAAAGAAAAAAAGAAGTTAAGGAAAAGTGAAGAAGAATGAGGCGTAGCTGAAGTAGAATGAAAAAAGAAGAAAAATAAGGAAAAGATGAATAATGAAGAAATGAAGAAGAAACGACTGAGGAAAAGAAAAAAGAAGAAGTTAAGGAAAAGTGAAGAAGAATGAGGCGTAGCTGAAGGAGAATGAAAAAAGAAGAAAAATAAGGAAAAGATGAATAATGAAGAAATGAAGAAGAAACGACTGAGGAAAAGAAAAAAAGAAGAAGTTAAGGAAAAGTGAAGAAGAATGAGGCGTAGCTGAAGGAGAATGAAAAAAGAAAAAAAATAAGGAAAAGATGAATAATGAAGAAATGAAGAAGAAACGACTGAGGAAAAGAAAAAAGAAGAAGTTAAGGAAAAGTGAAGAAGAATGAGGCGTAGCTGAAGGAGAATGAAAAAAGAAGAAAAATAAGGAAAAGATGAATAATGAAGAAATGAAGAAGAAACGACCGCGGAAAAGAAAAAAGAAGAAGTTAAGGAAAAGTGATGAAGAATGAGGCGTAGCTGAAGGAGAATGAAAAAAGAAGAAAAATAAAGAAAAGATGAATAATGAAGAATTGAAGAAGAAACGACTGAGGAAAATAAAAAAGAAGAATGAGTTAAGGGAAAGTGAATAAGAATGAGGCGTAGCTGAAGGAGAATGAAAAATAATGTAAAAATATAGATAAGAATAATCATAAAAAATTGAAGAAGAATAAGAATGAAGTAAAGAAGAAGGAATGAAAAATCAAAAAATGAAGTAGAATTCAAGAAAGGTGTAAAATAAAAGAAAGAAAGAAAAATAAATGAGTAGTAGAAAAAAAATTCAAAGAAAAATCAAAGACGAAAGGAGAAAAGAGTGAAGAAATGGAAAAAGTATGGATAAGATTCTCTCTGAAGGAGAAACGCAAGACTCACATATGACGATGAGAAAAATGAAAGCCAATGTCGATGAGTGAAATGAGAATTGGGTAAAAACAAACCAAAAAAACACACTACAAAAGAAAAAAAAGTTAAAAAAAATATTAGAAACTATACAAATATGGAAAAACGAAACCAAGCAACCAACCAAAAGCCACATGTAAATAAACAAACAAAAAAATAATTACAAATAAGAAGCAAATAAAGAATTCTTGCAAATTGAAAAGTTAGCCTTTTCTGAAAATCAGAAGCAACATTTATCTCAGGCGAAAGAGACGTTAATCCTATAATATTTTTCACAGGATTCTAGCTTTTTCGCCTATTAGCAAGTTTCCTGATAACAAGGCAGTCTATCAATTGTTTTCTGTTTTTTTTTTTCTAGTTTAAAAAAAATGTTTATTTTCTTATTTTTAAAGCAAAAACAACTAAAATACTTCCAAAAGCAACAAATATGAAAGATGAAGAAAAAATACTACTGCTACTACGTAAACCTCTCTTTTTCTCTTGCTCGTCTATCTTTCTTTCTTTCTTGCTTCATACCGCCCGCAATACAAAATGGAGACGTATAATCGTTGAACATGACCAAACCTAAGTTAATCTGTCCGCGTATACAGTTTTTTTTGTGTTTCTGATAAGACAGTAAAAAGCGCGGGGAAATGAAGGAGATGGTATGTAAAAAAAAGGGGGGGGGTTAGAGCGATGTTTGTTTTAAGACGTTTATCAGCTGTGCTTCGACCAGTATTTCCAGAAAAAGATGATCAACATAATAACGATGAATAACTTATCTTCTTTTTATTCTATGTTCCGTTTCATTGCATTTTGCGTCAGTTCAAAATAATCTTAAACATACTCTATCTTGCGTAACGGATGGCCACCCGGATATGATACGAAATAGGGGAGAAATATCTTCTTTATTTAGCGTGTCCCCTCAAGTCCTAGGCGATCATGCCTCTCCACATTGTCTTTTTATCTTGCCGTTATTTCTCCTAAACCATGTTCCACCATCCATTTACTGAAGCTCATTATGTTATGCGTTGTTTTCCTCTGTCACTCTTGCATTCATTCTGTCATCTGAGTATCAGATTTTCCAAGCCATATTTCCTCAATTCGGTAAAGGGTATGTCCTTTTCTCGAACTACATGCTTCAACTTCATCTTTGAGGAGATTATCCAGCATTCAATGCTATATAGGAGGACATATATCATGTAACAGTTCAGTACTCTTTATTTGTTTCTAATGAAAATGTTCTGCCTCTTAATACTCTGCTTAGCTTTTAGAAAGCATATTTGGCCATCCCAATGCATCTTCGGATCTCAGTGTCATACTTTCCGTCCTCTAAGATATAAAAATGGTGATTGTCCAGCATTCACTGTCATATAGGAAGACAGATACCACGTAACAGTTCAGTAATATTTTCTTTGTTTCTAAAGAAATTTTCTGTTGCTTATTACACGGCTTAGCTTTTAGAAAGCAACTTCAGCCATCCATGTGCGCCTTCGGATCTCAGTGTCACACTTTCCCTCCTCTAAGATATAAAAAGTGATTGTCCTGCATTCACTGCCATATAGGAGGACAGATATCACGTAACAGTTCCGTAATCTTTTCTTTGTTTCTAACGCATTTTTTCTGTTTCTTAATACTCTTCTTAGCTTTTAGAAAACATGTTTGGCAATCCCAATGCGTTTTCGGATCTCAGTGTCACACTTTCCCTCCTCTAAGATATAAAAAAGATGACAGCATTCACTGTCATATAGGAGGACAGATATCACGTAACAGTTCAGTACTCTTTTCTTTGTTTCTAAGTGTTGAGTCTTGACTCAATGTTGAATCTCGCCTATTGCATGGAATAATAATGCAACACAAAATGTACTTAGAACAAGAATGTATTATAACAAGAAAGTGTACACAATAAGTACATATAGTATTTCTGTATATTTCTGGGAAGACGTTCCTGGAGAATGTGTTGACTAGTCGCAGTCGATCAGAGTCTCTAGTTGGATCTCGTGATTCCACGTCTCTTCATTCTCTCTCGTCTTCCGGTATCAACCATTATTTATATAGTTGGTAGTCACCTATGCAGATTAGGTGGATTCCACCACAACACTAAGGCAGTTTTTTTTCTGTTTCTTAATCTGTTTAGCTTTTAGAAAGGATCTTTGGCAATCCCAATGCGTTTTTGGATCACAGTGTCACACTTTCCGTCCTGTAAGATATAAAAAAGGTGATTGTCCAGCATTCCCTGCCATATAGGAGGACAGATATCACGTAACAGTTCAGTAATATTTTCTTTGTTTCTAACAAAGTCTTTTCGTTTTCTTTAATATTCAGTTTACCACTTGAAATGCAACTTTGGTTATGGAAATGCGGCTCTGTTGAATGCATATCCAAGATATTTGATTTTTTGTAATAGCTTGATTTGTAATTTTTATTTTGGGCTCATGCTTTTGCTGACATGTATTCAGTCTTCTTGTAGTTTATACTTAGTCCTTTCTTCTAGCTTTCCTTCGCTGCCTTCTCTATGAGTTTTTGTAGTTTTCTTTCCGTGTCTGCTATTAACACTGTCATTTTGTATATCTTATTTTCTTAAGATTATGGTCGCCAAAATATTACCAGTTTTTCTCTATATCATTATTGTCGCACTCAGTATATACCCTCGACTCTCCCGTCGAATTCGACGTATGAGGTTCAAGCAGATCAGTTCCTAGGAACCGACTGCCCGACACGAGCACATGTGATTTGATTATAGTGGTGAAGGTTCTGTGCAGAACCAACCACAGATTTTAAAGAGCTGAATACGAGCCCAAGGTCCCCAAACAACCCTCCGCAGGTTTTGAATTCAGAATTGTCGTTCTCATAGCCAGCCAAGGCTATAGAGCTGGAGTGAGAAGAAGAGGGTTCATACCTTTCCTAATGGTATTAGCATATAACAGATTCGACTGGAATTCGAACTCTCCAAGCCGCTATCCATACTCCACCGTGCTTCAGTATATATATATATATATATATATATATATATATATATATATATATATATATATATATATATATGTTGTCATTCACAGACAGACTGTTTCGGTTTATCACAGCTCATCAGTGTGGCTAGATGTCCGGTTGCCTCTAGGATCGAAACCCGACTGATTTGGCGTCAGTCGCGGATATATATATATATATATATATATATATATATATATATATATATATATATATATTAATCTAAACGTTATTTTTAGTAGATACTCCTATTTGAGTAGACGACCTGTTTATTAAACAGTATGTTAAATTATTTTTCCTTTGCCGGTTCCAGAGAAGTTATTAAGAAGTTATTCCGGTCTAAGATTTCTCTAATATTCAAACCATTAAACGAAAATAAATATATAAATACATAAACAAAGCGTCTATTCAAATACGGGTATCCACCAAAAAAATGTTTAAAATCATGTCGGATTAATACAGAAAATTCACACACCCACACACACACAAACACACATACATATATATATATATATATATATATATATATATATATATATATACACACACACAAAGGGTACGATGGATAAATTGTTGTTGATAATATATATATATATATATATATATATATATATATATATATAACGTAAATCATTCAAACGAAAAACAAATATTGAAGCTAATTATACGGCGAGAATCACTCTCACGCACTACAAAATTGACATATATATATATATATATATATATATATATATATATATATATATATATATATATATATATGTATGTATACACACAAAGGGTACGATGGATAAATTGTTGTTGAAATGACACAAAAATGGAAATAAGATTGAATAATCATTTTAACAGATATATTTACCAAAACGGAACAAAAATATCTTGAAATACTAAAGAGTAAAAATATTCAATAAAATCGGCCTTCAGACGACTTCAGAATCACCTGCATCTCTTCTGGCCGTTCTCCTTGTTTCAGTTGGTGAATGTTTTCATAATACTTGCCTTCATTTCATCTTTGGTGGTTCGGGGGTTGGGGCTTTGCTGGTCCCTCGCTCAACTGTCCCCCACACATAAAAATGAAGGGGTTGCAGTCTGGGGAGAGTTAAGTGGACAGATCTAAAGTGGTGATGTGGTCGTAGAAATTGTCTGACAGCCATGACTGGGTTCTATTGCTTGTGTGACATGGTGCAGAATCCTGTTGCCAGACATGGGTTTTCCGGAAGTCATCTCTTGATCCAAGGCTGCACTGCCTCCTCAAGGAATTGATGCAAACCTCCGTGTTGAGCCTGAACACCTGTGGGAAGATGAATGGAGGTATCACCTCGTCATCACTAGTGATCACTCCTAACATCATCGTAATCATCATTAGACTCATCTAACTCTTTTTTAATCCTCTGCACTCTCCCCAGATTCACAGCCAAACACTCTTGATAAGCCAACTTTTTTTGTCTCGTCATTGGCATATCAATAAAGCGGAAATTCTTAGGTGTAGGCATAACAAAAGTTGGTTATTAGAATAGAGGGTTTTTTTTTGTCTCGTCATTGTTTTATCAATAAAGTAGCATACCCCTTGTTGTTTATTTATTTATTTTGTCACGGGGTTATGGTTGTATTTAGTTCTATCAATAAATACTGTTCCGTAATTTTCCTTTTTAGCCAGTCTTACCCTGAAGATCCGCTTAGGTGAAACCTAGGTAGATTTGCCTGTCTCCTTCGGATTATTCTAGTCCATCGCTCTACTTAGCATATTGAGCACTCTACGTTTAGTCTTTCTACTTGTTTGGTATTTTTGATTTGGATTTGGAGCTTAAACACTTGATGATTTGTTTCGTCTTGTTTTAATGTTCTTGGTTCTTTCTTTTTTTTATTTCCAATATTTTCCTCGGATACCGATTTGTTCTACTGCAAGTTGAGCTATCCGAGGTTTTCCCAAACGAGTACTACCATATATATATATATATATATATATGATGGACTCTCCATCGAACTCGACGTATGAGAGTCAGGCAGATCAGTTACCAGAAACTGAAAGCCCGACACCGACACATGAGATTTGATTATAGAGGTGAAGGCTTAGTGCAGGGCCATCCACACTTTTTGGAGGGACGAATACAGGGATCTGGTGCAGCGAATGCCACAAGGTCCCCAGACGACCCTCCGCCGGTTTTGAATTCAGAATTGTCCTTCTCCTAGACTAATTGCCATCCAAGGCTATAGAACCCAGTCTGTCCTGCTATTTACCCATAGTTGGAGGGAGAAGAAGAGGATTCACACCTTTCCCAAGGGTATTAGTGAATGTAATGGATTCGACTGGAATTCGAACTCGGCTCTCCGATTCTTCAATCCAAGCCGTTATCCATTACTCCACCGTGCATATATATATGTAGTTAAAAATTGGATCAGCCGATTCCGATACCTTGGTTTCAACCTTTCGGTATTTTCAGGCGATTCCAAGTCAAAAAATGAAAGATCGGATATTATGACTCTTTGCATACACACTAAAAACTTCCTTTTGAGGTCATATTAACCAAGATGAAATGAAAGTAAGTACATTGCATTTACGCCCTTCCCCAACATCGATACATTTCTAATATCCTTGCTTTTCTCCTCGACCTCCCCTTCCATCACAATTTATATCGTGAGTTTATTTATCGATGCTTAAATAATAAAGCGCTCATTAATTTAATATAAAATCAAATAAAATAACACTTGGAAATCAATTGACCGAAATCGTCTGAAGATAGCGAAAGGTTGAACCCAGGGTAGGAAAATCGGTTGTTTTTTATACTTAAAAGCTTTACATATTAAATTTTCTATACGTGTATTGAGCACTCTTTAATAATGTTCTTTCCTGCTCTAATTCAACTCTGATCATTATCTTTATGATATACGTACACACACACACACACACACACACACACACATATATATATATATATATATATATATATATATATATATATATATATATATATATATATATATATATATATATATTTTAAAATTGTAGTTCAGTATAACGTATTCTAACCCAAACACCCCATTTAGAAAGAATATTTATGTATATAAGTAAGAATTTAACGGGAAAAGTGCCCCCCAAAATACAGACGACATCCGTTGAACGGATGTCAAAATTCGTTGAAAAATGCGCCCCTACCCTACCTAGACGTAACATCTTTTTTCGAACGTAACTCAAAATTGATACAATAATAGTTAATAAAAATGAACACGCTTCCGCCCCTGTCTAAATGATTGGATTTCTCTGTATCCTTGGAAACAAAAAAATATGAATTGTATGTACGTTTCAAACTTAAAAATAAGTTATTCCATTATTCGCTTGAAGATGAAATGGAACTAATGATTTTCATTTAATTATATAATTAAATTTGAAGTTTTTAGCTTCGGTTTTTGAAACATGTTAATTCCTGTGGAGCGAAGAAACCATATTTTAAATCAGTTAACTTATAATATTCATGCACTGTAAATTTTCTGTCTTTTTATTATATATATATATATATATATATATATATATATATATATATATATATATATATTCATCCACAGACTGTTTCGCTGTTTCACAGCTCATCAGTGTGACTAGACATCCGATTGCATCAAGCCGGGATCTAGACCCGACTGATTTGCTATCAGTCGAAGGTTTTACCCTTAAGTCATTATCTTAATAAAATAAATTTAAAAAGAGAGAATTTCAGCGTTTCCCCATCTTCAGTCTCAGTGTATAATAGTAACAGAGACTCGCGTTTTTATATCTCCCTCTCCTAGACATATATAATTCCATCAACTAAAATATCACTTTAGTCCAATGAAGTCTTTCTAGAGTGAGTGAATATGAGAAAAAGAAAAAAAAAACATTATTAAGAAGGGGGAGAGAAATGAAAGAAGAGGTATGAAGAAAACAGAAGATAACGATTGACATTGCATTTAAGTTTTTGAAAATCAAAGTTAAGTAGAAAGCAAGAAGCCATGAGAGAATTCAATGAGCGAGAAGTACAAGAGAAGAAACTTTTAGCATAGAACTTACGGTTATATATAGCTATTTGAATTATAAAATGATGAGACCTAACTGCCAACATAGTATTTCTCATATGTTCATAAAGTCTAAATAACAGAGGATAGTTCATCAGAATAATTACCAGGAAAGTATTTAAAGAAAAGGCACAATGAATGTGAAGGAGTAACTGAAGCGGAGATGACTGGTCAGCATCAATGATATTATAGATTATTATTTATATGTTATCAAGAATATTTAAATACATAGCCTTAGCCCAATATATATATATATATATATATTGTTACACCGGCCTTTCTAACACAAGGGAATTACACCGGTTCTCACTATATATAGTGCCAGTAATACCTACCCGGGGTGTAAGCAGCGAAAGTCCTTTTTGGACGTCTCAGCTATTCGGTCGAACTCTCTGCCTCTGAGGCAGAGGGGAACTCTCTGCCTTTGGGCAGAGAGGAACTCGGACGAGGCTCCGCCGAAGGGTAGAGCCTCGTTCGAGGTGGTTGACCACCCCGAACCCGTTTATACGGGTTCTACGGGTAATTTTTGCCCGAGCCTACGGGCTCGGAAAGCCCACATTAAACCGGCCTTGTGCCACATTCGACACACGTGGGCGTGTTGTTAAACATCGTAAGCAGCGAAAGTCCTTTTTGGACGTCTCAGCTATTCGGTCGAAGTCTCTGCCTCTGAGGCAGAGGGGAACTCTCTGCCTTTGGGCGGAGAGGAACTCGGACGAGGCTCCGCCGAAGGGCAGAGCCTCGTTCGGGGTGGTTGACCACCCCGATCCCGTTTATACGGGTTCTACGGGCAATTTTTGCCCGAGCCTACGGGCTCGGAAAGCCCACATTAAACCGGCCTTGTGCCACATTCGACACACGTGGGCGTGTTGTTAAACATCGTAAGCAGCGACAGTCCTTTTTGGACGTCTCAGCTATTCGGTCGAACTCTCTGCCTCTGAGGCAGAGGGGAACTCTCTGCCTTTGGGCGGGGAGGAACCCGGACGAGGTTCCGCCGAAGGGCAGAGTCTCGTTCGGGGAGGTTGACCGCCCCGATCCCGTTTATACGGGTTCTACGGGCAATTTTTGCCCGAGCCTACGGGCTCGGAAAGCCCACATTAAACCGGCCTTGTGCCACATTCGACACACGTGGGCGTGTTGTTAAACATCGTAAGCAGCGACAGTCCTTTTTGGACGTCTCAGCTATTCGGTCGAACTCTCTGCCTCTGAGGCAGAGGGGAACTCTCTGCCTTTGGGCGGGGAGGAATCCGGACGAGGTTCTGCCGAAGGGCAGAGCCTCGTTCGGGGAGGTTGACCGCCCCGGTCCCGTTTATACGGGTTCTACGAGCAATTTTTGCCCGAGCCTACGGGCTCGGAAAGCCCACATTAAACCGGCCTTGTGCCACATTTGACACACTTGGGCGTGTTAATAAACATCGTAAGCAGCGACAGTACTACAACTGCCTAGCTGAGTAGTACCCGTTTCCTACCTTTGTATCTGTGATGTTAAATACACTTGTTCCTTAAACCAACCTCGACTTGATTTTCTTCTTTTTACTATTGTACCACGACACAACATATATATATATATATATATATATATATATATATATATATATATATATATATATATATATATATATAGTTTTAAGGTGCTATATTTACGTTTTAAATCGCACAATATTAGACAGCAACAGGCTACTTCATGTTTAAACGCAATCGTCATATTGCGTGTGTCCACACACACACACACACACACACACACACAAATACATATATATATATATATATATATATATATATATATATATATATATATTTATATATATATATAGTAGGGTGTATGTGTGTGTGTTTATGCAAGTGTGTATCCAATCAACTCCCCCGCTCCAACTGGTCCGATTTCCTTCAAAAACCCGAGAAAAGTTAGGCACGGTGAAAGATTTTCGTTGAGCTCAGATCCAGGGTTGCCAGATTATGCGAGGTTAATATATTAATATATTATACTAGCCATTATCGTTGCTTTCCTGGTTCAAAGGGAGTAATTCTTATTTTCCATATGTATCCAAAATTGCAATGCACGTTTTATTATAATCTAGCTTAAAAGCCCAACTCTCAGTGGACCTTTAATTTAGCGCCTGTGTTGGACGCTTGGTTTAGCCATCATCACAACAGCTATGGAGGAGTAGATACGATAAGCATCAATAAACAACTGAAGACCTCGAAATGCATCGCTGCATTTAAGTATTGAATTAATGTTATTTTATAGCAATTTAAACAGTGTTTACTCATTCCCCCACACGAATGAGATGTGGCACAAGGACTTTTTAAAGTGGGGATCCGAGCGCGCGCACACGGGCAGGGACAAAAATTGCCCGTTGATGTATGTTACGATCCCTGTTTATAAATTCCAGTTGCATAAGGTCTTTTTTACTACAAGCTTTCGATTGTTCATACAATCATAGTCAGGTATAGAAATAGATATGTCTTTTTTACATCCAGGTAATAACAGGACAACGAAAGTTAAGATGTACTCCGAAATAGTTTTTTTTGGAAATGTGTTATTGTTAACTGTGAAAAAATTTTTGGACGTGCGTTTTTGTACTAATATAGTAATATGAGAATTCTTTTGTAGAGGTAGGTTTTTTCCAGTCAATATGGCATGAACTAAATTGTTCAATAAATAGAGGAATGTCACTGTTATTATAAGAAATTTGCACATCGGATCAGTTATTTTAATATCAAGTATGTGGTGCAGTTCAATTTACATTACTTGTAGAAAAGAAAGACCTTATACAACTGGAATTTATAAACAGGGATCATAACTTTCATCAACGGGTTCGAGGTTAATGTATTTTATTAAAAATTGTTTGCGAGAGTGATTCTTGCCATTTATATCATTAACTTCACTATCTGCTTTTCGTATGAATGATTCATGTAATATATATATATAGTCAAACCTAATGAACCTGTATCTGTGCGATTATTTTCGACAGACTTTCATGTTCCTGGCTCTTTCTTTTTTTAAAACCTTCTTTTCCTTCGTGATTGATTTGGCTGTTGTTAAATCAAGAGTTCGAAGGTTTTTCGACACGAGTATAGTTACCTATATTATATATATATATATATATATATATATATATATATATATATATATATATATATATATTTATATATATATATATATATATATATATATATATATATATATATATATACACGCACACACACACACACACACAAAAAACGTACACATTTGTAGGTCTGATGAATTGGATCGTATTTACGATTCCAATGGAATAAATTATGACCATGGAATATTAGTGTTTAAGTCTTTTTATTATATCCTTACTCTGTCCTGGACATCGAGTTCTACCTGGATTCTATCCTCTTGGAATTATTTTTTATACACATATGTATGTGTATGTATGTATGTATATATATTTATATTTTAGATATATGATTGCATATGTATGTGTCCAATTCTTAGATTAATCTTTGAACCGTTGTATCTAAGAAAGATATCTTACTCGAATTCTGCGAGGTTTTAATAATACTATTGGACTGTACTTTGAGTAATAAGACTGTATTTCGCTCTAAGTTGCTGTTGTGACCTGCTGATCCAGTTTTACTCTCTACTCTTCCCTCTTCTTTAAACTTATTCAGCGTTTTCTTGATGGGTCTTGAATGGACTGTGAAGATAGAAGCCACAATATGAATGTTGATACCATTACTGAAGGCCGGAATGTTCTTTTTCCTCTCGCCATTGCTCATTTGGGAAGACGTAGTGGGGCTGACGCAAAACGATTTTAACCTTTTCTCTTCTTAGCTGAATAACTCAACTGGATTTCAGTGATTCTTATGACATATGTTATCAAGCTGGTAAAACGTCTTTTCTGAAAAACTGGAAAAATGAACTCGATTAGTTTAGTGTTTTTATTTTTTTAAAGTTAAAACATTTTGTGGGGTGGGCAATTCTGCTGTTACACGATTTAGACAATTTTACTGTTACACGATGTAGACAATTTTGCTGTTACACGATTTAGACAATTTTACTGTTACACGATGTAGACAATTTTGCTGTTACACGATTTAGACAATTTTGCTGTTACACGATTTAGACAATTTTGCTGTTACACGATTTAGACAATTTTACTGTTACACGATGTAGACAATTTTGCTGTTACACGATTTAGACAATTTTACTGTTACACGATGTAGACAATTTTGCTGTTACACGATTTAGACAATTTTGCTGTTACACGATTTAGACAATTTTGCTGTTACACGATTTAGACAATTTTACTGTTACACGATGTAGACAATTTTGCTGTTACACGATTTAGACAATTTTGCTGTTACACGATTTAGACTATTTTACTGTTACACGATGTAGACAATTTTGCTGTTACACGATTTAGACAATTTTGCTGTTACACGATTTAGACAATTTTACTGTTACACGATGTAGACAATTTTGCTGTTACACGATTTAGACAATTTTGTGTTTCACGATTTAGACAATTTTGCGGTTACACAATTTAGACAATTTTGCTGTTTCATGATTTAGACAATTTTGCGGTTACACAATTTTGACAATTTTGCTGTTACAGCCGGTATATATATATAGGTTGCGGCAAAAAATATCTCCCATAAAATCTCCTACCAGAAATTCTTTCCACATAATGGTATGACATTAACTAGATGAAGCCGTTGTTTCCACTAATGTCATAACATTATGTGGGAGGCATTCCTGCTACCCCTCGTATATGTGACATTAGACATTTTTTAGAGAATGAAATCTAGGCTCGAATGCCAGCATGGTCGATTTTTCAAAATGTCAGCTTCCTGACAATATTAACATGGGGAGAGGATCCTATGGCACGGCATCATTGGGTAGAGTATGATTTTTTTGTACAGAAAAGAAATCAAAAGTAATACTGACCAATACTTTGGTGACGGACCCGCTCCACCCAAAAGTCTACGCGTTGCAGCACGCAATATGCCCACTAGTTGCAGTATAAAGTGCTGTTTGCTGTGCAGGGGTTGAACAAAGACAAGTAAGCGCCTGCAACAGATTTTACATAACCAAAAGCCATGTAGAGTGTTTGTTTTAGTGAATATGGGTCAGCCAATGTTTGGTTGGGACTCATATTTAAGTTTCAAGATCGTAAATTTTAGGGATTATTTTCTGATTATAAATGCAATTGGGCACATTTTTATTCAATTCTAAATTAGTATGATGGCGTTTGTGCATTGGGGGGCCATTTCTCACTGGGCAACATGAAAGCGAGGTTATTCTCTAGAGAGGATTTATTAATCAATTTTAAAAGGCATTCAAAATCCACGTACATTGATTCAAAGAACGGCTTATCTTTGCGTCCTTGCTTAATTAACTAAAAAGAAATTTAAAAAAATAAATTCTTTGACGTTTGCTTTTAATCAAATATGCCTCAACTGATTACTATCTCTGTCTCTCTCTGTCTCTGTCTCTCTCTCTCTCTATATATATATATATATATATATATATATATATATATAATATATATATATATATATATATATATATATATATATATATATATATATATATGTAAATATCGCGAATTCAGCCGGTTTTCAATTCTTGCCAGAGGCAACCGGACGTCTAGCCACACTGATGAGCTGTGATACAGCGAAACAGTCTGTCTGTGGATGACAATATATATGCTCCTGAAAAATTTATTTCGGTTGAGCTCTCTGGGGAAGATGTGTGGGTCTGTAAACAGTGACTATTACGGCTAATAATGCAAGACTCTTCGGTAAATCGAATTGAGTTCTCTCAGTCACTATGTGTTTATCTAAAAATAAATACGCTTAAATTCACCTTCTTCTCTGCCGTGCGCACACGGCTTCAGGGTAAAATTTCCGACTGGCGCGAATTCAGCCGGTTTTCGATTCTAGCCATAGGCAACCGGACGTCTAGTCACACTGATGATCTGTGATACAGCGAAACAGTCTGTCTGTGGATAACAATATATATATATATATATATATATATATATATATATATATATATATATATATATATGTATTATAATAATATATATATATTATAATAATATTAATAATCAATGCGAATGTCAGTGTGTCACTGTGTCAAACTTTTTCAACTTTACTTCCAGAGTTTGTAGCCCTACCATTTTGGAATCAGGCCGACTCTGTAAGCAAATTGAAATCATTCCGGACTGGATCCGGACCCGCAATCCTGAAATTTGGGATTTCCAAGTTACTACGATTGGTTTCGGATTTTGCCATTTTGACTTCCACTGATAAAAAACACTTAAAGGGACACAACTCCCTAATTTTCAATAGCTCATGTGCAAATGAAAAAAAACTTTTCACAAATTAAACTGTTTCAAAATAAAATTATCAGAATTTCCAATTTTACACTTAGATGCCGTATCCCGACAGATCATACCAATTTGTAGTAATTTTTTTTAAACATTCCGCCCCAAGCAAGGCGGGAAGCCACTAGCACGCAACTGAGAGTTGGAGCGAGAGCAAAGAGGAGTGATAGAGGAAAGGATGAACGAAGGTTAAGGGATAGATCAAGGCATCTGGAGATGTCGATTGACATTACATTTGAATAGCTGGAGATTATAGCTATCAGGAAAACAAGAAATGGGGAGGGAATTCCACAAGCGAGATGTGCGAGACATGAAGCTATTGGAGTAGAAGAGACGGCTACATTTAACAGTTTCGACAGTGAAAGGGTGAGATGCGAGATGCCGGCCTAGTTGAACGCTTAAATTCATGAAGTCTAGGAACCAGCGAAAGCAGCTCATCGGATTAAAGATAAAAAAAAATCAATAATGGATAGTTACACATAGTTTCTGCCTTATCTGTTGTACCTTTGATGATGATCTCAGAAAGCGATGAAAAGTACTTGGGAAATAAAAGTGATTTTCACTGTTACAGTGAATTTCTTGCCTCATTTGATTGTAATATGCGGAAATTTTTTTGTTAATATGAAAGGGTTATGATAAAAATAAGGAGACTTAATGTTTGTCGTTCAGATATTCCTAACAGATCCAAATTACAGAGAACCACTATCATTAATGAATTTGCATGCCCCTTAAGGAACGCGTTCCGTATCAAACGAAACTCATGAATAATTAGATTGGACATACCACTACATACATATCAAGAAGACTCATGTTACATCTCTCTGACCATATCTCAATTTGGGCCCATTTAAACACCCACAGAAAACTAACAAATTCCGCCAGGAACATACTAGTGGAAAATGTCTGAAATAGTTTCATAAAATGGGAGAAAAAGCCGAAAACTAATGGAAGTATTAATAATTAAAAAAGCAAAAGCCAACACAATAACATGGATTTGTTGTAGCATACGTACCGAATATAATAGGTATGTCCCCTTTCCCATAAATACAGTAGTAAATACTGTATGTTGGTCTGCAATGGAAGATTCATTGTGGAATTCACTTGACTCACTTCTAGCAGTTGACTACTTCTAAGCGCTGCTGGCGAATCTTATATATCTTGTTCTTGTCCTAAGTATTATCGTTCATTACCAACTTTCGTTTCATTATTCTCTTCAGAAAATCTTCCCTAGGTTACAAGAGAATTATAGGCACGGCCACAACCTGCTGACCGTGTTTTGAAAAACAAAATCAAAAAGAATTTACATCACTAGAGATATACATATGTAAACTTCTACAGATTCAGTTAATAATTATTAAAAAAATTGATAATAGTTAATAAAATAACCCACATCTCTCAGATATTGAAGTTTTGACTCTTGCTTTTGAAACATGAGGACTCTTATGTAGCGAAGGAATCGTATTTTTTTTTAAATAATTATAATATATATATATATATATATATATATATATATATATATATATATATATATATATATATATGCTCTTAAGGTGTGTTATGGGATAACGTGATCAATATCAGAGATAGAGCGAGTGTAAATATAAAAGTGAACATTGAAGTCAACACGTAGAGGCGACAGGCTGACGATTGTGTCTAGCATGAAACAGCCTGTTGACTTTAAGTGTTGACTTCAATGTTCACTTTTATATATATATATATATATATATGTGTGTGTGTGTGTGTGTGTGTGTGTGTGTGTGTGTAAATGTATCGTGATTATATATATATATATATATATATATATATATATATATATATATATATATATATATAATCACAATACATTTGTCGCTGACATATTTTTCTGCAATCGTCCTAAGATGGCCTGTCTATGTTCAGGTTTATCATGACATGAAGAACATAATCCTCCCACCTCCACCCTCTGTGCTTTCTTTTCTACTTAGCGTAGATCTGTCATTTAATTCGTTAATCAATTCGTTAATCAATAGATACCCACAAGTCCATTTTTAATTCTGACATTATCTTCCCTCCTTTTACTTTCGGAAAAGAGGTAACGCTTTGTTATTAAATTTTCTTTAAAAAAAACATTTAATTCCCAGTAACTTAGCATTGCCTGAAGAAGTACAATCATAGTATTGAAACTTGAAAGCGTTTGTGTAGCGATTTCAACGTGTTTTTATTATTGCCCCTTATATTAACAAAAATAATAATAATGTATATATATATATATATATATATATATATATATATATATATATATATATATATATATTGAATTAATTAAAATCTTGGTAATCCGTATGGATAATCACAAGGAAGATGAAATCCGGAGAGCTCAGTGTTCAGTCAGGGCGAATAATTAAATTTAAATAAACAAAAACAAACCACTTTAAGGTACCATTGCAGTAATTTATTTTACCAGAGAATTTTTTTTTCTCTGGATCTTCAGACTTCACTTTCAAGTTTGAAAAAATGAAATTAAAATTCACACTTTTGAAGGGCAGTATTAAACTTATATAAGCTGACATAGAGGGTGATGAGGGATAGTGTGAGAGACATCGTCGAAATTAGGGAGGGAGGAGAGAGTTTTAGAATTTATTTTTATTTTAGCTACAATACTTAATATTGAGGAGGAGGGAGGTTAATGACAAGTCATTGACCTATTTACAAGGTCAACTCACTGGAAATGATGTGGGAAAAAAGGAAAAAAGAAAAAGAAAGTAAGGAAAGACACCAAACTTGTTCAGAGGAAGGATGACACCACGTAAAGTTAGAGGGGGCATAAGAAAGTACTAAAAACATCCTCCTCTTTTTCTCTGACCCAGTTTAATTTTTTCCCCTCAACCAGAAGAATATTTTTCGGACAGTCAAAGATGGATTCAGATGCCGGATCATTACTACTACAAGCAAGAAACTATTGTTAAATGTTTTAACATAGGAAGAAAACATTCATTCCATTCAATAATATGTTGCAATAACCATACTTCGCCTGAGGAAGGTCACGAACCTGAAACGAGTGTAGAGAATTATATAGAATAATGCATAGAAAAATTCACATGAAAATCCAAAAAGTTTGCTGCTTTTTCTCGCTTTGAAATATAGAGTTTTCTCTCGTTGGAACAAAAATAATCTCTCCCTCATATATATATATATATATATATATATATATATATATTAAGACATTTTTATGTTTAACATTCTTTTCATGGATAAAAATATTTATGTAAATGCTCTGTTTATAATAAACAGTATTAAACAACATTTACGGCCTGAATGTACGAGAAATGTTCATAGAAATTATTCGTCCTCCGACAGGAATCGAACCTGTATACTATACGGAACCGTCATTTAACCTTACGTGCCTTAACAGTTTCGACCACAGAGTCGCGTCCGGTTAGCATGGTCGATTTTACTGTCTTTAAACTTTAATCTTCCATGAATCTCTTACGTACATTCATATCTGCCCATGGCGTATCAAATGTAAACAAATGACGTCACACATTATGAAATGGACAAAGTCCGACAATTATTTTGAAGACATTTTTATGTTTAACATTCCTTTTATAGATACAAGTATTTAAGTAAATGCTCTGTTTATAATAAACAGTATTAAACAACATTTACCGGCCTGAATGTCCGAGAAATTTTCATAGAAAATATTCTTCCTCCGACAAGATTCGAACCTGTATCCTATACGGAACCGTCATTTAGTCTGACGTGCCTTCTAACCGATTCGGCCACAGAGGATCGTTCGGTTGGCAAGGTCGAATTTACTGCTTATAAACTTCAATCGACCTTACCAACCGAACGGTCCTATTTTTAACCGGATGTTGTCTGTGCTGATGTGCCTTATACATGAATCAAAAACCCACCGACCCCTAACGTCCATTTTTCTGTATGTATCTCGTGTATTTTTATTTCTTTATATTATATGTATGTGTGCGTGCGCACACGCGCGTGGTGTGTGTCTATTTAGGCAGCAGTGCTTCATTTATGTATGTTTCATTAAAAACCACAGACAAGTTACTACGATTAAGTTTTCTATTTAATTTTTCTTCTGTTAGAACAAGTCTTTTCTTTTTTGGGAACAGAGTGTGAAGAAACTGTCAAAATGTTTTAAAATTCCGAGCGCTTTCGGATATACTTTTAGCCATTATCAAGGTTGATTTTATTTTTTCAGTTTAATTGAGTTATGCGCATGTTTTATTTTTTCAGTTTAATTTCAGTTATGCGTATGTTTTATTTTCCCAACACAGCACATTGTGGCCGTGTTCGTAGTTAATATTATTAAGTGTTGGCTTTTTTCTTTTTGATTATTAAGGCTCCCATTATTTTTAATCTTTTTTTAAAAAGTGGATGAGGTTATTATGTTTGTGTTTTCCACTAGTATGTTTCGAATGGGTCTGGTAAGTTTATGTGTGTGTGTGTTTAAATGGCTTCCGATGGACCTGTGGTCAGATAGGTGTAACGTAAGATGTCTGGATAGGCATGTGTGACCATTGTAATTATTTATGAATTCGGTTTGATAAGGAACACAGTTCCTTAAGGGTCATTTGAACTCACAGATAATGTTCCTTCGTTG
>OZ038512.1:7355906-7360906 GCA_964036315.1 Acanthosepion esculentum
CTTGTGTCACATCTAATCTACACAAAGAAAATCAGGGCATCTAGATGTGTTGTAATGGTTAAAAAGATTGTCTCTCTAGATCAATTACAACTGAATAGTGGGTTCGGTACCCCATATTTCGGCCTTTAGCCACATTTAAGCTAAGCTTAGAAAACCACCCTGATGCACTTCGACGTGGAGTAATGGTTAACAAACTTGCCTCTCTAGATTTAATTACGACTGAATAGTAAGATTGATCCTAAATGGGTGCTCCATACTTTTGGCCTCGTGCCACACCTAAGCCACGCATACCAAATCAGGGCATTTCGATGTGGTATAATGTTTAGCAAGATTGTTTCGTTAGATCAATTACAACTGAGTTGTGAGATCGATTTTCAATGGCTGCTCCATACATTCGGCCTTGTCTTTCTTGTTATCAATGTGTTCTGTGAGTGTCAAATTCTCCAAACAATCTTTCCTCGTCATAGGTCCCAGAAATGTCGGTTGTCGTTGTAAGTATAAGTATTTTCCATGTTTCTATTTTCCTTAAAACTTCCCCGTTGCTTGCATGTTCCGTCCATGGTATTCTCAGCATCCTGCTGTAGAACCACATTTCCGTTGCCTCAAGCGTCCATTTCATCTGTATCGGTTACCGTTTGTTAAAATTAATCTATCTATCTATCTATCTATCTATCTATCTATCTATCTATCTATCTATCTATCTATCTATCTATCTATCTATCTATCTCGATCTGTTACAGGTTGTTTAGATCTAACTATCTCTCTATCGGTTACAGACTGTTAAAAATCTATCCATCTATTTATCTATCTTTATTTTACAGACTGTTAAAAATAAGTCTATCTATCTATCTATCTATCTATCTATCTATCTATCTATTTATCTATCTATCTATTTATCTATCTATCTATCTATCTATCTATCTATCTATCTGTTACAGACTGTTAAAAATCAGTCTATCTATCTATCTATCTATCTATCTATCTATCTATCTGTTACAGAGTATTAAAAATCTATCTATCTATCTATCTATCTATCTATCTATCTATCTATCTGTTACAGGCTGGTAAAAATCAGTCTATCTATCTATTACAGAGTGTTAAACATCTATCTATTTATCTGTCTTTATGTTACAGACTATTAAAAATCAGTCTATCTATCTATCTATCTATCTATCTATCTATCTATCTATCTATCTATTTATCTATCTATCCCTGTTCATATATATCTATCTATCTATCTATCTCAATCTTTTACAGTTTGTTTAGATCTACCTATCTCTCTATCGGTTACAGACTGTTAAAAATCTATCTATCTATCTATCTATCTATCTATCTATCTGTTACAGTGTTTTAAAAATCAATCAATCTATCTATCTATTTATCTATCTGTTATTGACTGCTAAAAATCAGTCTATCTATCTATCTATCTAAGACTGTTCATTATCTATCTATCTATCTATCTGTTGCAGACTGTTAAAAATCTATCTATCTATGATACTTACATTATTTTCATACGGTCATGTATCCTCGTCTTTATTGCTATTATCCTAATGTTTCGGTCGTTGTTCCCTACTGTCTTCATCAGGTGTATTTCTATTTGGGTAACTTGCAGTGAATTCCGGACTAAACCCTTTATTTATAGTATGTCGTCTAGTTCTTGTATTTAGTACGGCGCAGTTATTTTCATTAGGCTTTAACTGAATCCCATTACACATTTCCCATCCCAGGGATTGAACTCGCAATTACTATATCACTAAATGCACAAATCAATGCTCTAACCACCTAGGCCAGTGGTTCCCAACCACCGTGCCGCGGGACATTAGTGTGTGTGCCGCAAAGAGATAATACGTAGAAGCCATTTAATTTCATTTTGTTTAATAAAGACATTCAATTTCTTAATCATGATGACACCTCTCAATTCAAAATCGCCGAATTTCTAGATTTATCAGTCATCAACCATTTTAATGTGAAGAGGAAAAATTAGCAAGCCTTTCCAGTGATCGTGGTCTCAAATTGAGGTACGCACAATTGCCATTGGACGCCTTTTGGATTTCTGTTATGGAAGTAACTCTAAGTAAAAAAGCTATCAAAATCTTACTGCAGTTCTCAACGTTGTACCTATGTGAACTGGGATTTTCTTACCTAAACAACATTAAAAATAAAAAACGTGAAAGACTTAAAAATATTGAAGAAGAGTTAAGAGTGTGTCTCTCTCACATTCGCCCAAATATCGCAGCAGTAGTCAAGAAGCACCAGGCACAACTGTCCCACTGACATTCACCATTATTATTTTATACCCGATATTGAATACAGGATATGTTGATTTATGTGAATAAAAATTCTTCTTATATAATATTCTTTGTTTTTTATTATTTTATTGCAAAAAGGCTTGATGAGTGGAAAATATTTATTTTTTGTGATAGGTGTGCCGCGAAAATTTAAAGAACTCAATAGTGTGCCGCCATGTAAAAAAGGTTGGGAACCTAGGCCATCGTCCAGAACGTGGGGTCATAAATTCGACACGCCTGCTGATGAGTTGTCTAAATTGTTCACTTCATTTCCGAGGAAATTGTCCAGCATTCATTGTCACATGGGAGGTCAGATATAACATAGTTTCAGCAGTATTTTTTCTTTTTTCGGTTCAAATGAAATTTTTTCATTTTTCTAATAGATTGCTTAGCGTTCAGAAGGCATCTTTTTCTTGTAAATCAGTGTTTCTTTTTCTTCTTTTTCTTTAGTTACACGCCGATAAAATTACTCGTTAATGTTTAAAAGATTATATTCTTTGCCAATCTTGTTTGATCTACGTAGCTGATCTACGGTTTAATAAACTCAATTCTTGGCTTTCTGAAATTTTAATTCCGTTAGGTCATTTAAGACTAGAGTCTAAAGCAGAGAGAGGCGAATAAATATTCATAGACTCATATATCCGTAAAGATCTGCCTGCTAAAAGTGTTTGTCAGTGTATCTATTTGTAAAATTTAATCATCAGAGGATTTTAAACTCTTTGCCCCCGCGTTCAACTTTTCTGCCAGAAGATCTCCCTCAGTGAAAATTTTAATTAGTTTCCCACTGCATTTATCTAGTTTTCGAATACGATACTTTGCTACTATCAAAATGACAAACACGGCCACTCTGTACAAGGCTCAAGGGCCGCTCAAGGTAGAGCGTTATAGTGTAAAAGGCACAGTTTATGCGTCTATATGGGGTAACCTAATGGTTGACCTTGACGTGAACAGGTTACGATTGTAGTGATAGTGAAAGCATCCTCTTGGGAGTGGGTTTGTAAATTGTTAACAGTCCCCAATTCTGAAGTATGGCTGCCGATAAGGATATAAAATTATGAATTTTTTATGGAAATATGGATTAAATCCGACAATAAAAAGTGAAATAAATCAAGAACAGGCGGGGAGACTTTTATCTTCACTTTTTGTCGGTCGTACATATGTACATCGTATATATATATATATATATATATATATATATATATATATATATATATATATATATATATATATAACTATGGATCTAAAGATCCAGGTAAACCTATATATATATATATATATATATATACATATAGATAGATAGATAGATAGATAGATAGATAGATAGATAGATATATGTGTGTGTGTGAGAAATATAGTTTTATGGTATACTGTATTTATGGGATAAAGTGCTCAGAACCACAGATAGAGCGTATGTAAATATAAAAGTGAACAGTGAAAAAACTTAGAGGTTACACACTGTTTCATGCTAAACACAATCGTCAAGACGCACATACACACATACACACATATATATGTGAAATGTGCATGTATATATATATATATATATATATATATATATATATATGTATGCAATTTATTATATATATTATTTATATATTATATATGTGCGGTACTTATTGGAATAAGTGATAGAGTTAACATATTTAGTTGGATTGATGTGAGTTTGGGACCCTGGGTTTATGCTTTTGCAATCGTCAGACAAACTCTTATATATATATATATATATATATATATATATATATATATATATATATATATATATATATATATATAATATGTTGTGGTATTAAGTATGTTATGTTTATGCTTTTGCAATCGTCAGACAAACTCTTATATATATATATATATATATATATATATATATATATATATATATATATATATATAATATGTTGAGGTATTAAGTATGTTATTTTCTAGATTAGTAATGTAAAAGTTGCTAAATGTTGGTCCCAGAAAGGAACTCAGAGAACAACCATCGTATTGTATGTATATATTATTTTGATGGCGTAAAAATGGTCTTAGGAAAATAAAATTTATTTGAAATTTCAAATATTAAAACTGATCCACAGAGAGATTAGTTAATTTATTATAACAAAACATATATATATATATCTATCGGGAGAGTTTTCTACGAAGTGTCGGCCAGCTTTTGAAAGTTGTCCTGATGTTATATGACCCGCAGATCCTTTGTATTTTCTCTGATAACCCCTTCACAGGTAGACTGTTTCTGAGTGTTGTTGTCCGCCTCTTGTACCCGCCTATCGCATTTATTTATTTAGATTATCTTTATTTGTTTTTTCTAACGATTAATTGTTTGGGATCGGTTTGTTAGTTTGTTTATTTATTTGGATTAATTTAGAATAATTTATTTTACTTGTTTTTTATTATTTTATTAATTTTACTGTATATTTTTAGTTAATCTTTTCGGTTTTCGATTTTAAGTAACGTAGTATTTTTTATCGTTATATAACAGTTATAGCTATGTTTTTCGTCCGAATTTTGGTTTGATTTTTATAGTCTAACTAATATTTTGGTCATAATGGTTTATTATTTACTTTATTTATTTGGGTTCATTGTTTTTTTTTAATTTTTTATTTATTTAATCGTCTATTCTAACGGGTGTGATTTCGTAATTTGTTTGAGTTAATTTATTTTGCTTACTTTATTGTCATTTTGTTTATTTATTTATTTTTCAGTTGTCGATCTTTA
>OZ038512.1:7363406-7368406 GCA_964036315.1 Acanthosepion esculentum
AGACATACAAGAATCTTTACAAACTTACATACGTATTGAATTATCAACGGTTTTAATGCACGTGATTTCTGAAAATTGAAAATACCAATGTTGTCATTTAATCTGTTTTCTCTCAATCTTTGACGAAGCTTTACTAAAATTGAAACATGTCAGATTGATATAGGTTTACGATTTCTTCTTTCTCTTATCATTCATATATATATATATATATATATATATATATATATATATATATATATATATATATATATATATATATATATATATATACCAGCATAAAAGCTGTTCAATAAGGCGGCTTTTAAGTTAACTCTTGCGGAGGGCTCTTGATTGGGCCTTTATCACAATAGGTATGGAAGTGTAGATGCGATAAAGTCCAGAAGAACACAAAAGGGATCGGTGATTTAAGAATTGCATTAATATTTAAGATTAGCATTTAAAAGTTCAACGATTATTCCTCAGTCGCCACTTAATTAAAAGACAGTTTCATGTACGTAATTCCTTACTTTACGTAAAAACATTTATTTTTATTTCATGGACGATTTTCGCTGGATTTCACAATTAATTTTGATTATTCCCAAATTTATATCCAAGTTATAAATTTGGTGTCGTACAAAAAAGTTCGTCGCAAAAAAAAACATGTAAAACATCGCCAAAAAACAATTGCAGTAATGAAAATTGGGAATCCAAAATTTCAGGATTGCTTGTTCGGATCCGGCCCGGAATATTTTTAATTTGCTCCCGGAGGCGGCCTGATTTCAAAAAGGTATGGTATTAGCATTTAATTTATATATATATATATATATATATATTCTGAAGAAAGAAACAAAGTTGCATTCCATGTCACGTGACGTCCGCGTCTCGCGACGGACGCTACTTAATGTAAACAAACTTCTGAAAACAGTCATTTCTGATGAAAGATCGGGGCCGATCTGAAATATCAAATATATATATATATAAATATAAATAAATACTTTCACAAAAAAAAACATTCAATTTTTTTAATATTTGCAACTTTTCTGTTCTTTTATATATATATATATATATATATATATATATATATATATATATATATATATATATATATGTCTGTGTGTGTGTGCGTGTTTGTTGTGTGTGTGTTTAGGCAGCATTTTTTCATTGATGCATGTTTCCTTAAATAATATAGACAAGTTTTGTCTATTTATTCTAAGTAAATTCTTTTCATATCGTCTGATAAGCTTAATAACATTATCATCAAACGAAGAAAGAAAATCACAATATTGATACATATTTTTAAATCCTATCTAAGCTTTCGGCTTACATAAGCCATCATCAAAGATGACAATTACATTACAATATATTAAACAATGCACGGACAAAACAATAATGATAGTCTGTTTTTGTTTACATGGAACATTTCAAAGCAACGACAAACTCGTGCATATAAGACGCTGGAAACGAAAATCGCACCACAGCTAATGACGTCACACATGACCACGCGAGAGTGAATTCGAGAAGTATTAAGTATGGGAAGCAGTTGGTATAAACCAATGGCTTCTGTTATAAATTATAGGCATTTAAGAATATTTGTGGAGATTTCATAGTTTATTTTGTTCAGGTTAGGTTTCAACTGTTTTATGTATATAGCTTCAAGAATTTTTAGTTTTTGTTTATTGTTTTCATGATTAAGTATAGTTGTGTTTTCAACAAGGGTTTTCCGGAATTGTCTATGCGGCCAGACATGTTGTTTTAAATGTTTAAAAAGGTTAGAGTTATCATTCAAATGTAATATCAAGTGTCGTGAAAGCGAGTTTGTGGTATGACCAATATAAATATCATTTAATCCATTGGAGATACAATCTCCCAAAGGGCACTTGAATTTGTAAACTATGTTGGTTATTTGCAAATCGCTAACCTTAAGAATTATTGCGAATAATTGAGTTGGATATACTAGATTTAGTGGAGTATATGATTAACTTAATTTTTTTGCTAGGATCTGTTGTAGATATATACTAATATATCTACAACAGATCCTAGCAAAAACACTTATATATGTGTGGGTATAATTTTATATATTAATACGACACATTTTTATTATTTTAAACATTGTTTTTAGTGGATACTCGTGTTTGAATAGACGCTTTGTTTATGTATTATACAATATATTTATTTTCGTTTAATGGTTTGACTATTAAAAAAAATCTTAGACTGGAATAACTTCTTAATATCTTCTCTCGAACCGGTAAACGAAAATAAATAAATATATATATATATATAAATATACTGTTTAATAAACTAGTCGTTCGCATTTAAAATATATATATATATATATATATATATATATATATATTCAACACCATCACTTGAAAAGACACGGGAGTGTCGAAACGAAATGGTTATTTTTGTAGTGATTTTATAACATATTTATGTTATAATATTTAAATAAATGATTATATATATATATATATAGATAGATAGATATAGATATATATATATATGTGTGTGTGTGTGTGTGTGTGTGTGTGTGTGTGTGTGTGTATGTGTGTGTGTGTGTTTGTGTGTGTGTAATGTGAGAGATTAAGAGAGGGAGCGTGAAAAAGAAAACAAGAAATGAGAGACATAATATTAAAGCCAGCCTTTTTACAAGCCCGTTATTCCTTTCCCGCGGTTTGGCGATGGCGCGTAACGAAGAAATCTACAGGAAATCTTATTTGTCCTTGATGATCAGTGATTTCATCCGACTCTAATTCTGTTAGCAGACCGTCTTACACGCAAAATCCTGGTGCCAAAATGCAATCAGCCGCGAAATATGGCTCCAGGCCCAGCACTGACAGAATGTTGATCTGTCCGAATGGAGGCATCATCATTCTTCGCTAGGTGGTTACAATTTGATCGAGGTCCTACTCGGTAAATTTGCTTGGTTTTAATTCTTACTTAAAGTCTTTACTTTTGCTTCTTAGATGTACTCATTTAGTTCATTATCTCTCCATTCTAATGTAAGATATTAATATAACGGAACACACACACACACACACACACACACACATATATATATATATATATATATATATATATATATATATATATATATATATATATATATATATTGTATATTTAGGCAGAAATCATTTTTCCGAGCGCTTTCTAATGGAGACTGGTAAATTTTTGTGTGTGTTTAAATGGGTTCTAATGGAGCTGTGATCGGATACTACTACACACTAAGACATATACATAATGCACACACTCAACTAAGTCTGAAAAATCAAATCATCCTTGATAATGGGTAAAGATATAGCCGAAAGCGCTCGGAAAAATAAAACATTTGGACAGTTCTTACACACCCTTTGGCCAGCAAAGAAAGCTCTTGTTCGTACACAAGAAAAATTAAATAAAACACTTAACCGTAGTACCTTGTCTGTAGTTTTTAATGAAACTTGATATATATATATATATATATATATATATATATATATATATATATATATATATATATATATATATATATATATATATATATATATATATATATATATATATATATGAGGCACGTTGGAGTAATGGACAGCGGCTTGGATTGAGGAATCGGAGTTCGAATTCCAGTCGAATCCATTACATTCACTTACGTGCTAATACCCTTGAGAAAGTTATGAATACTCTTCTTCTCCCTCCAGCTATGGGTAAATAGCAGGACAGTCTGGTCTAGGAGAAGGACAACCCTGAATTCAAAACCTGCGGTGGACCTTGTTGCACTTAGTGCAACACGTCTCTGTATTAGGCCCTTCAAAAATTGTGGATGCTCCTGCACGAAACCATCACCACTATAATCAAATCTCATGTGCTGTTGTCGGATTCGACGGGAGAGTCGAGTATATATAGATTAAAATAATATGAAAGAACTGTGAGATATATCATCCGGTGTTTTCAGCAATTATTTTTATTTTTACATGAAAGACACAGTAGGACATACTATAATAATTATTTTCTTTTTTAAATATATGATTCCATCCTAACATCCAATGGAACGAGTATGGATATTAATTTTGATTTTTATAATTAAATTTATAAATTTTGAAACTTAGAAATTTCTGGGTAGCGATGGAATTACATTTTTAAAAAGAAAATAACTATAATATTATATATATATAATTGTAATATTATAATGAGAAGTCACGCATACTTTCTTAATATGTATATAATATAGAGAAAACAACTGAAAAGTTGCAAATTAAAAAAAATTAAATGTTTTTTTTGTGAAAGTATTTATTTATATTTTTATATATATGTATATTTGATATTTCAGATCGGCCCCGATCTTTCATCAGAAATGACTGTTTTCAGAAGTTTGTTTACATTAAGTAGCGTCCGTCGCGAGACGCGGACGTCACGTGATATGGAATGCAACTGTGTTTGAATATTTCTAACGTAAATCTAACTGTAGTAATATTTTAGATATTGTTTAAAAATTTTTTTAACTATATCTAAAAAAATCTTTGTTTAACTATTGAAATATTATAATATATATATAACTATTGTAATATTATATATATATATATATATATATATATATATATATATATATATATATATATATATATATATATATATATATATATATATATGTAATAGGATAAGGAACAAATAGGCGTTAGTTAGATCCAGGGACAGGACCCAAACCTACCTGGTTAAGGCGTTGGAGAACTTGGAGAGAGGAAATAACAGGAGATAACTGATAACTGACATCCATTAAACATGGCAGGTGGAAGTAGAACAGTCTAAACCAGCGCGCGAAATAAAGGGTTCAGATCAGTATTCCAACAACCTGAAGAGGTCTGGAGCGTACAACGGCCGAAACATTGTGACAAATATACCAACAAAGATGAGTAGGATAGTCCGAGCAATCTAAATAGTGTAGATTTTATAGATTTAAAGATATTTTGCTAACGTTTCATATTTATTTCTCATCGTATCACAAACAAGTATCTATTTCAGTCTGTTAATATCTATCTACCTATCTATCT
>OZ038512.1:7370906-7403406 GCA_964036315.1 Acanthosepion esculentum
TATATATATATATATGGCAAAATAGTTATTGGTGCCATTCGTGACTCATCGATTTCTAATCAAGCGGCCAATCATGCAATTTGGGAAATAACAAAGAAAAAAAAGAATCGGTTTTATTTATATAGCAAAATAAACCTCTGAAGGGACAATTTTGGAGCGTGCAATAGAAGATGATGCAAGCTAAAACCAGTGATGGAGGAATGTAATTCGGAAATTTTATAATGCTTTCTAAAATAACGAGGAACCTAGTCTAAAAATATAATGCGAACAGTCTGTTCATTATCTATCTATATAACTAGCTAGCTAAATCTCATCATACCTCAATCTATCTATCCATCTATCTATCTATCTAGGCTTACGGCCACATCACGTTGAAATACCGAATCCTGGTCACTACCTAGATTAGTGACTGCCTAGAAATATCAAGGGCTTAAGAATAAATACATTATTTTTATCCCCGCACAATTAAATATTCCTTTAGCTATCTAAAGTAACTGAGTTTCTTTCCACTCAGGTTTTCATATAAGATGTTTAGCCATCTAGTTACAATTTGTGGTAACAAACAATGAAAAACCCTTTGAGGTTTTCAACTAGAAAGATAATAATGTTAAAAAAATTTTCGTCACCACCAATGTTTTCTCAAATGATCAATGGTGAGAGGAAAAAGACCATTCATGTTTTCTGTAATGGTACCTACATACATACTCTGTCTTCCATCTTCAATGAACATTCAAGAAACATCAAGAAAACGATGAATAAGTTTCAAGAATAGGGAACTGTAGAGAGCGAAACTGGTTCTGGAGGTCACAAAAGGAAGAAGGCTTATCATTTCAACATAAAGCTAAAGCGATTAGAAAAAAGATCCAACTCATAAGACATTTGACACGTGAGTGAGGAGTTTCAGTTATGAGAGTCCAAAGAGCCGTGAAAAAAACAACTGAAAATAAAATCGCGCGTGAAATGTGTGAGTGAACTTGTTGCTCCAGGACAGAACGTTAGACGGTTAGAGAGGACGAAGCTCATCTTGAGTAAGTTGGAAATTCATCCTGGAATAATATATATATATATATATATATATATATATATATATAGAATAGAAATCCAAATTTACCTCATTCGAAGAGATGTTTCAACCAACAAGAAGACCTATGTTGGCATTGTCAGCTCACAAGTATGAGGTAGATTTGGTTTTCTATTCTATGTAATTTATATACACTGTTATAATAAATATATTCCGCTCTTTTTGTGGATCAGTTTTAATAATTTATATTATTAGGATTCACTTGGTTTATATACCAACGGATTATTACCTATATATATATATATATATATATATATATATATATATATATATATATATATATACACAAATATATATATATATATATATATATATATATATATATATATATATATATATATATATATATATATATATATATATATATATATTTGTGTATTTAGGCAGTAATCCTTCTTTCAAGCACATTTCATTAAAAACGACTGACAAGGTGCTTTTATTTAGTTTTTTATATAATTTCTCGTGCGATTTAATAAAGTTTTTCTTTTCAGAGGATAAATTATATAAAAATTGTCCGAACGTTCTTTTTATCCGAGCGCTTTCGGCTATACATTTAGCCATTATCAAGGATTATATTTCAACTGTTAGAATTAGAAATAGTTTGTTATGTGTATGTTTTATAAAGTGATTCATTTTTTTGTTTCGAAACACGGTCAAGATATTATGTCCATGTTCAAAGTTAATATTATTAAGTGTTGGTTTGCTTATTTTTAGAAGTAAGGCTTCCATTATTTTTAGCCTTTTTTTGCAAGTGGATGATGCTATTATATTAGTGTTGTCGACAAGTATATTCCGAATAGTGTCCGGTAGGTCTCCATGAATATTTAAATGAGATCTAATTGAGCTATTGTCAGAAAGGTGTAGAGTTAATCTGCGTATATATACATATATATATATATATATATATATATATATATATATATATATATATATATATATATATATATATATATATATGTATATAATATCTGTTCATAAATTAAACCTAAACATGTTATAACATCACTGTACAAATAGTAACTCAATCAACACAATCAGTTGAAAAGGAATCAGAAGCGTTAAAACAAATTTGCTATTTCTGCAGTTCTGTTATACCGTGCTTATATTATAATTTTTGAATAAATATCATTTGCTCTACTCTACTTTGTTTTAATCCTTTTTTTAAAAAAATAGTGATGTTATACCATCTATACCAACCCTGTATTCGGGGAAACATATATATATATATATATATATATATATATATATATATATATATATATATATATATATATATATAGTCAAACCTAATGAGCCAGACACACCTACCAAGGTTTCACTTAGGCAGATCGTCAGAGCCAGCCGACCCTGACGATCTGCCTAAGTGAAACCTTGGTAGGTGTGTCTGGCTCATTAGGTTTGACTAGGTTTGCTCTACGCTTGTATTGAGCTCTTTAGTTAGTTGTTTGCTCGTATCGGGGTTTTTTTCTTTGGGCCTTGGACCTGTATCTGTGCGATTATTTTCGACAGACTTTCATGTTCCTGGCTCTTTCTTTTTTTAAAACCTTTTTTTCCTTCGTGATTGATTTGGCTGTTGTTAAATCAAGAGTTCGAGGGTTTTTCGACACGAGTATAGTTACCTATATTTATATATATATATATATATATATATATGTGTGTGTGTGTGTGTGTGTGTGTGTATGTACATTATTTCATTCCATAATGAGCTTCCGATCCTTAACTATAATTCATTCTTGTTGAACATCACGACACTTCTATTAAGCTAAGAGAGGTTTTATACATAATTATTGCTCAAAGTAGAGTACAGTAATGTTATAAAGACATCGGAGAATTCCAGTAAGATATCTTTAATCATTTCTAAGAAACATCAATTCAAATCTTAATTTAACAATTCGATAATTTTGCTTTTACACGATTTGGATTATTTTGCTCTTACATCCAGTATATGTATAAGTTTGTATTTGGGAAGCAATCCCTCTTTTATACATGTTTCATTTAATTTCTTTGTTTCCTAGATATAGAGTTTGTAAAAACGGTGCAAACGATCTAGTGATCCGAGCGCTATTTGCCGCTATCTAGGAAGATATTTTGTTTTACTATGTTGATATTTTCTTTTTTAATTTCCGAACATGATCAACAGGTTGTGGCCGTATTTATAGTTGATAATGTTGTATAGCGTCATGTATTTTTTTTAATTATTAACGCTTCCAATATTTTTAACCATTTTTGTGCATGTGGGTGAATGTATTCTAGTGTATTACCAAAAAGTATTTTGCACAATGAGGTTGGTTGCTCACCGTAATATGTTTCAGTTTACGTCTTCATGATAAGCATGTTGTTGTTATATATATATATATATATATATATATATATATATATATATAGAGAGAGAGAGAGAGAGAGATATCTATGTATATATATATATATATTAAACATGTTGTGTTGAATGTCAAAGACAACATAGTCCTGCATATTCTCTTTTGAATTTTCTCATATTTTCTAATGAGACTTTTTATTTTAAAATTATATCGAAATAAATATTGTCCGTAAGATAACCGAGTACTTTCGAACATCATTGTTCATCTTCAGGGTCAAATTTTTTAACAATGTCTTCTATATATGTAGAGTCATTTTTTTTAAAAACATTTGCAAATTGTCTTGTAGCGGAATGATGTTGCTACATTTTATTTTTTTACAAACTAAATAAACGTTACAAAATCATTTTAATTTCAAAAGACGCGATGTTGTTATCACGTGCATGGCGAAGATTTTTAATCATGTGAAGGCGTGAAAAAGATTTTTATTATACAAGCCAAAAGATCGAAGAATACGTTATAAAATTTAAAATTTAAAAAGTTCAAAGGAAATGGTTATGTGGTGTATCTAATTATGAAGAAATATATTATAAACATTGTAGGATGTTTCCAGAAATATTGTAATCTGTACGATTAATAAGAGGTCTTTTGCTTTTAATATGTAGTGCAAAAAACCTCTTATTAATCGTATAGATTACAACATCCAACTCAATTGCAGTTGTTCTCTATTTATACTTGTCTATCTAATTTGCATACGATACTACAAGAATAATTACCATGAAAATATTTATAGACTTTTCACAGGGATGACACGTTACGGCGGGTGGAACGGGACCAAAACCGAGATGCCAGGTCAGGACTAATAATATTGCAGATTCTTCTTTGTATTATATCAAGGTTTTCTAAATTTATAGCAGGAACACTAGACACGATGTGCCAATATTTGAAGCACGGGCAATTTATGGACATATAAATGTATAAGATAATGGCGAGAGAAAAAAACTGTCTAGCATGAACCAGTGAACAAACCTTTGTAGCAGCAGACATAACAACTAACTCAATATCCTCTTTCTACTTCATGTCAGAGAAAAACGTTAACCTAAGAAGGTTCAAGGAGTCACTCTCCTAGAGGTCACTCTCCTGGAGTCACTCTCCATGCTGATGGAAGTTAGACGGTGTTCTCTTATCTATTTAAATGTCTTTAGGTTAATTTTCTTAACGCTGAAGATTATCTGTGCCGAAAAGTGGGCTTTCACGAATGGATCGTTTGGGGCCACTTGTCTTGCGACGTTAGAGGTGAAATTCGTGGATCGTCGAAAGACGAACTGCAACGATGGCGTGTGACAGTCACGTTTTTCTCGATCAAGGCCGGTAGTTGGAGGTTCAAAGACGATCAGAGATCGTCGTAGTTCCGACAGTAAACCATGCCAACTGGCGATCCGCCGGCGTTCGCTTCTATGACTCGGTCTGTAGCCTGCGGGAAACCAGAGTTAGGTTCCGGTAGGGAGTATGGTTGGAAAACTGAAACTTGAAGGATTGACGGAAGGACACCACTCCGGTGGCCATGTTTACATCACTGATACAAATGGCTGATAAGTGATATTGTGTTTTACAATAACATACGATACATAGCAGTACTATCAAAAAACAACCTGGCATGACGTGTAATCTGCGGGAAACAAGAGTTAGATTCTGTGCTGGGGAGTACAAGTCGGGTTTTCAAGCCTAAAAAATATTACCAAAATTATGGTTAGACTTATATGGTGGGTATGAAAGACAAACAATTACCATTGGGTCGTAAATAAATGGAGCAGCGTTCCTAACAGTTACTGTACACCAATTACCGTACCTCCAGCAGGCTGCCACAACTATTTCCGCTAAATTTGTGCTTGTTGAATATATTTGGCATATTTATACAAATTAATATAAAGCAAAAGAAAGAGTTACACAAACTCAGTACTCTAGTAACTCTACAATACCCGACACGTCCAACAGTTGATACACTAAACGTAGGCGCTGACCAAAGCGCCGTTTAACTCAGGCGGCCATGTTTACGTCACTGATGCAAATGGCGGATAAGTGATATTGTTTTTTGTTTTTTTTACAATAACATACGATACGTAGCAGTACTATAAAAAAAAACAACCTGGTGTGATGTTTAATCTGCGGGAAACCGGAGTTAGATTCCGGGGGGTGGGTATGGTTGAAAAGCTGATACATAAAGGAATTGAGGGAAAGGCACCACCAGGGGTGGTGTCTGCCGTTTAATTTGATTCAACACAGAAAAAATCACTTTATCCGGACACGGATAGGATTGACAAGTGTGAAAGATGTGCAGAAGATGCGCGTTTCCAACAAGGAATGTTTCGAATACCGCGGATAGAGTACCGTAAATTGCGCCGTACCGTAAATTGCGCCGTACAAGTCGGGTTTTCAAGCCTAAAATTAGGGTTCGACTCATATGGCGGGTATAAAATGTAAATCATTATCACCGGGTTATAAACAAATCAGAAAGCACGCCTAACAATTACTGCTCACCACTTGTCGTACCCCCACCCCCCAAGATTAGAGATTAACATAAAATTATAAAATAGTAACACAAATTCAGTATACTATTATAGTAAAACAATATTTTCAATCCATTTGGTGGCCTGAGAATAAACCTCTTACCAGAAACCAAATAGGTAGATGTATCCGCCACTTCTACTCCAAAAAGTTTCTTTTCTCGCACCTCCCGCCTGTGGAACTCCCTTCCGTTTATTTGCTTTCCTGATAACTACAATCTTCAAAAATTTAAATACAACGTTAATCGTCATCTTCTGACGTCTTGAGTCCTGTTCAACTTTTATCCTTTCCCCAACCCGCTCCTATACCCAATCTTTTCTCTCATTTTCACCCTCTGTACACCCGTCTTTCTTGGGGTGAAATATTTAAAAAAAGAATAATAAATAATTATAATAAAAACAAATGTTGTATGTTCGGAAGGGACTAACAATGGAATAAATTAATGCATCAGGGATTTTAGAAGCACTCGTAACATTTAGTGCATAACCACTTTCCGTACCCCCAGCAGACTGCCACAAACATATTCCACTACATATTGTGTTTGGTGAACATATTTGTAATATTAACATAGAAATTAATATAAAATAATAAAATAGTAATTCAAATTAAGTATACTATTACCGTTACATCAGTCATCGCGTCCAACCGCTGATACACTATGTGTAAACACAGACCGTTTAACTCAAGCGGCCATGTTTACATCACTGTTGCAAATGGCGGATAAGTGATATTGTGTTTTACAATAACATACGATACGTAGCAGTACTATAAAAAAAACAACCTGGTGTGATGTTTAATCTACAGTATTAATATTTTATAGAAGCTGATGTTGACTTTACAGCGTTTATCAGTGAACCTGCCGCTAAGTTGTCCCGATACAATATACGTTATCTGCCGGTGTGTGTTGTGGGGCTTTTGCTATACATCGTACATATATATATATATATATATATATATATATATATGTTTGTATGTATGTATATAGATATATATACATGTGTATATGTATGTATATATATATATATATATATATATATATATATATATATATATATATATATATATATATATATATATATAGTCTCAATATACAGCTTAGTAAAATGACATTATGTAATTTTTGCACAGGTTTTCGTATACGGTAACCTAAATTTATTTAACGCTAGGCCTATATGTTGGGCCACTGTTAACCTACCGTATGTTTAGCAGTCGCGTTTTACGGTAGGTACAGGCCTAACTATACATTTCGAGCCAAAACTCTTGCGTTCAACTTGTACGGCAGGTCGAATTGTATACAACAATTTACGGTAAATGGCTCAATTAACCTCTAAACTTGCAGCTCCTGGGGATCTTAGAGTACCTTTATTACCGAAGAATGTCATGTTAATTTGACGCGGGATAGTGTGGTGCGGCTAACCCCCGAATGGATTAGCTCATGTTTTTTAACGATATTGTAGCCTCAACCGCTTACATGAAGTTACTGTCATGTCACACGTTCAAGAGGATTTGATGATGGGGAATTTTATTTCCATCAAAATGTAGTACTTCCACTCAAATGCCATCTTGATATAAGGACCTATCTCGAAGTGATTTCGCCTAATACGTGTTTTTGGTGAAGAGGGTTAATAAAATACCATCCGCGTTCAGCAGACCTCAAACCACTTGACGTTTTTATGGGAATAATTAAATGATAGAGATGACGGTAGAAAACCGACAGAAGTCGACACATTGGGGGCAGCCATTGAACTAGAATTTCGCTCCAATACCGAACGATATGTGTCATGAAGCCTGCGATTCCAATGTTTCGCGTTATCAGTAGTGCGCCTGGGCCGAAACGATTACCAATTTTAAAACGGGTGGTGACAGAAATAAATTAATAGATATCTGTCGAGATTGTAAGCAATTTTGAAAATAAAATATATTTTGATAAATTGTGACCTTATAATCATTCAAATTATAAATACATTTTTGTGGGGTCAAGGTGGATATATATATGTTTTAAATCACACCGAAATATAATGGAAAATAAGGAAAAGAAAATCAACTTTGAACAATAAATCCGAAAACTGTAAACTTTGTCTGGATGAGAAAAATTATTAAAATAACCTTCTCAGACTAACACCAACTGCTAAATCAACGATTAGAACTCATCTCAAAATGCAGACACGAACACACATTTTTACTATGTAGACAAGAAATAAAAATACAATAAATAAACAAAATGAAGTAAAATAAATGAATCCAAACCAATAAATAAGTAAATAAATTCCGTAAATAATCAACAAATTAGCAAACCACGAAGGTACACATAAACACAAGGTAATAAGAAAAACCAACAATACGTAATCAAATATTAACATGTATGTATATCTGGTCACTCGTATTCGAGCGATACCTGTCTACTAGGGCAGTTAGCCAATCCTTGTTGCAGACGCTTGCTCAGGCGCATTTGTGTTTATTCAACACCCACAGAGCCCACATGTGGTTTATACTACACTGCAACTATGTTGAGTAAAACTTAGATTTTCTGGGAAAATACCTAGCGTGATCAACAATTTGAACAAGGTCAGCACGCTCAATCCCTCGGCCACGATGACTTGTGACGCCGTGCTAGCACAGCTATCGACTCCCCCCAATTTCACTCACATGTCTTGGGTCTCTCTCTCTCTCTCTCTCTCTCTGTCTCTCTCTATGAATATGATTATTTTGTTTTAGCACTCTTATATTTCCTGTTGGTTGGGAGTAATGGAGTACAAAAATTGTTCATGTTCTACCAAGTTCTTTCGGCCACTTCTTTAGGGGGCTACTTCAAGGGGGTTTGTTTTGGCTTCTGTTAATTTTGTGCTGTTTTCAATACTAGGAGAAGCGTTAATTTGAAGTCTTCGCGCTATGAGCGGGGCTGGAATTCAAGTGAGCATAGGTGCATAATTAGCCTCAAGGTCCTCAAACGATCCCGCAGGTTTTGAATACATAGTTATCCTTCTTGTTCGTACGTCATCGAAGGCTATAGGACCTTCTATGTAACCCGTAGAAGAGATGCATTTCCTGCCTTAAGTCTATTAGCACGTAAGTGAATGCAATGAACTCGACTGGGATTGGAACTCGACTTCCCGATTCCTCATTTCGAGCCGCTATCCTTATATATGCGTGTGTGTTTCTGTGTGTAGCTATATTATATATGTGTAAATACGGGTATCGACTAAATGTTTGTAGTAATATATATATATATATATATATATATATATATATATATATATATATATATATATATATTGTTATTTTAATTTATTTTTTAAACTTTCTTTTTGATGGACACTCATATTCGAGGAGAAGCCCTGTATTTTTATCTAACTACATCTGCCGACATAAGGTTGGATAAAAATATTTTTTAATTAATTTATATTGTTTAATCAAAAAATAGAACTTCTACTCGAATATGAGTAACCTTAAAAAACGTTTAAATAATTGCAAATATGTTGAATTAAATCCATTTCGTGCATATATATATATATATATATATATATATATATGCTTGTATATATATATATATATATATATATATAGAGAGAGAGAGAGAGAGAGAGAGAGAGAGAGGGAGTGAGAGAGAGACAGATATATATATATGTGTGTGAATATATATATAAATACAGGTGTGGACTAAAATAATTTTTTATGTAATATATATATATATATATATATATAAATATATATATATATATATATATATATGTGTGTGTGTGTGTGTGTAGATATATATATATATATATATGTGTGTGTGTGTGTGTGTGTGTGTGTGTGTGTGCGCGCGTGTGTGCATATGGGATCAACCATAAATGATGTTTGATGTAATATATACATATATATATATATATATATATATATATATATATATATATATATATATATATATATATATATATATATATATTGTTGTGTGTGCGTGTATACGGTTGTATGCTTGTGTGCGTCTCCTCATCTACCCATTAGAGAGGCCGTGAGAAGGAAAAAGTGAATTAGGAGATAACCAAAAAAAGAAAGAAAAAAAAACTTAAAATGGTGATAAGCGCGCCAATTTCGTTCAAATAGCGACCACAACTCGGACATGATCTGATAAAGGGAAACCCTATCAAATAACGAGTCGCCGTCAGGTTTGATGTGAATGATAATCATGTTGACGCATTTTTTTTTCTTTTTCTGGATGATTTTTTGTTGTACTTGTTGTTGTTGTATTCGTGTCTTTCTTCCCCCTCTCTTTCCTCTCGTCACTTCCTACACACATACGCATACACACTTCCAAACGTACATTCTTAAATGGCCGTTGCGTTCGTTTACACTCAAAATCTCAGTCATTTGTTCACTCTTCATTCTTTCTCTGGTTATCCTTTTTTTTATTTTGTTTTTTTTCTACCATAACCACCACTTCCAACGCCATTATTATTATTATTATTATTATTATTATTATTATTATTATTATTATTATTATTATTTCTTCTGGATAATGTTTTTGGACTATTCTCCTCGTATCCTCCTTTATTCGCTATATATCTCCTTTCTCCTCATTACAAATTACGTTTCGACGTCACCCATATTTTTCTTCATCTTATTCGTCTTTTTCACCTGAGAATTTTTATTAGCTTATTTCTTCTCTCTTTTCTTTTTTGGGTTTTCTTTATTCGTTCTAAAATTTATTCTTTTTTCGCCATCTATTTCATATAGCATAGTCTGGTTTAGTAATTTCTCTTCAAATTATATATGTATATATATATATATATATATATATATATATATATATATATTTATATATATTGCGTATTTAGGAAGTAATCCCTCTTTTATAAAAATTTTTATGTATATGTCTGGAGTTATAGGAATGTTTAGTATTTCAAACACGGTCAGCACTATGCGGTCATATTCATATGAAAAACCAACACTCAATAACATTAACCCTAAACACGGCCATGTCATACTGACCGTGTTTGGAAAATAAAACATTCCTATAATTTCAGACACATACATAAGGAAAACATACATTCAGTTAAAAATAAACAAATAAATTTTGTCCTTGATAATGCCAAAAAGAATAGCCGAAAGCACTCGGACATTCAAAACTTTTTGACAGTTTTTACACACTTTTTGTCCAGAGAAGAAAATACTTGAACGAATACAAGAAAAATTAAATAAAATGCTTAATCGTAGTACCTTATCAATTGTCTCTAATATATATATATATATATATATATATATATATATATATATATATATATATATATATATATATATAATCAACCCCCAAAATAGCTTTAATTATCTTCCCAAACAACAAGAAAAAAATATTAAATAAGCTATATAAACAGATGTTTACTACGTTAATAAAAACACGGATAAAAAAAAAATAAATATATAAGATAAAAATAAAAATAAATAAAAACAAGCAAAATAATTTAACCCAAATAAATAAATAAACAAATAAACGACTTCCGGTAAAATAACCACCAAAATAGACTACCCACAATGCACCACTGACCCGTATATATATAAATAGCCGAGAAAAATAACAGCACTGGTGGCCTGACGATTGCATCTAGCATGAAACAGACTGTCGCCTCTAAGTGTTGACTTCTATATTCACTTTTATATTTACACACGCTCTATCTCTGATATTGAGCTCTTTACATCATAAATACAGCAGATCTTAAGACTATATTTCTTCATATATATATATATATATATATATATATATATATATATATGTGTGTGTGTGTTATAGCTGGCTACTAGCGTGTGTAGTCTGTCTCTTTTGCAGACGTTCGCTCAGGTACATTTGTGTTATTCAACACCCACAGAGCCCACAAATGGTTTATACTGAAACTATGAGCAGACCTTAGATACAGTTTCTGGGAGAGAGCGTGTTATCTATCACGATTAACAATCTGAACAAACCCAGCACACTCATGACTTCGTGCTATCGACAATTTCACTCAAAGATTTTACAAACATGCCGCACGATGGGATCGACACCTGCGGAACCGTCATTTAGCCTGACGTGCTTTAATGTGTTAAAATGATTGTCGGACTTTGTCCATTTCATAATGTGTGACGTCATTTGTTTACATTTGAATACGCCATGAGCAGATATGAATGTACGTGGGAGATTCATGGGAGATTGAAGTTTAAAGGCAGTAAATTCGACCTTGCCAATCGAACGATTCTCAGTGGCTCGATCAGTTAAGGCACGTCAGGTTATATGACGGTTCCGTATACGATACAGGTTCGATTCCTGTCGGAGAACGAATATTTTCTATGAAAATATATCGGACATTCATGCCGGTAAATGTTATTAATACTGTTTATCATGAGACAGAGCATTTATTTAAATATTTGTATCTATAAAAAGAATACATAAAAATGTCTTAAAATAATTGCCGGACTTTGTCCATTTCATAATATATATATATATATATATATATATATATATATATATATATATATATATATATATATATATATATATATATATATATATATATAAACCTTCCTAAATAATAGCACAACCTCATGAGTGCGTGAAACCCCTAGCAACATTTGGTTGTGTTTGCCACTGTTCAGGTGGAAATAATTTAGAATTATTAAGTCTCCGACTTTTAATATGAACTCTTTTTGCGCGGCGTGCCTTTGTAACATACACAGTTGCTTAATATATATATATATATATATATATATATATATATATATATATATATATATATATATATATATATATATATGTAGATGCATTGATGTGATACATATATATATTTTATCATTTTACACACACACACACACACACATATATATATATATATATATATATATATATATATTTATACAAGGTAACCCAAAAAGTTCTGTCCGTTTTTAGAGGAAAAAAAGAAGACGCTTCAGAGTATGTGTAACTTATATTTAGTCTTCCAAGTAATCGCCATCGGCATCCAGCACCTTCTGCCAACGTGTCTCCAGCTGTTCAATGCCCTTGCGGTAGAACTCGGGGGTGGGGTGGGGGGTATTGACGCAAAGAAGTCAGTGAGGGCTTTGCGCAAGTCTGCTTCATTGGTGAAGGATTTCCCACGAAGATGATTATCCAGGGAGTGGAACAGGTGGTAATCGTATGGCGCAAGGTCAGGTGAATAAGGTGGATGGCACAAAGTCTCCCACTCAAGTTGCCGTATGGTATCCCTGATCACTCGCGCGACATGCGGCCTGGCGTTGTCATGAAGGAAAAGCACACCTTTGCGATTCACCAGTGCTGGCTCCTTCTGGCACAATGCCTGTTGCACACGTGTCAATTGCTGCGAATATAGGTCTACAGTAACCGTTTGGCCCGTTGGTAGCTGTTCATAATGAACCACTTGGCGACCTGTCTACCAGACACAAAGCATAATCTTGCGTGAGTGCATAGGCGGTCTTGCGTTGTGAGGGACACCATCCTGAGGAGACAACCAATGTCTGGAACTCTTGGGAGTTTCGTACAGAACCCACTTTTCATCACTGGTAAGCACTCGAATGAATAAGGATGCGGTACGGTGGCGAGAAAGCAGCGATACGCAGGCTGCCACTCGTTCTCCCTTGTGGACCTCCAACTGCGTTTGCGGGACCCACTTGCTCAGTTTGTACGTCTTACCTAGGCGGTGCAGGTGAAGTCTAACTGTTTCATCGGAAACGTTGAACTGTCTTGCAAGATCACCACACGTGACTACTGTCCTCTTCAATGGCCGCCTTCAGGACTCCGCCATTCAAGACATGTGGTCGTCCACTGCGAGGCTCATTCATCGAGAGACAAATCTCCCGACTTGAATTTTCGAAACCAACGTCTTGCAGTGCGTTCATCCACAGCACTATCACCAAACGCTTGACATATGCGGCGACTTGATGCAGCTACTGATAAGCGCACTTTGAAGTCGTAAAGCAAACAGCCCCGAACGAGATCTCTAGACACATCCATACTTCTCACTGCTGTCCGGCTTATAACTGATGGCCGGGCATGGTGCGCGTGTTTTTTTATAACGTATGATGTTCCTACTTCCGGCTGTCCGAATTTGAAAACAATTGCTACATGCATTTCATATATATTTTAACTTCATTCAATGACTAATCAAAAAACGGACAGAACTTTTTTTGTTACCTTGTATATATATATATATATTATTTATATATTATATATGTGGTGTACTTATTGGAAAGCGCTCAATATCAGTGATATACATATATATATATATATACACATATATATATATATATATGTATGTGTGTGTGTGTGTGAGAGAGAGAGTGTAAAATGAGTATATATATATATATATATATATATATACATACATACATATATATATATATATACACACATACATACATACAGTGGGGTTGAATAAGTGATCGTACACATGAAAATATTTCATATTTTTATTTGTAACGTATTAAAGTAACAAAACAGGAATATATCTACTGTATCATATTTTATACTAAATATGTATGCATATAAAACTAAATTATAATCCATTGTTAAGAAAATATAGTAATATTTAAATTTTTAGGGGTTTAAAAAATGGTCGTACAGCAGAACAAAAAACATGTTTTCTCCATTTAATATTTTGTAGCAAAAGCCTTTATTAAGTTCAACAGCAACCAATCTCTTCCGGTAGTCTTTAATTGACGATTTGCATACTTTAGTAGGTATTTTGTCCCATTCTTCCTGTGCAATTGTCTTAAGGTTTTTGATGTTTGACTGACGGGGCCATTGTAAGATGTTAACGTTGTTATTAGCAAGCCAATTCTTCGTACTCTTAGCAGTATGCTTGGGATTATTGTCCTGCTGGAAGATCCAATCAGGAGGAAGCCCAAGATTCTCTACAGAAAGCGATAAATTTTCGCTTAGGGTTTGTTGATATTTTTCTGCATTCATTCTACCGTCTATAATCGCTAGTTTGCCAACACCTCGTATCGAAATGCAGCCCCAAATCATGATCCTACACCCACCAAAATTGACAGTTGGTATGGTGTTCTTGGGTGCTTTATGCTTCGCCGTCTTTCCTCCATACATGATTCAGGGAATTGAGACCGAACAAGATCATTTTTACACTCATCTGTCCAAATAACTCTTTCCCAATAAGAATTTTCCTTATCTTTATGCTCTGTCGGAAATTTTAACCTGGCATCTCTATGCCGTTACAGAAGGAGTGGTGTCTTTTTTTGTGGAGCGCGACTTCCTACCGTCTCTGCGTAGTTCATTACTAATCTTTTGCTTAGTTACCTTAACTCCTGGCAAACTCAGATCATTCTGAAGGTCTTGTCTGATGGCCATTGGGTTATTTTGGACCTGTCGTATTACCCTTTGTATTGCTAATTGTTGAGTCTTGACTCATTGTTGAATCTCGCCTAATGCATGGAATAATAATGCAACACAAAATGTACTTAGAACAAGAATGTATTATAACAAGAAAGTGTACACAATAAGTACATATAGTATTTCTGTATATTTCTGGGAAGATCTTCCTGGAGAATGTGTTGACTAGTCGCAGTCAATCAGAGTTGGATCTCGTGATTCCTCCTCTCTCGTCTTCCGGTACCAACCACTATTTATATAGTTGGTAGTCACCTATGCAGATTAGGTGGATCCCACCACAACACTAATGATGGAGGACATGGGGAAATTTAAATACAATTTCAATAAAACCTTAAATAATATAGATTTACTTCTTTCTAATCCTTTTTACAAATTATTTCTATCGCAAATACAAATAAAGTTATAAGTTTTTAAAAGTGCACACGAACTTTATGGACACCCTATGTATGTATGTATGTATGTATGAATGTATATATATATATATATATATTATAATATTTTTAAAAATATGATTCCTTCGCTACATAAGAGTTCTCATGTTTCAAAAACGAGAGCCGAGACCCACAATATAATTTTTGAAATTAAGTTGAATTAAGGTGTCTGGTCTCCCTTCCTTGTCAAGCATTAATTTGGGAATACCAAAAATTGAAAAAAAAAATTATAATATAAGCTCTACTTCTGTATGGAGCACTGTCTTTTTAAAAATAAAAGCAAAAATACTAAGGAACTCCGTATTATTTACCTAACGTGTTCTTTCCTATTTTTCTGCATACCTGTACATATTTATATATATATATATATATATATATATATATATATATATATATATATATATATATATTCATTTATCATAATTTTATCGTATAGACAAAACACACACACACACACACACATATATATATATATATATATATAGAGAGAGAGAGAGAGAGAGAATGAAGCTTTTTTATTCGCATTCATTTAAGATAGATATACACAGGTACACACATCTATTAACGAATGTATCTATCTAAATCTCTCTCTCTATATATATATATAAATACCTATATATATATATATACATATATATATATATATATGTATATATATATATATATATATATATATATATATATATACATATATATATAAATAGATAAATATATATATATATATATATCTATACACACATATACATATATATAAATACATATACATATATATATATATGTATACATATATATATATACATATATATATGTATATATATGTATATGTATTTATATATATATATATATATATATATATATATATATATATATATATATATATATATATTGCAATCATGTTTCAAAGCATAACGATGCATCTCCTCAGGTGTTTGTAAATTACTATCGAAAGAGCGTTTAATTGAACTTCAAAATCAAATATCTCCTCATGTTTTGAAAGAAAAATAAAATAGAAAAATAATAATTCTATATGGTTAGATTATTCACTAGTTTCTAAAAGTGGCCTTTTATGTATGAAATACAAAAAAATAACATTCAGATCGTACAAGCGATGCCAATGCTGTGATATCTTGCAGCCATAAATTTCAGTTCTTCTTATTAAGAACTGTATCGTTTCTTTTAACTTCATTTAATAGTTTTGCAGTACTTCGATAAACTTGGTAAAAAATCTTTCATTATGTTGATAAAAAAACTGATCAACGGCCGATACGACTTCATCATCATTTTGTGTCTGGATTTCAGTAAACTCTTCTTTCATGTTGGAGAACAGATGATAGTCAGATGAATGCAAATCAGTAGAATAATGTTCGACCATTTTAAAGCTGCAGACCGTACTTGGTTTCTGTAGCAATACTAAGAAAATGAGGCCATCACCTTCCCTGTAGGTGAAACGATCTTAGCCTTCTTTCTAGCTGGTGAAGAAGGGTGTTCCCATTGCATGGATTGTCATTTTGACTCAGGCTGAAAGTGACGAACTCTCATTCTGGACTAGGAAAGGTTCAAGGAATCCAGTTGGATCTGCCTCAAATACTCTCAGATTTTCTGTGATGTGATCAACCTTTTGCGCTTTTACATAGATAAATAGATAGATAGATAGATAGATAGATAGATAGATAGATAGATAGATAGATAGATAAAGACAAGACTAGGGAAAATAGATAGATAGATAGATAGATAGATAGATAGATAGATAGATAGATAGATAGATAGATAAAGACAAGACTAGGGAAAATAGATAGATAGATAGATAGATAGATAGATAGATAGATAGATAGATAGATAGATAGATAGATAGATAAAGACACCACTAGGGAAAATAGATAGATAGATAGACAGATAGATAGATAGATAGATAGATAGATAGATAGATAGATAGATAGATAGATAAAGACAAGACTAGGGAAAATAGATAGATAGATAGATAGATAGATAGATAGATAGATAGATAGATAGATAGATAGATAGATAGATAGATACAGACAGACAGACAGACAGACAAGACAAGGGTAGATAGATAGATAGATAGATAGATAGATAGATAGATAGATAGATAGATAGATAGAGAAAGACAAGACTAGGATATATAGAGATGGATAGATAGATAGATAGATAGATAGATAGATAGATAGATAGATAGATAGATAGATAGATAGATAGATAGATAGATAAAGACAAGACAAGACTAGGGAAAATAGATAGATAGATAGATAGATAGATAGATAGATAGATAGATAGATAGATAGATAGATAGATAAAGACAAGACTAGGATAGATAGATAGATAGATAGATAGATAGATAGATAGATAGATAGATAGATAGATAGATAGAAGACTAGGATAGATAGATAGATAGATAGATAGATAGATAGATAGATAGATAGATAGATAGATTGATAGATAGAGAAATATAAGACTAGGATAGATAGATAGATAGATAGATAGATAGATAGATAGATAGATAGATAGATACAAGACGAATATAGATAGATAGATAGATAGATAGATAGATAGATAGATAGATAGATACATAGATAGATAGATACAAGACGAAGATATCCAGATATATATATATATATATATATATATATATATATATATATATAGATAGATAGATAGATAGATAGATAGATAGATAGACAGATAGGGGAGTGAGAGTTGAGAAAGCGGATGACGATCCCGAGGCTCGGATGTGAGCGGGGATGCCCACACCAGGTCCATGTGTATGTGTATATGTATGTGTGTCTTTCCAAACTAAATAACACGGAACAGGAATATCTTATTTGTCACATACATTTAATAATAAGTTTCATATTTCAGATGCGGGCGACTTAAAATTGTCAGGAGTGTCACAGTTATTCGATCAGGATTATTACTCGTCGTTTTCAGTCCACAGAATCTCGGATTAAGCCCCTGCCGAATCTTTAAGTAGATTCTCGTGGGCAAATCACATATTCAATCACCTAATCCAATCGATTAACCAAATCGATAATTTTCAAGATGCACTGAAGACGGATTTAGAGGAAATCAATCGATATCGTTTGATTACATGTACTGGAAAGAAGATGGTAGCTGACTCAAAGAGGAATGATGATGAAACTAATTTCTAATTTCCAAAATAAATGATGCTGCTTCGTGGTAAAAGCGTTCTCTGAAGAAATCTCGGTCCCAAACATGAATCAAATTAAGATTAAAAATTAAATCATGCAACATATATTTTTGTCTTTCGGCATTTTTTGAAACGACCAAAATATTTTAGCACCCAGTGACAAAATTAATGAAAGAAAAATAGAATTATACCATTGTTCATCAAACAAAAGGCCCAAGAACCACCAAATGTAGAGGGTTACTGAATGACGCTGAAGCAGAGAACTAACCAAAAATTCTGAAACCTTGATTCCTTGCAAAAATATTAAGAAATAAAAATAAAAAGTGTACATTTCAATTACCCCAACGATACTTTTATAATACCCATAATCTTCTTCTTCTTCTTCTTCTTCTTCTTCTTCTTCTTCTTCTTCTTCTTCTTCTTCTTCTTCTTCTCATCGTCACCTCCTCCTCCTCCTCCTCCTCCTTCTATTACACTCAACGTCGTGCGTTTGTTTACTTATTTATTTAAAAAAATAATAATATAGCATTCATTACTTGTTTTAAATAATAAAGCGTTAAGAGGTTATTTGGTAAAAATGGCCTGAAGATACCGTAAGGTTGAAACCAAGTTAGCGGAATCAACAGATATACCTGAATTTTAATATATATATTTATATATATATATATATATATATATATATATATATATATATATATATATATGCTACCGTTGTAAATAAATACCATATTACATTTTTGTTTTTATCGCATTTTGTTTTGCAGAAGTACTATTTACTTTATTAATACTCTGAACATATATAACAAAACAAATTATTAGTAAAACAAACACAAAGCCAGTCTAATGAACTAAGAAATTAAAATGTAAATAGTAAATAATAAAACATTCTTCTTCTTCTTCTTCTTCTTCTTCTTCTTTTCCTTCTTCTTCTTCTTCTTCTTCTTCTTCTTCTTCTTCTTCTTCTTCTTCTTCTTCTTCTTCTTCTTCTTCTTCTTCTTCTTCTTCTCTAGACACTTACATAAAACTATGCATATATTCAGTTAAAAGTATACGTTTCATGCTTGATAATGGCTAAAAGTAGAGCCGCTTGCGAAAACATTCGAAATTTTTGATATAATTTATTCCTTGAAAAGAGGAAAATTGTGCGAACACATGAGAAATTGTATTAAAAACCTCAAACACTGCACCTTATAAGTCGTTTTCAACGAAACTTTCATAAAAGAGGGACTGCTGCCCAAATACACAATATACATATACATATATATATAACAAAATTTTTATGTTTAACATTCTTTTTATAGATACAAATATTAAAGTAAATGCTCTGTTTATAGTAAACAGCATTAAATAACATTTACCGTTCTGAATGTCCGAGAAACTTTCATAGAAAATATTCGCACTCCGACAGGATTCGAACCTGTATCCTATACGGAACCGTGATATAGCCTTTAAATAATTGTCGGACTTTGTCCATTTCATAATGTGTGACGACATTTGTTTACATTTGATACGCCATAAGCAGTTATGAATGTACGTGAGAGATTCATGGAAGATTGAAGTTTATAAGCAGTAAATTCGACCTTGCCAACCGAACAATCCTCTGTGGCCGAATCGGTTAAGGTACCTCAGGCTAGAAACATTCACTCAGTTTATGGAGTGGAATGTGTGAATGAAAGAACTTGCAGAAGATGGTTTGCAAAATTCAGAGGTGGAGATTTCACCCTTAAAGATGAAGATCGAACCTGACGTCCAGTTGAGTTTGATGAAAAGCTTCTTGAAGCAGCTCTTGAAGAAAATCCTGCTTTATCAGTTGAGGAATTGGCGGTGGTTCTCAGTTCAAACCATACAACTGTTCATCGTCATCTTCAACAACTTGGAAAAGTTCCTAAACTTGGAAAATAGGTGCCTCATGAATTGTCTAAAAACAACCTCAAATCCCGAGTTGACATCTGCTCTTCTCTCCATTCTCACCAAATTGTTTCACCTTTTTTGCATAGACTTGTGACTGGCGACGAAAAATGGATCTTTTATCGAAATGTTAAGCGTCGTAGACAGTGGCTTGGTAAAGGGGAATGACCCCAGCCACAGCCAAGAAGGGAACTTCATGGGCAAAAGGTTCTTCTTTCAATCTGGTGGGATTGCCAAGGAATAATCCACTTTGAATTCTTACCACCTAATGCAACAATTAATGCTCAAATATACTGTCAGCAATTAAAGCGTTTGAACCAAGCTTTGAGGAAAAAAAGACCTGCTCTAGTGAATCGAAAACGGGTAATGTTTCATCAGGACAATGCGCGACCACCCACAGCAAGAATCACGTCACAAAAGATCGAAGAACTTGGTTGGGAGAAAATTCCTCATCCACCTTATTCTTCCGACCTTGCTCCTTCAGACTACCATTTGTTTCGTAGCTTACAGAATCAGTTGGAAGAAACAGTTTTTGTAACACAGGAAGAGTTTAAAACTGACATTTGTGAGTTCTTCGAATCAAAGCCAAAAGAATTTTCCAGTAATGGAATTAGTAAGCTTGTTAATAGATGGAAGGAATCAGATAATCAGGGAAAATACATTGTTGATTGAATCTGTAATTAAATGTAACAGTTGCTCACTTGTTTTCTTTATTCAAAATTCGGACAGAACTTATGGGATGACCTGATATATATATATATATATATATATATATATATATATATATATATATATATATATATATATATATATATAGGCGTTCCCCCAAAATATATATACACACTTCAACAGCTGATAACCTGATAACTTACTTGATGTTTTTTTTATTTTTTATTTCCAGGTTAAACCCATTAGAATTTTTGATGCCAGTCAAACTAAACTCTCAACAATGGAACTTCATTCTAAAATGCCACTGCAAGTGTGAAAAGTCAGTTGAAGTGCAAAGACAGTTTAGAGCCACCAGCCTGACTTATCATCACTCGAATTAGAAATAAGTTTGAAGCCGATGGAATTGTTCCGAATGTCCATGAGAAGCGTTCCGGACGAACACGGACATTCACACGCCCCAAAATGCAAGAAAGTGTACTGGAAATGTATCACCAAAGTCCAAGAAAATCTGCTCGGCAATTGATTCGTGAGGTAGTTATTTAAAAATCGTCTGTCCATCTCATTTTTCAATGGATTATTTCATGCTATTAATGACAAACGGAAGAGTGGAGTTTGATGATACATTGATGAGGGCGGGGGGGTCTAGAATATCCTGCGCGTTCACCAGACCTCATGCTACTAGACTTTTTATGGGGATATTTAAAAGACAAAGTCTACGCTATGAAACCTGCAACAGTAGCAGAATTAAGAGTAGCCATTGAATGAGAATGAACCCATTAAATGGCACCAGTGTCTGGACCAGAACTGGCACCATTTTGAAGTTGACAAAACAATAATATAATGTTTGTAAATTCTATTAAAATTTAAAGATGAAACGTATTTTTAATAAACACTGATTTTTGTTTGGTTTCGTTTGTTTTGTTTTACGGCATATCAACCTCAAAGGGTTATTTAATGACAATAAGAATTTCTTGCTGGTAATATGTTATCTTCAAAATTGTATTGTTGATAATATTATTTTCCCAAATGGAGTTATGGTAATATTTTTCCAATATGTATTGCTGATGATATATTTTTTCCAAAATGCATTGCTGGTAATATTTTTTCTTCAAAATGTATTGCTGGTAATATTTTTTCTTCAAAATGTTTTGCTGGTAATATTTTTTTCCAAAATGTATTACTGGTAATATTTTCTTCAAAATGTATTGCTGGTAATATTTTTTCTTCAAAATGTATTGCTGGTTATATTTTTTCTTCAAAATGTATTGCTGGTTATATTTTTTCTTCAAAATGTATTGCTGGTAATATTTTTTTCCAAAATGTATTGCTGGTAATATTTTTTCTTCAAAATGTATTGCTGGTAATATTTTTTCTTCAAAATGTATTGCTGGTAATATTTTTTTCCAAAATGTATTGCTGGTAATATTTTTTCTTCAAAATGTATTGCTGGTAATATTTTTTCTTCAAAATGTATTGCTGGTAATATTTTTTTCCAAAATGTATTGCTGGTAATATTTTTTCTTCAAAATGTATTGCTGGTAATATTTTTTCTTCAAAATGTATTGCTGGTTATATTTTTTCTTCAAAATGTATTGCTGGTAATATTTTTTCTTCAAAATGTATTGCTGGTAATATTTTTTTCCAAAATGTATTGCTGGTAATATTTTTTCTTCAAAATGTATTGCTGGTAATATTTTTTCTTCAAAATGTATTGCTGGTAATATTTTTTCTTCAAAATGTATTGCTGGTAATATTTTTTCTTCAAAATGTATTGCTGGTAATATTTTTTTCCAAAATGTATTGCTGGTAATATTTTTTCTTCAAAATGTATTGCTGGTAATATTTTTTCTTCAAAATGTATTGCTGGTAATATTTTTTCTAAAATGTATTGCTGGTAATATTTTTTTCCAAAATGTATTGCTGGTTATATTTTTTCTTCAAAATGTATTGCTGGTAATATTTTTTCTAAAATGTATTGCTGGTAATATTTTTTTCCAAAATGTATTGCTGGTTATATTTTTTCTTCAAAATGTATTGCTGGTAATATTTTTTCTAAAATGTATTGCTGGTAATATTTTTTTTCAAAATGTATTGCTGGTTATATTTTTTCTTCAAAATGTATTGCTGGTAATATTTTTTTTTCTTCAAAAATACATTTTTTCTCCAAAATGTATTGCTGGTAATATTTTTTCTTCAAAATGTATTGCTTGTAATATTTTTTTAAAAATTCATCGTTGGCAATATATTTTTTTCAGAAATATACCGCAGATATTTTTTTTTTCAAAAAATGTATAGTTGTTAATAATATTTTCATCAAAATTTATTGCTGGTAATTTTTTTTACAACTTCTTATTGCTGGTATTGAAACTTATTTTTACACTTTCATAGACTTTTGATCCCAGCTTGGGAGTGAACTATTTGCCCATATGTTGGACCCTACCAGGTGTTACCAGCCCGGGTCAGGGTGAATCTGGGGATACCATCAATTAAGAAGTAGTTCCACGCTCCTCAAACCACCTGGTCAGAGGCCGTGTTGTGGGATATAGTTTATCGTCTTATCCAGGAGGGCAGACTATAATTATTTAAAGTATGTATACTGTTTTTGAGCCACCCTGTATATACATGTATGTATATTAGGAAATTGACTAAGTCCGACATATATTTAATATATTTTCAGTTTATACGTTATTTTTATAGATACAAATATTTAAGTAAATGCCCTGTTTATAATAAACAGAATTAGCAACATTTACCGGCCTGAATGTCCGAGAAATCTCATGGAAAATATGTGTACTTCGACAGGAATCGAAACTGTATCCTATATAGAACCGTCATATCGCCTGACGTTTTATACTATTTAGCTACAGAGGAAGCATCTGGTTAGCAAGGTTAAATTACTGTTTTTAATCTACAAATTTCCCATGATTTCTCTGGAACGCTCATATCTGCTCGAAGCGTAACTTACCGTGAATAAATGACATCATATATTATAGATATAGATATCCCGGTAAATGTTGTCAATATTGTTTTTTTTTTTTTTTTTCATAAACAGAGCATTTACTTAAATATTTGTATCTATAAAAGTAATTCATACCTTTCCCAAGGGTATTAGCACGTAAGTGAATGTAATGGATTCAACTGGAAAGTCAGTGTCCTGCGTGATACACACTTAGGCGATCATGTATCTTTCGATACATGACTAATGATGCAGATTTTTCCCTAAGTAGGTTGACATGTCTTTCTGCGGTAGACCAGTTGCCATCCAAGTCTATAGCACCCATTGTGTCCTGATATTTACCCATAGATGGGGGAGGAGAGAAGAACAAGCTTCATACCATTCAAAAGGGATTTAGCACGTAAGTGAATGTAATGGATTCGACTGGATTTCGAACTCGGTTCTCCGATTCCATAATCCGAGCCGCTATCCACTACTCCACCGTGCCCAACTCACATTTTGGATTCAGTACATCAAAATTGTCTTAAAAAACACGTAGACAATAAATTTGATCAATGTTATATCCCTTTAACACACGCTGTTAAGTAAAAAAGATGAGTGTACAATTTATTAACGACGCGTTTCGCCGGGGTGTCTGCTCTCTTTTCCCTCCACAAATTAGAATGAATGAAAGACAAAACTGTATCTGAGAGAAAATGACATCGGGTCTCTGAGGATAACTGCTGACCATAAATCAAAATAAAATTAGATCACATCTCCACTGCCCAGACTCAATAGAGTGTCTGAATGTCCCTCAGTTAGTTTTATGTATATCAGAGCCGTTTGGTGTTGTTGGCCGTGAAGATAAAACATTCTTATTGTCATAACTGACGAGGGCAGACTTTTCGACTAACTGCATTTCATAAAGTTACCAGGGAGTTGTGACAAGTTTTGGGATAAGCGGCGCTTTCAGGGGTCAGGAAAACAGCTGATTGCAACGTTATGTAAAAGCACCAGAGCGTCAAATACAAGGACACCTACCAAAATGCAAGTTCAGTTGAGAAGCTGCGTCAGGACTATTCTAGACCTTATGTTGAGGTTCGAACCAAACTCTGTCACCGAATTGATTGATAAGGGGACGCGGTATGAATAAAGATATCAAACTGTGCCGGCTTGATTGATAGGGGAGGGGTATTGGTGTTCCTAGTTAAAGACTTACATTATATTCAACATCATCAAAAAATCAATTTATCTGTTACATGCTATAGCGGTTGAGAAGCCTATCAATTCCGCAGTATCACACACACACACACAACCCCCATCCACCCCCACACATATATATATGTATGTACATTCCGAGGAGGAATATATATATATATATATATATATATATATATATATATATATATATATATATATATATATATATATATATATATATTATATATATATATATATATATATATATATATATGATAGAAATTGTAAGGAGGATTTGATAATTATACTTTACAACCTAACTGTCAGGGTTTCGATTCTCGGTAGTGGATGTGCACTGCTGATGAGTCCCAAATATAGGACGAAACGCCCGTCTAGTGCTTTCTACATTCTGTTGAGGTTTCTTTCAGACTCAATGAATTACTTAATTTTATATATATATATATATATATATATATATATATATATATATATATATATATATATGGTGTCCATAAAGTTCGTGTGCACTTTAAAAATGTATAACTTTATTTGTATTTGCGATAGAAATAATCTGTAAAAAGGATTAGAAAGTTTAATGTACCTAGTTTTAAGTATAGCTAAAATAACTAATGTGATTTCAGACATTACTGTAAATCAGTTGGCAAATGTTTTCCGTGAACTGCAAAATCGTATTACCCTTTGTATTGCTAATGATGGAGGACATGTGGAAACTTAAATAAAATTTCAATAAAACCTCAAAAAATATAGATTTACTTCTTTCTAATCCTTTTTACAAATTATTTCTATCGCAAATACAAATAAAGTTATAATTTTTTTAAAGTGCACACGAACTTTATGGACACCCTGTATATATACGGACAAAAACAACTTACTCACTACAAAGATGCATTCTTGTTTCGAAGCGGTTGCATCTCTACTAGCGAAAACCAAATGTCTTAACCATTTTTAGTTCTCTCCAGTAATTATTTCTCTACTCTTGGTATTGAGCCCTCTTTTGAATTAATGCTGTGAACGTTAGAATTTCTATTATTTTCGTTCTCATTACATTTCGATATTGTTGTGACCAAGTAAATGGTTAAAGTAATAACAGAACTAGTGTTACAGATATATCATATATTAAACAGTAAATACAACAGAAGAGTATTACACGACTAGTGAGTGTGTGTCGGTTGACCCAGCCTTCAATCTATTCGACTGTTCCCCCAAGGCCTTCTCTCATACTAATCTTATAGTAGGCAGAAGAGTCCAACTTTAGAGGGAGGACACCACAACAGATATATATCTGTTGTAGTGTCCTCCCTCTAAAGAGTCTATGTTGGACTCTTCCGCCTACTATATAGCAAACTTCAAATTAATTTTTCGGTGATTTTTTAAACATTTAAATTACTATCAAACATTAAAATCTTTTTTTTTACATAAATTGCAAAAAATCACCACTCCTCTTCCTTCGTAAAACCTAATTACAGCTTCTTTCTCTTTACTTCCCCCTTCTTTCTTTCTTTTTTCTCTTTCTTTTTTCTCTCTTCTACTCCTTCCCTTTCAATATATCACTTCCGTTAAGTTAACCGATTAAATAGTTCAATGTCTGGCCCCTCCTCCCCTAATAGTAAGTATGATAGATAGAAATATTAAACTAAACCCTCTCTAAACTCGATCATGTCTCTCACACCACTCCTCACTACCCTCACTGTTAAATTACATAAACTTAATACTACCCGTCAAAAGTGTAAATGTTCATTTCATTTTTCGTCTCACCTTTTGGAAGTGAAGTCTGATGATCCAGCATCCTTTAAAAGGGCTATGGTGAAATAAATTATTACATGGAGTCTTAAAGTGGTCTGTTTTTCTTTAAATTATTAGCTCTGAATTTACATTGAGCTACCATACGGATTACCAAGTTTTTCGTAACTTATATATATATATATATATATATATATATATATATATATATATATATATATATATATATATATATAAAGACATTTATATTATGTTTAACGTTCTTTTTATAGATACAAGTATTTAAGCAAATGCTCTGTTTTATAATATACTTGTATCTATAAAAAGAAAGTTAAACAATATAAATGTCTTTAAATAAATTCTCGGACTATGTCCAATTCTAAAATATATATATATATATATATATATATATATATATATATATATATATATATATGGATATATATATGACATGCCTTCAACCGCTCGGCCACGAAAGACCGCTGATCAAACAAGTCCTTTTGAATACAATCTTCCCGATTCTCGGAATATTCATACCGGGTGTAACAGCAAAATTGTCAAATTATTGGATCAAGTTTTGAACCGTGGTACTTTAGAAATGTCTAAAGATATCTTACTGGAATTCTCCGATGTTTTTATAAAACTATTGGGATGTAATTTGAGCAAAAAGAATATAGATTTAAGTTTACAGACATAAATTTAGCTCTAAGTTGAAATGATGATCCCTCTTGTTATTGTGATCTCCTAATACAGTTTTCCCCTCAACTGTCCCCTCTCTTTTATTCTTAGTCACCGTTCTCTTCATGGTTCTTGAAATTTGAAGATGGAATTCAGATTATGAATGTTGGTACCGTTACTGAAGGTTTTAAAGATTTTTTCCTCACACCATTGATAATTTGGTAAGACAGTGGGGCTGACACAAAATAATTTTAACCTGTTCTTTTTCAAGCTGAATAACTCAAAGGATTTTCAGTGATTCTTAGGACAAGTGGTTTCAACATGGCTTAACCTATTATATGAAAACTTGGAAAAAATAACTCAATTGGCCTATTATTTTATTTTTATATATTAAACATTTTGCGGGATGGAATATTTGGACCCAGTATCTGGTTTAATAAATTCACTTCGTTTAGGTTAGGATATGAAACAGTGCAGATTTGTATATTCCGAGAATCTGGAAGAATATATATATATATATATATATATATATATATATATATATATATATATATATATATATTTGGAGAAGAGACAGAGGGAAGCTACGGCACGTCTGTGATGAAGCGACTATAGATGGGATGCCAGACCAGGACCTATCGCATTGCATATTCGTCTCGGGATTTAGAGTTAGAGGAATCTTTTATTTTCCAAACACGGTCAGCACATTGTGGCCTTATTCATAGTTGATATTATTGTGTTGACTTTTTCTTCTTTTAATAATGCTAATCTGGTTTGAGGTGTGGATTTGTAAACAGTGACTATTTAAGCTAATACTGCACGACTCTTCGACAGAATTGAGTCACTCCCAGTCACTGTGTGTTAATCTGAATCTAAAAATAAACACGCTAAAATCCACCCTCATCCCGTACCGTACGCTGACGGCTTAGTGGGAGAAGTTCGGACTGACGCAAATTCAGTCGGGTTTCGATCCTAGCTAGAGGCAACCGGACGTCTAGCCACACTGATGAGCTGCGAAACAGTCTGTCTGTGGATGACAAATATATATATATATATATATATATATATATATATATATATATGTGTGTGTATTTATATATTGTTGAGGCGTTCCTATGTTTTCTTTCTTTCTCGGGCATCAACACGGTATCAACTGCATATTTTACAAGACTCTTATTGTAACTGGGAATTTTTCTTGGATTTTCCGATTGTGCCGTAACTGTTGGTTGAAAGGTTATTTCTGTGACGAGCAGTGAATTAGTTGTTTTGACAAGGTGACAAAACCTTTTGTGAGAGCTGGGAAGCCTGGTCAGATTTTGAATACTCCCTAGGCCGGTCAAAAAGTGTTTAAGGTTCGAGATTGGGTCTTTGACCGATTTGATAGATAAGGAAACGCGGGATGGATACAGATATCAAACTACCATTTCCAAATAATGACTTCTTCTTCATCATCATCAGTCAATTTTCTTGCTACTCCCATTAGCGTTTTGAAAAAGCTTCGATTTCCCATACTGCACCATCATCATCATCATCATCATCACTATGGCTCATTTTCTATACTGTTTTAAGAAAAATTCAGCAGACCCCCATTAATAATGACTTTCCTAATTACATCGTTGATGAATAAATTAGATGAGCTATGCAAATTATTAACATAATTCAAAAAGAACTTAATACATCATCAAATAACTCTAAACATATCAAACTAATATATCGTAATCAAATGCATTCCAACTATAAATAGCTGGAATTTTTTTAAAAAAAACACTTATAAACACTAACATATTTCCCACTGATCCAAGTATAATAAAATAAAATTAATCAAATACTATACTAAATTTAATACAACCAAACTAGTTTTCCAAATCATCTGTTGTCCGCCAATAGCATCTTGCAAAAGGCCAACATTGTATATAAATTAAAATATAAATTAGAAGATTTTATCGCTGATAAAAATATCAATACCTACGCTGGATTTACTACGACGATGCTAACAAAAATACTGACATTTCATTTGGCTGTACATAGCTCAATATATCAGCACTAAAGGAACACTCCTGCCACACTCACTGATTAGATGAATATTAGTTGAAAATACACCTATATTACATATAAACAATAATAAGCAAAAACTAAAAGTCCTTGAAACCCTTTATATAAGAGAGTTAAAACGCATACTTAATAAAGTCAACTATGACTATATCAACAATGTCTTTAAATGTTTATGAAAATAATTATTATATACGTATGAACAAAAAAGTTACTTCCCTTACACTGAAAAAACAACAATAAAAGAACACATGAACTTTGAACTTTGAAGTCTAGAGCGCTGTTCCGTGATATATTGATAGTAGGAATAATAATACTTTTACTACCTCTCTTTATTGAATAAGGAATTTAAACTCCAAATCCATGGGTGTAGGATGAATCCTAGCAAAATAAAAACAACTTAATGTCTCTAAAAATTAAATCTTTTTACCAAGAGATATTTTACTCCTCCAAAAATATTTTTCATAACTAATTGCACCTTACATTCCAAATAAATACAGCGTAAAGTCAACACACGAACTACTCCAAATTCTAAAAAAAACAAAAACAAAAAACAACAATGAAACTTTAGCCTCACCAGACAGTTTGAAAGTTTATTTACCAACGCGTCGCAGACAGAGAAACAATAGATATAATCATAAACAATATCTACAACAATCCATCTCTCTCTCTCTCCATTAAAAATTCGACCTAATATTTTAAAAAAATACTGTTGATACGCACTACAGTATTTCCTTTATGTGACCACAAATCAACATATACGTACAATGCGATGTTGTCTCTATCGGTTCCGTCCTTGGGCCACATTTAGAAATGTTTACCTGACTAATTTAGAAAATAATGTACTCAATACCACAAAAACCTTCCATTTAACAAAGATATGTAGACGACATTCTTATTTTAGCCAAAGACATAGACGGAATACACAAACAACTAGAAACCTTTCAAAAAAACTCAGCACTTAAATTCACATATGAACTTAACAAGGACAAAAAATCCCATTCCCCGACAGTAGGAATAATAATACATTTACCACCTGTCTTTATAAAAAAACGACTAGCATAAACACACGCACTCTCAACTACAAAATAACTATTATACGCAACTTAATAAACCGTGCAAAAACAAATTCTTAAAAAAAAATATTTTTTCTACACTGAATTAAAAAAATCTTAAACAAACCATCATTAATAATAACTTCACTAATTACATTGTTGATGAACAAATTAGACAAGCTATTTGAAATATTAACATAAATAAGAATGAATACAATACATCATCAAATAACACTAAACATATCAAACTACTATATCGTAATTAAATGCATTTCAACTATAAACAGGAGGAAAAATCCGGAAAAACTCATAAACACTATCTCCCACTGATCCAAGTAAAAAAATAAAATTAATCATATACTATATCAAATTTAATACAACCAACCTAGTTGTCCAAAAACAGCTCTTCTCCGCCAATTGGCATCTTGCACAAGGCCAACATTGTATACCATTTTAAATGTCCTTTAGGAGATTGTATCCCTGATAAAAATGTCAATAAGTACGTTGGCTTTACTATAACGATGCTAACAAAAAGCCTTTCGCATTTGTCGTGTTGAAACATAATTGCCATTGTTTAGCAATTTAAACATGTTTTTTTTATATACTAAAATAATAATATTTAGCTCTACTCAGTATAGGGCCTCTTTTTAATTAAATGTTACAGAGAGTGTAATTATACTTCATTTGTTCTCATTGTATTCGTGTATATCTATCTATCTATCTATCTATCTATCTATCTATCTATCTATCTATCTATCTCTCTCTCTCTCTCTCTCTATATATATATATATATGTGTGTGTGTGTGTGTGTGTGTGTGTGTTCAAACTAGTTTGCTTAAAAAATTTAGACATATGTCGATTAGTTTTCGCTGTGATGCTGACAAGTTCGCGGCTTAAATATTGGTAGGTTTAGAAAATTGAGTAAGAAATACACCACAATTTTTTGGGAATATTTTTTATTTTCCCAAATCCTTTCAATCTCATCTAAGACCATCTAAAATCCTGTTCCTTGATATATTGATAGACAGTCGGAATAATAATACATTTACTACCTCTCTTTATAAAAAAACTAGTATGAACACATGTACTGTCAAGAATAAAAATGAATAAATGTCCTATCCTAAAAGAGCTATTATACGAAACTTAATAAACCGTGCAAAATCAAATTGTAAAAAAAAAAAGAATTTTTCTACACTGAATTGAAACAATATTAAACAAACCATCATTACTATATCGTAATCAAATGCATTCCAACTATAAACAAAATGAAACAATTCTAAAAATTACCATAAACACTAATATATCCCCCTCAGATCC
>OZ038512.1:7405906-7410906 GCA_964036315.1 Acanthosepion esculentum
CATTAATATTATTATTATTACTATGAATAATCACATCATTTCATTTATCTCTATATGTGTATGTTAGTTTGTCTAAATCTCTACGAATCCAACGCATTTCATTTCTCTCTCACACTATATATATATATATATATATATATATATATATATATATATATATAATTTAAATATGTATGTATATTCATATGTATATTTATATATATTGCTAAACATTCGTGAACACATATACGCACGTATTCAAAACAATAATTCTGAATATTGGCCTATTCGTTTTCTCAACATCATTGGCTGAGCCCAGTAAATACCCTCACTTCGACAGATCTATTATTATGCTTTTAATTTTCTTCAAAATTCGTTTCATTGAGAAATTTATGAGGAAATGTTCTCTCCATAGGAAAAGTACGAGTCAATCGTTGAGATTACTTTTAAATTTACCCCCGGCACTTCCGGTACACACATATATATATATTCCCCTGTGAAAGTCTCGCCTCTGGGCCATTGCTGGAGGTTGGACGACGCAATAACGTAATTAATGCCTGAAACGACTTGCGGGGCATGAGTTGCATATTATCTTTTGCTTGATTGAAAAAAAAAGGTTCCTCTTAAAAATATGAAAGAATTAAACAAAAGATAAAGAAATAAGCATTTCGTACTGCAAAGGAATTTATTAAAAATATTTTTTCGTTCTTCTCCATTTATTTCTGCGAGGTATTTACAGAGGAGGTAACGCTGCTAATGCTCCCACATTCACGCATAAATGATTTAATGAATATTCATTCAATATATATATATATATATATATATATATATATATATATATGAATGCGTTTCTGTATATATAATTATATGTTATGAAGATTGTGTGAATTCCTTGCATAATGACGCTCTATACTCACAAATATGAGATGCTTCATATATATATATATATATATATATATATATATATATATATATATATATATATATATATAAGATAAAGATCAAATAGAAAACAACTTCATCTTATCATTCTATCGGACAGCGATCCATATTTGTTCCCTTACTTACATATATATACATTATATATATGTATGTATGTATGTATATATGTATGTATGTATATATATATATATATATACATACATAAACTTAAAATTACTTTTCATACAATAATTATTTTAATAATTATAATTCTGTATGAAATGTATCTTATCATATCCAACGAAACAACATACACACTCAAACCCCACCACACAGGCACACGCACACACGCACAGAAGCACACACACATAAACACACACATATGTATATATATATATATATATATATATATATATATATATATATATTTAAAGACATTTATATTATGTTTAACGTTCTTTTTATAATTGTATATAATTTTTATAATTGTCGGACTATGTCCAATACTAATATATATATATATATATATATATATATATATATATATATATATATATATATATATATATATATATATATATATAAATAAAAAGAAATTACAGTAAGATTTATAATCCGGTGTTCTTATAGATATTTTTATTTTTACACAATAGTGCTCAATGTAAATTTACAGATCATTAATATTATAAATTAACTGATTTAAAATATGTTTTTTTTCGCTACACAGTAATAACCATGTTTCAAAAATGGAAGCTATTCAAATTCGAATTCAATTTTGTTATTAAATTAAAGACATTAGTTCCTTTTCCTCGTCAAGCGAATTTTGGAGTAACTTATTCTTTTAAATTTAGTTTTAAATGCACGGCAAAGATTCATAATTCTGTGTTTCCAAGGTTACAGAGAAATCCACTCATCTAGACTAGGGGTGGATAGCTTGTTCAATTTCAATTTTCGTTGTATCAGTTAATAGTTCCATTCGAAAGCGGGGTTATGTTTAGGGATGGATAGGATGTATTTTTCAACAAATTCTGGCATCCGCTACTAAATGCATGTCGTCTCGGCTTTTTATAAAAAAAATTATTTTTAACGGCAAAAATTCTTACGGTATTTTTTCTATTTGTATACTTAAAGATTTTTTGTGGGCTGTTTAGGCTAGAATATGTTTTATTTAACCACAATTCTAAAAAAATTTTCTTTTTTAATTTTTAATAGACTATATTTCTTTTTAAAACCAAGTAAATTACTTACAGTGTGTAAAATTATTTTTTCATATCGATTATCAGTATGTATATTACCAGGTTACTTTTTTTTAAAAGTCAAATTTATGACAATGACGGCAAAGATAGCTAAATTATTTCACTGATTCAGTAAACTTTTATTATTTATAAACTTAGTAATATAAGGACATGGGTTATTTAATGTCCTCCATATTCTAACTTATCATATTAACTTCATTTAACTTTATGAGATTTATTGGATTCTTTTAAGTGTTTGAATTGCTTTGAGAGAGATGTTAAGGTTAGAGTACGTTTTATTTAATTACAATTCTAAAAGATGTTTAAGTTAGAATCCGTTTTATTTAATTACACTTTTAAAACCAATTTTAAAATATTTTTACTTTTAAATTTAATCGGCTATAATATTTTTTATAAAACAAGTAAATGTAATAGAATTACTTACAGTATTTAAAATTATTTATTCACATCAAATATAAGTATGTATATTATCAGGTCTTATTTTTTAAAATTAAATTTTTAACTATTATTTAAAGAAAATTTTTGACAATGACGGCGTATCAAATGTAAACAAATGACGTCACACATTATGAAATAGACAAAGTCCGACAATTATTTAAAGACATTTTTATGTTTAGCATTCTTTTTATAGATTTACATTTGATACGCCATGAGCAGTTATGAATGTACGTGATGGATTCATGGAAGATTGAAGTTTATAAGCAGTAAATTCGACCTTGCCAACCGAACGATCCTTAGTGGCCGAATCGGTTAAGGCACGTCAGGCTATATGACAGTTCCGTATAGGATACAGGTTCGAATCCTGTCGGAGGACGAATATTTTCTATGAAAATTTCTCTGACATTCAGGCCGATAAATGTTGTTAATACTGTTTATTATAAAAAGAGCATTTGCTTAAATATTTGTATCTATAAAAAGAATGTTAAACATAAAAATGTCTTTAAATAATTGTCGGACTTTGTCCATTTCATAATATATATATATGGAGAGAGAGGGATAGATAGACAGATATACGTTTTTATATCGACATCAATCGGAATATTCATAACTTTAAATTATATATTTACTAATCTGATTTCAGAATGCATTAATTCATATGCACTACATAATCACTCGCACTTATATATATATATATATATATATATATATATATATATATAGTAATCTATCTCGCTGCATATCCATCTGTAAAAAAAGATTAAAAATCCTGGAAGCTTTAATAATAAAAAAGAAAAAGCCAACTCTTAACAATATTAACTACGAACAAGGCCACAATGTGCTAACCGTATTCGGATATTAAAAACATCTCTATAACACACTAAAACATACACATAATGCAAACACGCAATTAAGCCGAAAAATCGAATCATCTTTGATAATGGCTAAAGATATAGCCGAAAGCGCTCGGAATTATAAAACATTTTACAGAAAAGAAAGCTCTTGTACGAACGCGAGAAAAATAAATAGAAAGCTTAACCGTAGTACCTTGACTGTCGTTTGTAATGAAACATGAATAAACGAAGGATTGCTGCCTAAATATACATATATATATATATATATATATATATATATATATATATATATATATATATTGTTTGTATGTATGTATGTATAGTTGGAATAATATTTATAAGTAAACCACTGAAGCATTTTCGACGTAAAAATTCTGTACTTTTTCATAAGTTGCATATTTGTCAATATTATACCAACATTATGTGACAAAACAAAATTCTATTCAATAATTTCTTGACATTCTGAAGTGTGCTTATCTCAAATAAACCGTGTCTACACACACGCACACACACACACACACACACACACACACACACCCCACAAGCAAAAGATCCCAAATCACGGGCAAATTATTAAACTTTTTAATCTTTTCTAACACGTTTGATATTTTGGTTAAAATTCTTCTCTCTGTGTGTCCCAAAGACGATTTTTTGCATCCCTTTGCCGTTAAAAAAAACATTGATTTGGAAACTGTTACAATAATCAAATTATTGTTTGATTTTAATGAACTTTTCTGGACTTATTCACAAATGAATCAATTAAATTTTTAAATGTTTTCGTTAGAAAATTTTGGTAAGAATATATATATATATATATATATATATATATATATATATATATATTTCTTTTTTACATCTGTTATCCCACTTAGTTAATTTTATGAAATATCGAGACATTTTAATTTCAGTCGCTTCATATTTATATAAGTTAAAAGCAGGAGTCCTTGGAGAATTTATATCTTGAATTTGTATTGTCAAACCGAAAATTCATTTACCGAAAATTTGCTCTGAATCGTAAAATAAAAATGCAATGAGACTGACATCATTTAATTAGAAATGCTTTTAATTGCTTTTATAAATAAATATATTGTACTTAAAAAATATTTTGCGATGAATATTTACAAGAATGGTTTTAATATTTTTAATTTTAATTAGAATAATTATTAAGTTTTAAATCTTTTAAACTTCTGTAATTATTTCAGCCTTTTAGATAGTGAAATGAATATAGTGTAGTGAAAATTATATTAACCAATTATAAATGTAAAATCATCACACACCAATATTCTTTAATGACTTTTGAATTTGTTTTTTGTTTTTGCATGTTTATAAACGTACCGATAATTTTGTCGGCCATTTTGTCGAGATTATAAGAGAACCGATAAGTAATTTCTATAAGTAAATAAAACTTTTAAATACGGCAAATATTCTCCTAAGTTACTGAGTACTAAAAAATTATATAAAAACGGCGGTCACATTGTTGTTTGCAATGAAGTTCTACTGATAAATCTGCATAGAACATCATAGGATCTACTACCATGCTGTCAACACGTCA
>OZ038512.1:7418406-7440906 GCA_964036315.1 Acanthosepion esculentum
ATAACCTGACGTGCCTTAACCGATTCGGCCACTGAGGATCTTTCGGTAGGCAAGGTCGAATTTACTGCTTATAAACTTCAATTATAAACATTATTATAAACAGAGCATTTACTTAAATACTTGTATCTATAAAAAGAATGTTAAACATAAAAATATCTTTAAATAATTGTGGGACTTTCTCCATTTTATATATATATATATATATATATATATATATATATATATATATATATATATATATATATATATATATATATATATAAATATAGGTAACTATACTCGTGTCGAAAAACCTTCGAACTCTTGATTTAACAACAGCCAAATCAATCACGAAGGAAAAGAAGGTTTTAAAAAAAGAAATAGCCAGGAACATGAAAGTCTGTCGAAAATAATCGCACAGATACAGGTTCAAGGCCCAAAGAAAAAACCCCGATACGAGTAAACAACTAACTAAAGAGCTCAATACAAGCGTAGAGCAAACCTAGTCAAACCTAATGAGCCAGACACACCTACCAAGGTTTCACTTAGGCAGATCGTCAGGTGTATATATATATATATATATATATATATATATATATATATATATATATATATATATATACACACACACTACCATTCAAAAGTATTTGTCACCTTCAAAATTTTAAGCCCGTCACAGAATCTTCTCATCACAGTGGATGTTGATACATTTTTAACGATATTGTGCAGGTGAAATTGTCTTCGGCTCTTGTTGTAGCTTTTGGTCTTGCTTTGTCCCTTTTCCTGATGTCTCCAAGCAGTATAATCTACTGTAGTTCTGACCTTTTTTTTTACAATTCTCAGCTTGAATAACCTTCTTATTTTAAAGTTATGATCTCTTGTCTTTGTTAAAGTGTAGAAGAACGGACAGCAAGATTACAACCTTCAGGACATTAATTTTAAAACAATGCTCAGTACACAAAATAGAGCCGTAAATATTTATTTCTCTTATGCAGTGTTGACATTAGAACATGCACATATCCAGTAGAAAATTGTACATTTTTTTGTCAACGTTAAAAAAAGAAAAACTTTTTTTAAACGTCTCATCAGGTGGGGAATCACGGTGTTGATGCGACGTTTAAAACCCATTTTTAACGCACTCACACTCACACACACATAGACGCACAAACACACATGCACGCACACAAACAAATACTCACTCACACACACATACACGCACAAACGCTCAAATACACACGGTCACGCACACACAAATATACACAAACACACACATGCAGTCACACGGGCACGCACACACACACGCGCGCGGGCACGCACACACACAAATACACAGAAACATACACAAACAGACAAAAATACACACACACGAACGCGGGCACGCACACACACAAATACACAGAAACATACACAAACAGACAAAAATACACACGCACGCACCACACACACACACACACACACACCTGTATATATATATATATATATATATATATATATATATATATATATATATATATATATATATATATATATTCATCGGGCTAATTGAAATGTCAAGGTAAATTATGGCGGATGTGAGGTGACGTAATATAATGTCGAATAAAAGAATGTGAGAGTAAATCTCTATAATTTCCCTAACATTCATGTGCATATATATATGCATATGGTTGCCAGTGAATTATAAATACTTACACACACAAACACCAACATATATATCTATATATATAGCTATATATATGTGTATGTAAAATATTTATATATATTTGTATGTATATATATAATTTCATGAAAATAAATTAACCTACAAACACACACATAGCCATCTACACCGTCATCCACACGAAACCATACATAAACGCTTATAAATGTGCATATATATATATATATATATATATATATATATACGCATTCATAGCAGTAATCGTTGGCATCCATTTATCTCCTTGCATATATATATATATATATATATATATATATATATATATATATATATATATATATATATATATATATTCCCTTCCGTGTGACGATGGCCTTGATCGGGTCTTGATCAGTCGGGTTTCGATCCCGGCTCGAAGCAATCACGCACGAAACACTATGTCTGATATATATATATATATATATATATATATATATATATATATATATATATGCGTGTGTGTCCGGTTTTCGATTCTAGCCAGAGGCAACCGGACGTCTAGTCACACTGATGAGCTGTGATACAGCGAAACAGTCTGTCTGTGGATGACAATATGTATATATATATATATATATATATATATATATATATATATATATATATATGTACACACAAACACATACACACGGATATATATGGTTTTAAACTTTTGACCAGCTAAGATTTAACCTAAATTCTCAGTATTCAAAGTTTACCAATTAAATAATAAAAAAATTACTTTCATTTTTATTTTTTATTTTTTTTCCTTTTCTTATTTTCATTTTTCGAAGCTACCCTCAATTAAGTGGTGGAGTCTAACATCGGAAATGATATATATTTCTTTATTTTCATCGGCCTTAAGATTTTGACCAGCAATTTATATATGTCAGACTGTAAAAAAAAACAATATAATACACTTTAAAATGAGTACTTGAGGCAATATAATATTCATTGTGCGATAGTGATATTAACCCCGCACACGTTCCCATGAAACTTTTGCGGCCGGCAGTAAAATATAAGTGCTGTTTCTCCATATATATTGTCTGTTTGCTGTTTTTGTATATATTGGATATTCCCTCATCGGCAATTGTTTCTGACAATACACGCATATACTCCTTAGGACATTCACATTTAGCTCAGACCTTTTGTCAGACCTTTTGTCAGACCTGCATTCGTTCGGTTTTTGGGTTGCCAAAAATAATAATAGTTTTGTAACATTATGTAACTCTCCTGAAATACCTACTGACATACTGTGAAACGAGAGTGTGTGTGCGTTTGTGTGTGTTTGTGTGTGTGTGTGTGTGTGTGTGTTTTCTGTGTGTATTTGTAGGTGCAAGTAAGTGACTATGCGTGCGTCTTTCTGGATGCAAGATTGCGAGAATGAAAGCAATTGTTTTGTGTATGGGGGAGAGAAACAGTGCAACTGTTTGTTTGGTGTATACAATTCTATCCCTCATTGATTATTGAGTACTGTTTTCATTTTTAGGAAGATTAATAATTTTAGCTAACGTCATTGGGATTATGAAACAATTTCAAAGCCTTTAATCCTGTTAATAAGATTAAATCGAAAAGATAATTCCCTGATCAAAACAGATGACCCAAGAAGGAAAACCAAAAATCGATACATATTTATTGCTGTCATCGCTACAATGACAAACTTTCTTTTCTAGAAATTCTTTTTAATATATTCAATGTGTCTTTTTATCATTTCACTCCAAGCAATACGATAATGCCACTTGGACGCACGAGTCTACAGAGAGCGATAGAGAATGCGAAGATTTTAGCGAGCAGAAGTGAGGAAAACGATAATAAAGGAACAGGTTTCAGGAAGGTAGAATTTGGCGACGATCCAATTTATATTGTTTATCTTTCTAGGCGGGATATGTTGAACTCGGAAGAGAGCTCTACAGACGAGAAAATAAATTATGAGAATAGAACTAATGGTTGCATCTTACGAGTGAAACAGAAAAACGGTGAGACCTAATTGCCAATCAAGTTCAAATGATTTACATTTGCTCTTTTGTTTTCAGAGAGCATGTTGATCTTCATTTCAAGTAACTTTTAAACTCCTCCCCTACCCCTGTTATTTCATACATTTTTCTTGTTCCTGTTGATGATTGGTCGTTCGTATCCGAACGAAATTGTTAGCTAAAGCCACTAGTCCATTCTTCTTGCAGACGTCTTGGTCAGTCAGACTTGTTTTTATTCAACACCCAAAGAGCCCAACTGTGGGTCATACTTCAAGTATAGTTAGCAAAACTTAGTTACCGTTTTTGAGAGAGAATGCATTATCTGGAGAGATCAGCAGTCTGACTTGTGACTCCATTCTAGCAAAACCATCGACGTCTCCCATGGGTTCAGTCTATCTAATTTCACTCAAAAGGCTTGGGCCAACACGTGTATAGTTTTGATGCATTTTCCAAAGGTGGGTCGACTCCTCCAGGCCAATGACATCAAGAAGTCACCTTCCTAATAAACCGACCATGGTGAGATTCGAACAAGCGACTCCTCGTCGGAAAGCGAACATTCTCATAACTCTAGATCAGAATGGCTAATGCCCAACTCCACGAGAGCGCCACGCTGCCCCACGCTGCGCCTCGCTGCGCCTCGCTGCGCCTCGCTGCGCCTCGCTGCGCCTCGCTGCGCCACGCTGCGGCTCGCTGCGCCTGCTTGGTCTCACGCTGTCCTCTGACATGAGATGGGACAACTACATTGAATCAATAGCTTCATCTACCGCAAAGAAAGTTGGTTCTCTGTATCGTGCCAGAAAGTTTTTCTCTCCTGAGTCCATCTTTCAAATCTATAAATCAACTATCCATCCTTGCATGTAATATTGCTGTCATATATAGTCTGGTGCCCCCGCAGTACGCCTCGAGGACAAAATCCAATGACGGACATGCAATGTGATGGGTCCTGATTTGGGATTTCGTCTACAGTCACTTTCTCAAGAGGTGCCGTGGCTTCCCTCTGTCTCTTCTACAAGGAACTATTTCAAGAGTTCCGACAAGCTACGTCCCAGATTGCATGAATTTAAGCGAGCTACTAGGTTGGTATCTCAGCCCCATCCGTTCACTGTCGAAACAGTTAAATGTAAAAGCTCCCCAAATATCTTCTTCTCTCACACTTCCCGTCTGTGTAACTCCCTTCCTTTTGCTTGCTTCCCTACTATCAAATTTTCGTGGGGCCAAGCAAGCGCAGCGAGGTGCAGCGAGGCGCTGCAAAGCGCGCTCGTGGAGTCAGACATTAGCCATTTTGGTGAGATCTTCTGGTAAACCACCACCTTTATTATTTCTGTAATCTTGTCTATGCTGAAATCATATATTCAAGTGTAATGTCAAGCGACATCTTCTAATGCCTTGATCTTGTTCTCCGTCCTTCTCTGTATCATTTCCTCAATCACGCCCCTTTACTCTTGTTCTCAATACTCTGTAACCCCTTGCGAGCTAGCGACATTCTTGCCAACCAACCACACTTTTTGAAGTGCCGAATCCAGATACCTGGTGTACTACGTGCCACAATGTCCTCAAACGACCCTCCACAGGCTTTCAATTCAGAGTTGTCCTTCTAGACCAGTTGCCATCAAAGCCTATAGAAACACATCTGTCCTGCTATTTACCTATACCTGAAGGTAGACGAGGATTAATACCTTTCCCAATGTTATTAATACATAAGTGAATATAATGGATTCGACTGAAATTCGAACTCGGCTCTCCATTACGCCAACGTGGCTTCTGAGATATTTATATATATAATAGGGGTTTTCAAAACAGCGTCTTCTAATGCTATTAAGCATTACTCTTCTAGTACGAATTGAGTTCTCCAAGCCGCTGGAGTATTCCGTATAGAGAAAAACGTTAAAATTCCTTTCCTTTATGCCGCGGAACGATGGTCTAGGGGTAAGTTATCAAATCACTCGGGTTTCGATCCCGGTTTGGAGCAATCGAACGTCAAGTCACACTGATGAGCTGTGATACGGCGAAACAAACTCTCTGTGTTTGACTATATATATATATATATATATATATATATATATATATGTGTGTGTGTGTGTGTGTGTGTGTGTGTGTGTGTGTGTGAATAAAGTAGACAACAGAAAACAGTACTTAGTTTTTGGCAACGCGTTTCGTCATCTGACTTTAGAAGGCAATGGATGATATAAAAAAGACAAATGTATAGTTACTCTAAATAAGTCATGTTTTATTGACTAAGTTTGTACTAAATACAGAGAATATACAATGGGGGGAGGAGACAAATATTCGTACATATGCAAATTTTCAATTTATTGTATTTCCAACTAATGTATACACATACTTCTCATATAATTTACTCTGCACAAATGCGTAATAACTGTTCTGAGAAAACAGAAATTAAATTGATTTAATAGAAATAAATCCCATTTATCCAATTTAATGGGTGAAAAAAGTATTCGTACAATACAAAAAAGAATACCTAATCTACATTTAATACTTTGTAGGATATTCTATAATTCACTTCTAGAGCATCACTGGTGTACTTTGTAAAATTGCCACCGATACCTTTGCATCGTCTATAAACCACAGGTGCGCGTTCGTCAGCATTTGTATTGCTCTTGCTGATAAAATTCCGAGCATAAATATCTCATTCCTTGTCCGGGTGTCTTTAACGAACCCGCACTGTTTTTGTCCTATCTCTGGCCTCATTTCGTTACGCGCGATATATATTCCTCAGATTTCGGATGATGAGTTTTTTTCTGTGGCTCATTAGGCTGATTGTTCGGTGGTGTTCACATTTGTTTGCTGCTGGTTTCTTAGGCAGGGCTGTGAAAATAGATCTGCTTAGATCTTCCGATACATCACCAATGTTGTCGATTTAATTTATTATTTATGTAATCTTGCCAGGGCTGAAATCATCTAAGGCTTTCAGCATTTCTGTTACTGTTCCGTCTGGCCCTGTTGCTTTGTTTCAGATCAATTTGGCCAGTACAGCTTCCACTTCGGGTTTTTAGTATTTCCGCCCCGTCGATATTTCGGTCTGTTGCCAGTTTTTCTCTTTCATCGTGGAAGAGTTCTCCAGTACATTTTTTCTTTCGCTAATGTGAGCTATCAGTCCTTGAATCTTAAGCAGCTTGTTGATTTTCATGTGTTCTGACCTTGTTAGTTCCCCTCTTTTTTATGCATGTCTCCTTTATCTGTTATATCCATTCTCCCTGTTTCTGCACATTTTTCGTTGAGCCAATCTTCTTTAGCGTGCCTGAATTCGTTTCTTATTTCATTATGTAGTTTTCTGTATTCCGTTCCCTGTCTTGGCATTGTTTTCTGTCTCTTTTGCACCATGTCGAGAATATCATCTCTGATCCATTAGTATTTTATTCTTCCTCCATTCTCCTTTGGGATGATATTTGTTTATGTCACTAAAGCTTCTCTTAGTGTGTCCCATTTCGAGATTCCATTTCCATTTTGTCCCTCGTATCTTGTTTCAACACTGTCCATATATTTTTCCTTCAGGATCGACTGGTCCTGGTGTCTGTTATATTGCAATTTGGGTGCTACATTAGGCTTCTGCAGTTTCTGTAGTTTCACTCTTAGTTTACATATAACGGAGAGGTGGTCGCTTCTGCAGTCGGCATTTGGTTAGGTTTTGCATTGAACAACTGCATACAGAAGGTAGCGTAGAAGAGCGAGAAGAAGGGACTAAGGTTAAACTAAAAGAAGACGATGTATGGACAACAGAAAAAAATGATGTGCCTGAGCCCAAAATGGAATTTACAAGTCGGTAATATTAACATCAGGGAGGTACAGATATTTAAATATCAGGGAAATGTTCTAGCAGGATGACAGAACAGGGTTTGGCAGAAATATCAAAAAGTCAAAATTTTTTAAGAGTTCTAAGGGACAGGCAGAGGTGGAGTGCAATGATCGCCTACGTCCTGAAGGGGAATGATACGTAAAAGATGAAAGTATCACCTCTTAATTGCTTCTCTTAGTGTGTCCCATTTCGAGATTCCATTTCCATTTTGTATTTTGTTTCCACACTGTCCATACATTCTTCCTTCGGGATCGACTGGTTCAGTAGTCTGTTTTATTGCTCGGTGGTTTTGCTAGAATGGAGTCACAAGTCAGACTGTGTGATCTCTCCAGATAATGCATTCTCTCTCAAAAACGGTAACTAAGTTTTGCTCACTATACTTGAAGTATGACCCACAGTTGGGCTATTGTTCTATTGTTTATTGCTACATTAAGCTTTTGCTGTTTTACGTATTTTCACTCTTAGTTTACATATAACGGGGAGGTGGTCGCTTCTTCAGTCGGCATTTGGATAAGTTTTGCAGTGAACAACGCCATACAGAATGTATGAGCGTAGGAGTGCGAGAAGAAGAGACTAAACATAAACTAAAAGAAGACAAAATGCATAGTCAACCGAAATTGTATTCAGAAGTTTGTTTTCAAGTAGCGTCCGTCACGAAAAAAAGAAAAGTACTGGATGTTAAAATTAGACACATATAAACTAGGGTTCAACAAAGACTTGGGAATTTTAAATCTGTATAAATATTTCAATAGTTAAAAAACTTTTTTTTTAGATATAGTTAAAAAAAAACTTTTCAAACAACATGTAAAATATTATCGTTAGATTTACGTTAGAAATATTCAAACACATTTGCATTCCACATCACGTGACGTCCGCGTCTCGCGACGGACGCTACTTGAAAACAAACTTCTGAATACAGTTATTTAATTTATTTCTGACGAAAGATCGGGGCAGACCTGAAATATCAAATATATATATATATAAAAATATAAATAAATACTTTCACCAAAAAAAACATTCAATTTTTTTCAGTTGTTTTCTCCATATATATATATATATATATATATATATATATATATATATATATATATATATATATATATATATATTATATTATATTATATTATATTATATTATATTATTTTAGATATATTGATGGCATTTCCTTATTATGGACTCATGGATCAGAAAAATTTAAAAAAATTTTTACTTTCTGCAACAACTTCCACCATACAATTAAATTTACCATGGAGCATTCATACACATCCGTCCATTTCTTAGACGTTATGATAAAATTAAACAAACATACACTTTCTACCAGTCTATACAACAAACCCACTAACCTGCATAAATTCCTACACTTCAAAAGCTGTCATCCTCTTAAATTAAGAAAAATCTATCGTATACAGCTCATTTCTAAGAATCAAACGCATATGCTCAGACCATCTAGATTTTCTACACAACATTAATAACTTAACAGAACAATTCCTAAAATAAATATAATATATTCAATAAATATAATAAAAGAAGCACTAAATAAAACTATCCATATAAATCGTAACACACTTCTCACATACAAGAAAAGTCAAAACAACAATCGGATTCCCATGGTCTTTAACCACAATCAATATTCCCACACACTTGTTCACAATTTAAAAAATGATTACAAGAACCTCCAATCAAACAAAAAATCAAAGACATTTTCGCTAAACCATCCATCAACGCATAAAAACAAACACCTAACTTATCAGCTATCCTCACCTCTACCAAATATCTAAATAATACAAACCAAACAGGAAATTATAAATGTAATAAAACTCGTTGCCTAGTTTGCAAACACTTAATAATCGATAGTGTATTTTCTGTACCCAACTCCAAAATCAAAATACATCCACCTCGCCTCACCTGTGATAGCCATAATATAATTTACTACTTATTCTGCACAATATGTCCTAATAGTGGATATATTGGAAAATCTGGAACTAGTTTTAGATTTCGTTTCAACAACCACAAACTAACCATACGTCAAAACAATCCTTATTCCCCCATAGCTGAACACTTTAATCAATCAGGACACTCATTAGACAACTGTAAATGTTTATTGATAGACTCGGGTTTTAGCTCAACATACACACGAAGAAAGAAAGAGAAATACTGGATTTTAAAATTAGACACATATAAACTAGGGTTAAACAAAGACTTGGGTATTTTAAATCTGTATAAATATTTCAATAGTTAAATTTTTTTTTAGATATAGTTAAAAAACCTTTTTAAACAACATCTAAAATACTATCGTTAGATTTACGTTAAAAAATTCAAACACAGTTGCATTCGACATCACGTGACGTCCGCGTCCCGCGACGAACGCTAATTGTAAACAAACTCCCAAATACAGTTATTCAATTAATTTCTGAAGAAGGACCGAGGTGGTCTGAAATATCAAATATATAAAAACATATAAATAAATACATTCACAAAAAAAGCATCCAATTTTTTTCTTTTAATTTGCAAATCTTCAGTTGTTTTATCCATATTATATACATATCAAGAAAGTATACGTGACTTGTCATTATGGTATATATATATATATATATATATATATATATATATATATATATATAAACACACACACACACACACACACACACATATATATATATATATATATATATATATATATATATATATATATATATATAAATTGCCACCAATATGTCTTTTATAGCAAAATGACCAATAATATTTTTTATCTGCAATAGAAGTCATGAAACTATGTTCAAAATATTTAGATTTAGTTATTAAATAACCCATAAATGTGTTGATATGCCGCTAAACAAAATCGATCTAACCAATGGATAACAAGTTTGTTTTGTTAAATCAATTACGACTGAATAGTGAGTTCGATCCTCAGTAGATGTTTCATACTTTCGGCCTTCTCCGAAATTTAAGCTACGTTTTGAAATCATCAAATATGTTCTTGCAAATAGTTCTGATGAAAATGGATATTATAAACTGAAATTCATATCGCGTATTCGTCTTATAAATTCAAATATATCTTGAATTCTTTACAAATCTCAGTTAATACCGATTTGAGGTTTGAAAAATTATATTTTCATAAAATATATTCTTTAGACAACAAAATGATCCGGATTTTGACCTGTAAAAATTTGGACTTTCATAACTTTCTCGTTTCGATCTTTTTTTAAAAAACACGTAAATAAAAACTGACTTAATACATACATAACCTGTAGGCAAAGAGATAAATTCCTTCAATAACCAGATTTTAAAAACTAGCTCGTTTAGAAATGGGTCCCCGGGAATTAAGCTATAAAACATTGTATATTTTCTGGAATATTGGAAATGTTACCGAAAAATAATGCACAGAATACGTACATGTATCAATTTCTAAGGAGTGATAGTTGGTTTCCATAGAAGACAATAATAATAATAATAATTTTTTACTAGTAACCCAGACTTAACAAATAAAACAACCATCATTTGAAGAAGGAAAGATGGCGTCTATAATTTTATTAATCCTGCAAGTTAGTTTCGTGCAGTCTTGTCATTCGTAAAATATATCGGGGATTTAACATAGGATCTCTTCTGCGTGTCTTTTTTAGTATAATACTATAGTCATGTTATTCACACGTAACAGAATATTCTATATTTTTTATATATTAATCTTGTTTGCATCTGTCACGAAAGAGGCGGGGATACAGAAAAGAAGAGAGGGAGAGGGAGAAAGATTTATGAAATTATTTTGATTTGGGGCTCAGAAGAGCACGAAGGGAAAGAAAATCGATCATTTTCCAAAAGTTATGAACTTTTTGGTATTCGGTGCGGTACCGAGAAACGAAGGCGAACTTTAATTCAAAGTTTTCGTTCTTAAAGAATGGATTTGCAAGAGAATAAATACGACAGGAAATCTATGGAAGAATGGGAATCGCATAATGAAAGAAAGATTATATACATTTTGGATTGGAAAGGCTTATGATCCTAGAAGCAAGACTTACACAAGAAAAATAAACATCTATACATAAAAACCGTATCATCAAATGTATGTAAAAATGAAAAATAAAATAAAAATAACACACACACACACACACACACGCGCGCGCTCGCGCCTCACACCTCGTCTACGCCACAACATTGTTCACATCACTGCCCTCACCAGTTCTAAGAAACTTAACATTTTGTCTCTACCAATCCTGATGGCAACTTAAAAAAAAAAACAAAGTTGGGCTATATTTCTTTCAAAAAGAACTTTGAAAAATTCCTGAGGAAATTCCCCACCCCCTTATCGGAGAAGGACTGAGAGCCAAGTTCGAATCCATTACATTCACTTACTTGGGAAAGGTTTGAATCCTCTTCTTCTTTCTCCAGCTATGGCTAAATAAACTGGGTTCTATAGCCTTTGATAACAATTGGACTAGGAGAAGGACAACTCCTCTGAATTTAAAACCTGCAGATGGTCGTTTAGGGACCTTGTCGCACGTAGTGCACGAGATCTCTGTATTTGTCCCTTCAAAGGTGTGGGTGGTTTGGCACAAAACCTTCACCACTATAAACAAATCTCATGTGCTGGTGTCTAGCTGTCGGTTCCTAGGAACTGAGCTGCTTGACCCTCACACGTCGAATACGACGAGAGAGTCGATTATATATATATATATATATATATATATATATATATATATATATATATATATATATATATATATTTAATGATTCATGGTGCCTCGCATATATATTTATATATATATATATGTATATATATATATATATATATATATATATATATATATATATATATATATATATGAGAGGCACGATGGTGTAATGGAAAGCGGAGCGGATTGAGGAATATGAATTTTGGATTGGAAAGACTAACTTATGATCTTAGAATCAAGACTCACACAACAAAAACAACCATCTATGTATAAAATCCGTATCATCGAATGTATATAAAAATAAAAATAAATAAATAAAAAATAAAATAAAATAATTACACACACGCGCCTCACACCTCGTCTACGCCACAACATTGTTCACATCACTGCCCTCACCAGTGCTAAGAAACTCAGCATTTTCTCTTCACCTATCCTGATGGCAACTTAAAAAGAATCCAAAGTTGGGCCATATTTCTTCCAAAGCGAACTTGAAAAATTCCTGGGGAAATTCCCCAACCTCTTATCCGAGAAGAATTGAGAGCCAAGTTCGAATTCATTACATTCACTTAGGTGCTAATACCCTTAGGAAAGGTATGAATCCTCTTCTTCTCCCGTTTCCAGCTATGGTTAAATAGAAGGACAGACCTGGTTCTTTAGCCTTGCATGGCAACTGGTCTATCGCAGAAAGAGATGACAACCTACCGTAGGGAAAAATCTGCCTCGTCAGTCATATATCGAAAGATACATGATCGCCTAAGGCGCATAACTGACTGACTGACTTTCCAGTCGAATCCATTACATTCACTTATGTGCTAATACCTTTGAAAAAGGTATGGGTTCTCTCCTTCTCCCCACAGCTATGGGTAAATAACAGGACAGCCTGGGTTCCTTAGTTCTGGTTGGCAAAGAGTCTACCGCAGAAAATCTGACTCCTCAGTCATGTATCGAAAGATACATGAACATCCAAGCGTGTAACACGTATGGCATTTAACTGACTGACTGACTAGACTGGCGACGAGGTCTCACCAATTTAAAGTCGAGCTGGCCAGATGTAGCCGTAAGTTCTATGCTAACAGTTTCTTTTCTCGCAATTCGCGCTGGTGGAATTCACACGCGGCTCCATGATTCCCAGCCAACTTTGATCTTTAAAAATTTAAATACAATGTCAATCGTTATTTACGGTTTTTTTTTTATTGTTCTTGTTCCTTAATAATCTTTATGTTTTCTAATTTTTTTCACTCTCAGTGACTTTGTGGCTTTACTGCCTTGCATGTGGTGAAATGAATAGAAAACAAATTGAAATGCAATGTCAATCGTTATCTACTGTCTTCTTGATTACTCTTCTATTGTTCTCGCTCCTTAATAATATTTCTGTTTTTTTTTTCTTATTCTTTCACACTCAGTAACCCCTTGTGTCTTAGTGGCTTTACTACCTTGCATGGGGGGAAATGAATAGAAAACAAATTTGAATGCAATGTCAATCGTTATCTACTGTCTTCTTGATTACTCTTCTATTGTTCTCGCTCCTTAATAATGTTTCTCTTTTTTCTTATTCTTTCACACTCAGTAACCTATTGTGTCTTAGTGGCTTTACTGCCTTACATGGGGTGAAATGATTAAAAAAGAAGAGATTCGGCTCGTCAAGACGCTTGCAGAAGAACTCAATATGATGTATATTGATTAGCAATAGATAAAAATTATCATTAATAATCTTAACTGACGTCAACGTCGTTTATATTTCATAAAAATGATATAAATGAAAGTCCGATATTATGATTAAATGCTTTCCAGCCAACTTTCATCTGCTAAAATTGAAATGCAATGCCAATCGCTATCTACTGTTCTCCTGATTACACTTTCTCTGTTCTCTCTCCTTGGCGATGTTCCTCTTTCTCACTAGTCCACACCCAGTATCTTCTTGCGTCTCAGTGGTATTCCTGCCTTGTTTGGGGTGAACTTGATCAAAAAGAATAATAAAATAATAATAATAATAATAAAACGACAAGGTAGTAATGGAAACAATAGTAATAATGATAACTGTTAGCCGAAGAAAAAAGAAAATGGTGACAACGAAGAATGTTCTGTTACAGAAAAAGAAAAGAGAGACCACGGGGAGACATTGTTCGGTGAAGAAGAGGGCGAAAGAAAAGAAAATGGGTTTAGAAATGAAATCTGATTTTCACTTCAACTAATGCCAGTCAACCACACCCAGTAAATCTTGTGTGTCTCCCCACCTTCCCATGAAACAAACCCTTCCGCGACAAATCCATCATACGAAATGGAAACGATAGGAGATTATCCTCCGGCAAGACGATTTACTTCGATTCTCAAGAGACCCTTGTTCTGTCGTCTTTAGCTGATTTTAGAAGTATGTAAATATTTGGAGACACAATAGAAATATTATACATTGCATTAAACACTCTGATTGACAATCGACGTAACACTCGTGCAAGTTTTATCCTAAAAGAACTGAAGCGGTTTTTGTCTTATAGCAGGGTTTCCCAAATATTCTTGAGTCATCGCCCACTTTCACATGGGAAAAAATTCCACTGCCCACCTGTATATTAAATATTCAAATGCAGTGATGGTTAAGTACATTTTGATGGGTACTTTTCTTTCCTTGATAAATTCGAGATGACGAATAAGTAAAAACAATTTTATGTTCAGTACATTAGTCGGACTATTGTCCTCATCTTTGTCGCCATATTTGTCACAACGTTTCGGCCGTTGTACGCTCCGGCCTTCTTCAGGTGGTTGGAATTTCGAACTTTATGTTAAATAAAAAAATACCCTGAGGTCAATTCTTTATTTTACTCGCAACGTTGTTCTTCGTCTTCCCATATAAGATTTTCGTCCTAGGTAAGACGATAAATTAAATCCGCGTCCTGGCTGAGATGATAAATTACATCCGACAGCAAGGCCTCTGATCAGGAAGATTTGATGAGGGTGGAACTATCTCTTAATTACTGGTGTTCCCAGGTCCATCTTGATCTGGGTGGTAGTACCTGCTACCGTCCCAACTATGGGCAAATAGTTAATCCCCAACCTGGGATCAAAACACTATGAAAGTTTTAAAATAGGTTTTAATACCAGCAGTACATATTTGGAAAAAATTACCAGGAATGTATTTTTGAAGAAAAAATTATTACCAGCAATACATTTTTGAAGAAAAAAATACTGACAGAAATATATTTTTGGAAAAAATATTACCAGCAATAAACATCTTGTTGATATTAAAGTGTCCTGGGTAAGACGATAAATTACATCTAACAGCAAGTCTACTGCTTAGGAAGTTTTGATGAGCATGGAACCTCCTCTTAATTGCTGCTGTTTCCTGGTCCACATTGACCCTGTGTGGTAGCAACTGTTAGGGTCCCGGCTATGAGCAAATAATTAACCCCCAAAACTAGGGGCAAAATCCTATGAAAGTGTAAAAATAGGTTTTAATACATATTTTGAAAATTATTACCAGCAATACATTTTGTAAAAAAATATTACTAGTAATATAGTTTTGAAAAAAAAAATACCATCAATACATTTTTTGAAAATCTTTAGCAAAAATAAAAATCATGTCGGCAGTAAATATCCCATTGGGGTTGATATGTCATAAAACAAAATAACCCAAAGGAAACCAAACGTGTCTGATTTATATCCGAAGAAAAATTTTATTTTGTCTGAAGAATTATTTCAATGTTAATGACCTTCTAAACAGTATAAAAAATACAGGTATTCCTATCTTCCAATATAGGTCTCCTTTGAATATGTTTTTTTCGTATAGCATATGCTGAAATGCCGCTTTGACACTCAAATTTCTATATTGCCTATAAAAATTTCCATTCGTCCACCATTTTCTGTTCAGTTGCCCGTCCTCCACCCAACAGATGAAATCGCCCGCCGGTGAGCGATATCGCCCGCCGGTGAGCGATATCGCCCGCCGGTGAGCGATATCGCCCGCCGGTGAGCGATATCGCCCGCCGGTGAGCGATATCGCCCGCCGGTGAGCGATATCGCCCGCCGGTGGGCGATATCGCCCGAGTTGGGCATCTCTGACTTCGAACTTTGCTTTTAGGAAACCTTTCAAGCGCACCGTGGCTTACTGCCGCATCACATTGAAAGATTCCCGTACGATTGCCGAATTTACGCAACTTTGACACTGGTTAGTTCCTAGTTGGGGGATCGCTTGTGAATAGCACCTGGTATATGCTTGGATGTGCGGGTGGTGTTTTGAATAATGGTTTCGAAATGTTAATCGGGGGGCCAAGTTTCAATTTTCAATTTGGTTCGTTATATTCACTTTCGCGCAATATCGTTGGAAAAGGTATGTATCCATTTCTCCTGCCGTCAGCTATGGCTTAATTAATAAAACTTGTATTTCAGCTATTATTATCTCCAAAAATATAATAAACTTGATATTTAGAATTTGGTATAAAACCCCCATAGGTGTTGATATGCTGCTAAACAAAATCAACCAACCAGCAAAACTCATCAATGATATTATTTCTTCAAAAAGCGTATTTCTTTAAATACAATTTTCAAGCAGGGACGGTTAAAGTCCTCACCAACTTCCCTGCCTTTTGTTGTTATAAATAACCTTGTTCTTGTTCTTTAATCAATTCATGAATTTCGTAGGCTATTTGCTCTTCCCTCTGCTCTACTTGCTTCATGATACATATTTTGGGCTTGCTTCGGCAATTTGTTGGAGATTCGTCTCCAACTAAGCTAGTCGAACTCTCTGCCTTCGGGCGGAGAGGAACCCAGACGAGGCTATGTCGAAAGACAGAGTCTCGTCTGGGGAGGTAGACAACTACACGACACCGTTTTTTATGGGGTCTATGGGGAATTTTTGACCGAGCGCACGGGCTCGATTTTATCCCGCATTACAAAAGGCCTCTTGTGGCACATACTACCTCGCGGGGCGGTGAGATAAAAAACCTTGCTTCATTATATACTTAGGTCCCGTGTGTGCTATATTCTCTATGCTTTCTTTTCTCATTACGTTTCTCAGAAGTTTCAGCTGTTTTTTTTGGGGGGGGTGTAAATAACATTTTATTTGAAATTCTTATTTTCCTTAAAATTCCCATTCTAGTCGCATCGTCTGTCCATGTTCTCCTCAGAATTGGTCGGTAGAAAACATCTCTGTCACTTCCTCACTATTTATTTATCACTATTTATCGCGGAAACCCGAAGGCCCTCCTGCAGCAATCATAGATTTCGGCCGAAAACCGACAGAGTGATCAAAAGTTGAACGGGCCGGTACGCTCAAAATCTCAGTCACAATGTTTTCGTGCCTGTACGGACTCCAAATAGTTCCATCTACCGAGTTTCACTCACAAGACTTCGGTCAACTCGTTGTATGGTCTTCAGACAATATATAACCATATTGCGCCTTCAGAGGGGTCCTCTTCACGCTTGGCCTATATTCTCAGATAGTCACTGATATGACAAATCGAGCGTGGTGATATTCGAACCGGAATCTCAAAGTAGGAACAATAAATTTCAAGCTACATAGCCAATAAACATTAGCCGTTTCCTTGTGAGGAAACATTTGACATTCAGTGCCCAAGCAGGAAGAACCTCAGTCGGAAAAAAAAACTAATAAAATCTCTCTTAAAACAATTTTTTCATTTTTTTAGAATAAAATGTTTCTATAAATACAGTTATTTTTAATTAATAAAATCTTTTTCTTAAAACATTTTTTTGTTTTTTAAAATAAAAAACCTATCCTTTAAAACAATGTTTTTTAATAAAATCTTTCTAAAAAACAATTTTTCGTTTTTTTTTTACAAATTCATTTAATAAAAACCGTTTTTGCCTTTTTAATAAAATCTTTTTTAAAATACATTTTTACGCTTTTTCATAAAGCAATTTTTTGTTTTAATTAATAAAACTTTTTCTTAAAGCAATTTTTCGTTTTTTTTTAATAAAGAAATTTTCTTAAAAGAATTTCTCGTTTTTTTATAAACTCTTTACATAAAAGAGGTTTTTGGCTAAGATTTCTTTTACTTACTTATAGCATAAAAAATATAGTATACAAGCATTTCTTAACAATGGGTCCTCTTTTTATCATGTCTTTAATGAAGTTATCGACGTCACCGATAAGTTACGAGGTGATGACAGTTAGTATGGATGACCAGAATTGACAGAAATTTACGAAATCTATCTGGATCCATTTTTTTTCTTTTTAACTACCTAGTTTATATTAAGGCATATCTTTTATGTAAACTCTTTCATGTAAAATCTTTCTCTTAAAAGGATTTAAATATTTTTTTCAATGAAATCATTTTCTTTAAACCATTTTTTTTCATTTTTTTAAATAAAATCTTTTCACCAAACTTTTTTCATTTTTTTTTAAAATAAAATTTTTCCGTAAATCCAAATTTTCGTTTTTTTTTTAAATAAAATTCTTCTGTTGATTATTTTTTTAAAATCTTTCACTAAAACAATTTTAATAACAGCTTTATCGTAAAATAAATTTCTTTTTTTAAATAAAATTTTTCTCTTATTTAAATTTTCCTTTTGAAATACATGCTCATTTTTTAAAAACTATTTTCAAAAATTAACTTACTAAAGTTCAGTAACTGTTATAGCTCTTTCTTCTATTGATGGTGGCTTCATTACTAGACCTATACAGCTTTAGTTATATAAAATAGTATGTGGAGTGAATGTAACCGTAAGTTCTATGCTGACAGTCTCTTTACTCGCATTTCCCGCTCCAGGATTTCCGGCCAACGTTGATCTTCAAAAAATTAAATTCACTGTCAATCGTTATTTACTGTATATTTGATTACGCTTTTTTTATTTGTTTGTTCTTTAATAATGTTTATGTTTTCTAATTGTTTCACTCTCTTGTGTCTTAGTGGCTTTATTGCCTTACATGGTGTGAAATATTTTTTTTAAATCAAGCAAGAGATTCTGCACGTCAAGACGCTTGCGGAAGATCTTAACCTGAAGTACAGTGTTGTTTGATAAAAGTGACTCACCTCATCCTTTGAATTTAGCTCAACTTTCGTTTCATCAGAGAAGAGAATATTCTTCCAGTCTTCTACGGTGAAATGTTTGTAATAGTGTGCCCATTCAAGTCTATTGGCTTTGTTGGCTTTGCTTATTAGCGGCTTAAACCTTCGTGTACAAGATTCGTAGCCTTGTTCTAACAGCCACCGATGGACTGTTGAAGAGGCAAGACTAACACCTTGCTCTTCACTTAGACTGGCTGCAATTTCTTGGCTAGTTATTCTTCGCAACTTATCCCTTGATTACCCTGCCAGTTCTATCATCAATCTTTCTCTTTCGCCCCCTTGTTTCTTTCCTTGGAGCAGGAGTGGCATCATTATGTTCCCTAAGCACTCGAGAGACAGTTGATTGCGAGGTTAGAACAATTTCTGCAATTTCTCTCCTAGACTTGCCTGCTTTTGTGATGGCAATAATAGATGCCTTAAGTGGTTCTGATGCGTGTTTGTATCCTTTCATCTGGTTAGTGACTTGAGTGGCTATTTCAAGCTGTTTTTATACTGTACGAGGCTTCCTGGAATATTCTGGCATACTCTAGATTTAATTTAAGCTGTTCTAGAATTCTATAGAATATTGTTCTGATTGTATTGTAAAATAGTTATCAATATTTTGTCAAAAGCTCTTTAAATTTACCAGTTTAATCATTAGAATGCGATATCTGAGTCACTATTTTTGAACGTATTTTTTTCATGAATCTCATTTGTATCCAAATTTATAATTATCAATGGAATACCTTAGGGTGGATAAACTTTTTTACTAGATGGTCGGAAAGGGGTTTTTATATTAGTAACAATGAACAAAAAATATTTTTATTAAAACAAATCAGGTGAGTCACTTTTAGCGAACAGCACTGTACCCCTTACCCCTTCCGGACCACCTAGTAAAAAAGTTTACCCACCCTAAGCTATTCTATTGATATATATAATTTTGGATATAAATGACATTTAGGGAAAAACTCACTAATTTCCGGCAACTAGTACTCAATAGAAACGTAACCGAACAGCTTTAAATAAAGAATAATAGAGGTATAATTTATTTATAATAGGTAATATAGTTCGAAATATTTAATAATCTATGGGACCTCCTTTATTCTGAGTAACCTTTTCAACCCTTTTTGGCATTGACTTGATTAGGTTCTGGCAAATCTCATCTCCAAGTATTGAATTCCATTCGGATATGAAATTCACAATCAATTCCTCTTTATTGCTCAACTGCTTTCTCGAGAGCCTGTACTCAGGGAGCATTATCCTGCATAAAAATGAGCTTGGTGGGGGCGATTTGCACCCTTTCAGCAGAAGGGAGCAGACAAGACTCTAAAATTTTCTTGTACAGCTCGCTCCTGAGGGTCTTTTCAATAGGTTTTAAGAAACCAGTTCCATGAAAAGAAAAGCATCCTCAGAACATTATACTGAACGGATGCTTGACAGTACTTACTTCTAAAATTCAAAGAGCTTTCAAAGCTTCTTCTTCGGATTTTAGATCGCTTATCCTTTGAATTTCGCGCAACTTTCGTTTCAACGGAGAAGAGAAGATTTAGTATAAAAAACAAAAACAGGTGAGTCACTTTTATCGAAAAGCACTGTATATTGATCAGCAATACATAAGAAAAAACTCGCTACGTTTAAACATTATCACTAATAATCTTAACTGACGTTAAACGTCGTTTATAGAAAGGCATATCAATCCATCAAAATCCGATAATATGGCTAAAGGTTACAATCTCTCATTTCCAAACAACTACTATCCGGTTGCTTAACTCCATAAAACACTGGCCTTCCGTTATTGTTTCATTATTTTCTTTCTACACCGTCATCGCATTCATCTCTAAAGAAACAAACTATTGTCGATAGTTTATTCAGAATTAACGGTCCCATTATTTTAATAAAGAACTACGCGTGGTCAATGTTCCGTTGTTTGGTCAGTATGGCAGCACCATAGGGAGTCAAACTGGTCAAGCGTTTAGAATGGACATTGGTCACTAACGTTCAAGATGTCGGCACGGATATGTCAAAGCTACAAATGAAGCAAGCATCATTTTTCTTTTTAGTGCTTTTTCTCCTTCTTTATTCTCGGAAGAAAAGTCACTTGGGAACGTTCATTGGGTTTAGACTTCGAAAGGAATTCATGTGAACGCGACTGAAAGTTATTAATGGTGTCCTTAGATAGAAAAAGGTTGAATATCGGTGCCTTGGGGTGGATGTACGATGCTAGGATCCATGGAGGCACAGTAAGAATTATGGTCTTAAAACCACGACAAGAAATTTAGAACATCGATGTAATGGGTTTGGGGCGAAAATTATTGGTTGTTTAAAGACAACCGTAATCGAGATACTGAAAAGTTGATCAGTTTTGTCTATACTTTACTTCTATGCATTATTATAATTTAAATATACATTGATTCATGCATTATATATATATATATATATATATATATATATATATATATATATATATATATATATATATATATATAGGAGTAGGGTAACCTTTAACTTTAAAGCACATCTGCTAAAGGCAAACAGAACTAGATTAATTCTTAAACAGTCCATTGCCGAGAGTTTAAAAAACACTGAGTAATACTATATATATATATATATATATATATATATATATATATATATATATATATATATATATATATAAACGGTAATACTCGTTTGGAAAACCTCAGATAGCTCAACTTGTAATAGAACAAATCGGTACCCGAGGAAAAAATTAGGAATAAAAATAGAAAGAACCAAGAACATAAACACAATACGAAACAAATCGTCAAATGTTTAAGCTCCAAGTTCAAAGAAAAAACAAACAAACGAATAGAAAGACTAAACGTAGAGTGCTCAATGCGCTGAGTCGAGCGATGAACTAGACTAATCCGAAGGAGAAATCTATCTAGGATCTTCAGGGTTTTATATATATATTCAGTTTTACCCTGAAGATCCGTTTAGGTGAAACCTAGGTAGGTTTTCCTGGCTCCTTAAGATTATATATATATATATATATATATATATATATATGTAAAGAATGGAAATTTTTTGTATTCATTTATCCCAACAAACGGAACAACGTAAGAGCACTTGACGATAATAAATAAAAATATAATTAAATTTCCTATATATATATATATAATTATCTATCTATCTATCAATCTATATGTATATATATGTGTGTGTGTACCCGTGTGTGTATGTGCGTGTGTGTGTGTGTGTGTATATATATATATATATATGTATGTGCGTGTGTGTATGTGCGTGTGTGTGTGTGTGTATTTATATATATGTGTGTGTGTGTGTGTGTGTGTGTTTATCTAAATAAGTGTGTATAAATTTTGCATGAACTTATGTTAATGTATTTATGAATTATGAATACCTCCACTGAATTGTCGATACC
>OZ038512.1:7448406-7453406 GCA_964036315.1 Acanthosepion esculentum
CAGGTTAGGTTTCAACTGTTTTATGTATATAGCTTCAAGAATTTTTAGTTTTTGTTTATTGTTTTCATGTTTAGTTATAGTTGTGTTTTTAACGAGGATTTTCCGGAATTGTGTATGCGGCCAGGCATGTTGTTTTAAATGCCTAAAAATGTTAGAGTTATCATTCAAATGTAGTGTCAAGCGTCGTGAAAATGGGGTTTGTGGTGGGACCAACATAAATATCATTTAATCCGTTGGAGATACAATCTCCCAGAGGGCACTTGAATTTGTAAACTATGTTGTTTTTTTGCAAATCACTAACGGTGTGGGGGATCATTGCGAATAATTGAGTTGGATATACTAGATTTAGTGTAGTATATGAGTAACTTATTTTTTTGCTAGGATCTGTTGTAGATATATTAGTATTTACCAATTTGTTTAGTATATTTCCATCTTGTTTATAATTAGTATGCATTTGACTACGATATAGGAGATTAATAGGTTTGAGATTAGTAGAAGCAGTATTATGTACTATTTGTTTAGTATTGAGATTTCTAAGAAAACATCTTATTTGTTCATCAACTATATAGTTTGGAAAGATATTATTAATAAGTGTTTGTTTAATATTCTTTAGTTCACTGTAAAAATCTGTTTTGTGGATGAATTAGTTTCTGCACGATGTATTAGATTTTTTATAATTGCTATTTTGTAGTAATATGGGATTTCGCTCTTGTAGTTAAGTGTACACGAATTTATGCTGGCGAAATAGTAAATTTGTAATTATTTGTGCTTAACAATATATCAAGGAAAGGAATTTTATTAGTATTATTGAGTTCATACGTGAATTTAAGGACAGAATTATTTTGGAAACGTTTTTGAATTTTTTATTGTGGGGAAACAAATATTCGTACACAAGGAAATTTTTAATTTATTGTATTCCCAACTAATGAATAAAACTAACTGTACAGAGATGCATAATAATTAATATGCATAGATAAAGAAATAGATTTGATTTAGTAGAAGTAAATCCCATTTATCCAATTGGATGGGGGGAAAATATTCGTACAATACAAAAAAATGAATATATAATCTTCATTTAATACTTTGTAGAATTGCAATTATACATTTCTACTGCATCCAAACTCTTCTTGTTGCTCTTAAGTAATGATTTGCAAATTTTAGTTAGTATTTTGTTCCATTCTTCTTCGCATATGGTCATCAGATCTTGGATGTTTACTGTTTATGCTTTCTCAATACATATATATACAAATAATACAAATATATACAATAAATACAATACATTCATATATATATATCTTACAAGTAACAATAACACATTTCTAAGAACAAATTTCGGATTATAAACTACTCTTTTGATGTCCTGTTATTACCTGGAATTATAAAACAACAAATATTTTCTTACCTGATGATATCTGTAGGAACAGATGAAAGTTCGTAAATATATCAAAAAAGACCTTATTGAACTGGAATTTATAAACAGGGATCATAACATTCATTTACAGGTTCGGGGTTAATGTATTTTCGTAAATTGTTTGCGAAGGTGTATTCTCGCCATTTTTATCATTAACTTCTATATCTGTTTTCTGTATGAATGATTCATTGTAATGTAAATTGAACTGCACCACATACTTGATATATATATATATATATATATATATATATATATATATATATATATATATATATATATATTAAGTATATTAGAATAATCAAGAAGCTATACTAGCCGCAAACCGCCTGCAAACAAAAAATGAGTTCAGCAGATATACAAAAATAGAAACGGGTGTAAGACAAGGATGTGTCTTCTCACAGGATTAATTCAAACTATACAGCGAAGCGATTTTGAGAGAACTTTAAATGCTACCAGGATTCATTATTACCGGCCACAATGTTAACAAAATAATGATAGCAAAATACTGCATAAACTTCTACAGAATTTAGTCAATGGAAAGCAAGAAGAAAGGATTAAACATCAATTGCCAGAAGACAGAATGCATGGTTGTTAGCAGCAGACGGAGAAGAAATAGAAAGAACGATAGCAGAGGGACGTATATATTCTTGCAGAGAGTGCATCAACTGACGTCATCAACTGACGTCATCAACTGACGTCATCAACAGTTTCAACAACACCAGTGGGATCAAAACTTGAGACTTCGTGCTGGTGCAACCAAAGATGGCTTCGTAACAGGTTTGCCCAATTTTATTCACAAGGCTAGAATCAATGCGTTTTATGCTGTCCTTTTAGTGCCGCATGATGGGATTGCGACTAAAGGGCAGATTATTAACACCAAGAAGTTACCTTCCTTACAGATCGACAATGTTGAGATTCGAACCCGGGTATCTTGGTCTGAAACTAAACTCTCTAAACACCCTGCCAGTTGTTATATTAAAGCTTTAGCTAAAATATATCTTAATACCCGAAAGTTGTGATTTCAATCAAATCGTCTCGTAATCCATTAGCAATAATAATGTTAATATTAGATGTTTCCTTATAAGGAAACATTTGGTATTCATTGATCGATCACCAAGTGCTTATTTCGGTTGAAATTTATAAAATATTTAATCTAAATATTTTTTTCAGGAAACTAGGGTAAAAATATCAATTGGAAATGCTAAGCAAAACTTGATATATTTGGAAAGGGCATTACAATAATTAAGAACCTACAATGGCAGCAAACCGCCAGCATAGGGATAAAAAGTAAGTTGAGCAGAGTAAAAATAGAAAGAGCTGTAACAGAAGTCGTATATTCCCGTCGGATTTGTTCAAACTATACAGCGTGCCGTTTGGGAGCGATAACATAAAGACGAAGTTTATTAAGTGCTACAAGAGCTAGGATGTTTTGGAGAGTCATGACCGCCTACATTCTGACGAGACATGGCACATAAAAAAGAAGAAAACTAAATGTACTTCTCGCTTGTGGAACTCGCTTCCGGCTCCATGCTTTCCAGCCAACTTTGATCTTCAAAATTTTTAAATGCAATGTCAATCGTTATTAACACTTCTCATTACACCGCTAGTGTTATCGCTTCTTCGTAACATTTTTGTTTTCTAATTATTCCTTGAATTTAAACGTCCTACGAGGCTGGCATCTCGTTCCCACCCCTTCACCGTTGAAACTGTTAGATGTAGACGTCTCTTCTACTCCAATAGCTTCATGTCTGGCACATCTCGCCTATGGAACTCCCTTCCCTATTACTGTTTCCCTGACAAATACAATCTCCAACGGTTTAAGTCTAGCGTCAATCGTCATCTCCAGTTGCCTTGATCTATCCACTTCCCTTCTCCACATCCTTTCATTTCACATTCCTATCTGCTCTCGCTCTAAATCTTCTCTAACCCCCTTGCCTTGATCGACCCTCCGTCCTTCTCTTTCTCCACATCCCTTCCTTTACCACTCCTATCTGCTCTTCCTCCAACCCTTCTGTAACCCCATGCGTGATAGTGGCCACCAGCCTTGCTTGGGGTGATACGCCTAAAAAAAAAAAAAAAAAAAAAAAAAAATTCCACCCCTAGTAACCCTTATGTCTTAGTGGCTTTACTGCCTTTGCTTGGTACAAATTCGATTAAAAAATACAAAACTGTAATTGGTATGAGACATGAATATGTCTTCTCCGCGGATTTGTTCAACTTGTACCGCGAGGCGATTCTGACAGAACTAGAAGTCCTACCTGGATTTATTATTGACAGCCAAGATCTTAACAACATAAGATATGCAAATGACGCACTGTTGATATCATTCCCATAAACAATACTACAAAAACTCCTACAGAAGTTAGTGAAGGAAAGCGAGAAGAAAGGATTAAACATCAACTGTAAGAAGACATAAGTCAGGGTTGTTAACAAAAGGATGAGTCTAAAGTGTGAATTACAAATCCGAGATACCAAAAGCAAACAAGAGCGGAAATTTAAATATCTAGCAAGTGTTTTAGCAGAGGACGCAATGTCTGATACTGAAGTCCTATGACGTGTTGAGATAGCCAAAGAGGCCCTTCTCAAGCTATGCAAAGTATTAAAAAATAGAAAAAAATCGCTAGAAACAAGGAAATGTGTACTAAACTGCTACATGATATCTGTCCTCCTGTGTGATAGTAAGTGCTGGACAGTCTCCTCAGCAGTAGAAATATACTTCTACAGAACGATGGTGATTATACCATGAACCAAACATGTGAGCAACGACGAAGTTTTGGAGAAAATAGAAACGTAAAGGAACCTGATACTTAATATCAGGAAGAGACAGGTAGAGGATTCTGGGGCACATAATGAGGAAGGAGGTGTTCGAAAATATGACACCCACAGGATAGATAGAGGGCGAAAGGGAAAAAAACGCAGAACATAGTGAGCTTGAGTAAATGGATGGCGAAACAGTTTTTTAAGAGCTGTAAAAGACAGGAAGCTGTGGAGAGTCGTGATCGCCTTCGCCCTGAGAGGACACGACACATAAAGAAAAAAAAAAAAAACAGAGAAGTGTCATTTTTGTTTTGGTGTTGTTTTTTTTCTAAAACCGATTCCTTTTGACTTGCATTATTTACATTATTCGGACTGTTATCCTCATCTTAATTGCCATATTCACAACGTTTCGACCATTGCATGCTCCGGCCTTCTTCAGATGATTGGACTTTCATACCGAACTCTTTATTTCGTCCACTGGGGATAGACTGTTCTAGTTCTACGTACCATGCCTCTTCCTGATGTCTCAGTTATTTCCCTTTAACTCACCTCTCCAAGTTTTTGGTTCACCACTGCCGTGGCCTAGAAAATACGAAAACTTAAGGAATCAGCACATATTCTAGGCCACAACAATATCCTGAGCCGGCTAATCATAGGAATGAATACGATATGGGAACCAGTAATAAGGAGTGCTAGAGAAATTCAATGGATAACAACAAATAATTGCAATATGAGCTCTGGTAAAAAATGAAATAATAATAACAAAAATTGCAGTATGAGCACTCGTAAAAATGGTTGATGAGATATTAGATTTATAAATCCCAAAAATTCA
>OZ038512.1:7458406-7460906 GCA_964036315.1 Acanthosepion esculentum
TCTATCTATCTATCTATCTATCTATCTATCTATCTATCTATCTATCCCAGTCTGTTCATAACTATCTATCTATCTATCTATCTATCTATCTATCTATCTATCTATCTATCTATCTATCTGTCTATCCTTGAGTATAAGCGTTAATATATAGACGTGAGTATCTATCTATCTATCTATCTATCTATCTATCTATCTATCTATCTATCTATCTATCTATCCCAGTCTGTTCATATCTATCTATCTATCTATCTATCTATCTATCTATCTATCTATATATCTATCTATCTATCTATCTATCTGTCTGTCTATCCTTGAGTATAAGCGTTTATATATAGACGTGAGTATCTATCTATCTATCTATCTATCTATCTATCTATCTATCTATCTATCTATCTATCTATCCCAGTCTGTTCATATCTATCTATCTATCTATCTATCTATCTATCTATCTATCTATCTATCTATCTATCTATCTGTCTATCCTTGAGTATAAGTGTTAATATATAGATGTGAGTATCTATCTATCTATCTATCTATCTATCTATCTATCTATCTATCTATCTATCTATCTATCTATCTATCTATCTATCCCAGTCTGTTCATAACTATCTATCTATCTATACTTGTTCATATCTGTCTGTCATCTATCATTATTCGCTTTATATACGGTCTTAAATTTGATTTTTCTAATCATCCAAAATTATTGTTTATTAGAATTTACTTTAGAAAATAAACATTTTCCGAAGAAAAAAAGATGTCGAACTTATAAACACGCTCACTTTAATGCAATTTTCCACACTATAAGCATTATCTTTAATTATCTCAATGCGAAAAATATCAGTAAAAATTATATTTCATTGCGATTCCAACGTCTTAAAAAAAATTACCTTTTATTTTTCGAAACAAAGAAATGCAGAGATTCTTTTTCAGGAAATTATCCATTTGGATGAGGCGCAATTATTTTGGATTTTTCAAGGCAAAAGAAAACCTTGAGGTTTACAAAAAGGCAGAGATGAATTAGATTTGGAAAGAGGCTTTGTTAATTAACTCTAGGATTAAGTTTAAGTTGTTTAAGGATTTCTCAGTAGCAATTTTTATTATTATTTGGAACAAAGCCGGTCTCCTTATCAATCTCTTATGTTTCATTTGTTTATTTATAGCTATCTATCTATCTATCTATCTATCTCAGTTTCATTCTTTCTTTCTTTCTATTTTCCCAGTCTCTTTATCCCTTTCTTTCTTTTTTCTTTCTTTATACCCGAGTCTATTTCTATCTATCTATCTATCTATCTATCTATCTATCTATCTATCTATCTATCACAGTTTCTTTCTTTCTTTCTTTCTTTCTTTCTTTCTTTCCGAGTCTGTCTGTCTTTATCTATCTATCTATCTATCTATCTATCTATCTATCTATCTATCTATCTATCTATCTATCTCAGTTTCATTCTTTCTTTCTTTCTATTTTCCCAGTCTCTTTATCCCTTTCTTTCTTTTTTCTTTCTTTATACCCGAGTCTATTTCTATCTATCTATCTATCTATCTATCTATCTATCTATCTATCTATCTATCTATCTATCTATCACAGTTTCTTTCTTTCTTTCTTTCTTTCTTTCTTTCTTTCTTTCTTTCTTTCTTTCCGAGTCTGTCTGTCTTTATCTATCTATCTATCTATCTATCTATCTATCTATCTATCTATCTATCTATCTATCTATCTATCTCAGTTTCATTCTTTCTTTCTTTCTATTTTCCCAGTCTCTTTATCCCTTTCTTTCTTTTTTCTTTCTTTATACCCGAGTCTATTTCTATCTATCTATCTATCTATCTATCTATCTATCTATCTATCTATCTATCTATCACAGTTTCTTTCTTTCTTTCTTTCTTTCTTTCTTTCTTTCTTTCTTTCTTTCCGAGTCTGTCTTTATCTATCTATCTATCTATCTATCTATCTATCTATCTATCTATCTATCTATCTCAGTTTCATTCTTTCTTTTTTTCTATTTTCCCAGTCTCTTTATCCCTTTCTTTCTTTTTTCTTTCTTTATACCCGAGTCTATTTCTATCTATCTATCTATCTATCTATCTATCTATCTATCTATCTATCTATCTATCTATCTATCTATCTATCTATCTACCACACTTTCTTTCTTTCTTTCTTTCTTTCTTTCTTTCTGTCTTTCTTTCTTTCCGAGTCTGTCTTTATCTATCTATCTATCTATCTATCTATCTATCTATCTATCTATCTATTACAGTCTCTTTCTTTCTATTTTCCCAGTCTCTTTATTTGTTTCTTTCTTTTTTCTTTCTTTATATCCGAGTCTATTTTTATCTATCTATCTATCTATCTATCTATCTATCTATCTATCTATCTATCTATCTATCCCAGTCTCTTTCTTTCTTTCTATTTGCTCAGTCTCTATTTTTCTTTCTTTCTTTCTTTCTTTCTTTCTTTCTTTTTTTTCCCGATTTTATTTTCATCTATCTATCTATCTATCTATCTATC
>OZ038512.1:7468406-7480906 GCA_964036315.1 Acanthosepion esculentum
GGTATGTAATTATTCACGGTAGATATAAAAATAGTTACAGGTGTTTCATCACTTTTCAACCGGCATTAAATCATTTTTCTTTACCACTGTTGAACCGCTGGCTGATCATTTCGTCATTTTTCTCGGCAACCGGTAAATCGGTTGTCAAGGCTCAAAGTGTTAATGTCAAAAATATATCTTTGCTGAGTAAAATGCTTCGATACGAATATTAAAGTCTTGGTTACTTTTCTTCGTCCACAGTTAACCATTATGAAATAGTATAGGTTTTTGTGCCAGCATTTTTTTATTTATTTCGCGATCGATAATAGGACAGTAATAGTAGATTTACAGCAGACATTAGGAGATCCTCGGTGATGGACGGGTTAAAGTCACAAATATCGAATTGGATGAATGTATATTCTTTCGTCCTTTTTATATTAGTAAACAATTGTATGGTTTCTGCTGTCTTATGCCACTGATTAATTCCTAGAGCATCTTTCGTGTATTTGAATGTTCTTTCAAGGATGTTTTTTGCTGATTTTATCGATATAATTTTTAGTTGGTTTAAGTAATCGGTATTTAGAGTTGTTTAGGAAATTTCTTTTGTGGTCTTCAGCTGTGATGAATTCTTGCTGTTTATGGAATTTGCAAATATTATCAATTTTTAGTTCAAAATTTCTTTTCTTGGCTTCATCATTGATGTTATTTTGCCAGTTGTTGGGCGAATTTTTATAAAAATAATTTCCTTGTTAACAGTTTTATGGTGCATATCCACGACGATTTTGTAATCGTAACCCACTTCTTATCTGCCTTGATAATTATTTTGTTAGACGTTTTTGAACAAAGAAATGTCCTTCAGCATGTTTTGCTCTAGATTATTGGTAGTTTTAGCGAATTTAGATTTAAAGCTACTAGATCTTTCTCGATGTGGAATAATAGATTGTGACTTAAATCCATAAAACTCAGTATCATTTAAGCCGTTATATTCGTTCTTGTGTTTACAGAAGAAGAGTTTCCACCTCATATATATATATATATATATATATATATATATATATATATATATATATATATATATATATATATATATATATATAGCTGTGATGCAGCGAAAGAGTAATGTCTGCGAATGACAATTTAGCTCTTTAAAATATATTTTCAATTGAACACTATTGAATGACAAGCTAATACTTAAAACAAAGTTCACCTGCGTAAATGCGAAGCTCTTCAGTAAAATGAATGGAGCACTATGGCTGCTTGGCGTATGTTTACGTTTGTAAAAACAATACGCTAAATTTGGGTGACTCGCGCTGTCGAGTAAAGTTAGCTCAGTGGTAGAAGCTCTGACTGACACCAGTCAGTTGGGTTTCGATCCGAGCTTGAGGCATTCGGTTGTCTAGTCGCACTGAGCAGCTATGTTACAGCGAAATACATATATATATATATATATATATATATATATATATATATATATATATATATTTATATATATATATATATACATATATATATATTATATATATATATGTATATATATATATATATATATATATATATATATATACATATATATATATATATATATTACTATATATATATATATTTTATTATTATATATATATATATATATATATATATATATATATATATATATATATATATATATATATATATATATATATATATATATATATATATATATATATATATATATATATATATATATATATATATATATGATATATATATATATATATATATATATATATATATATATATAGATATATTGATATCAATTTCAAACACACACACGCATATATATGATCCTGGAATTATATATATATATATATATATATATATATATTCCAGGATCATTTTTCAACTTATTCAAGATGATCTTCGCCCTCTCTAAACTTTCAACTTTATGTCTCGGAGTAAAAAATTAGCTCACAGCTTTCACGTACGATTTCATTTTCAAGTCTTTTTTCACTACCCCTTGGACTGTCATAGGTGAAACTCCTCTCTACATGCCAAACGTCTTATGAATTGAGTTGGATCTTTTCTAATTGATCTCTTTAGGTCTAAGTTGAAATGATGATTCCTCTCCCTGTTGTGACTTCCTGATCCAGTTTTCCTTCCTACTGTTCCCTCTTTTTTAAAACTTATTTACCGTTCTCTTGATGGTTCTTGAATGGACTTTGGAAATTGAAGCCAGAATATGAATTTTGGTACCATTACCGAAGGCCTCAATAATGTTTCCCACTCACCATTGATCTTTTGAGAAGACAGTGTGATGACACACAAGTTTTTACCTGTTCTTTTTCTAGCTGAATAACTCAAAATGTTTCTCTGTGATTCTTACGACAAATGGTGTTAAGATGGCTAATTGGACAATTTTGCTGTTGCATCATCCGGTGTGTGTGTGTGTGTGTGTGTGTGTGCGTGTGTGTGTGTGTGTATGTGTCCGCGCGCGCGTGTGTGTGTGTGTATTTGTGTATGTGTGTGTTTTTGGTTAATACATGTGATGATTGTAGAAATATATATCTCTTTGATGTGAATGATTCGTTAGCCACATGTAAGCAGCCCAGTCATCAGTTTTCATTATTGAAAAAATGGCTGTATTCACTGTACCGCTCCAGTAAGTACCTGACTCCTCTCCTCTGCCTTTACAAGAACCAGATCAAGGCGAAAATGGAGTATTGCTGTTTTATATTGGTAGGAGCTGCAAACTCATCACTTTCCAGTCTTGGTAATGACCAAAACGTCTTATTTCCCAACTTACAACCCCTTCTCACAGACGGGCCGTCTCAAGGTTATCACTATTCTATCGCAATTTTCATAGAAAGTGGTCAGACAATCTACATTCTTTAGTTCCCCCAGTTCTCACATTCGCTGCTAGAACCGCACATTGTAGTGAATCCCACTTGTTTCCTTGGTATTCCTTTTTTGAGATGTAAATTCCTCCTTGACAACTTCTACTCAAGAAATCATAGACAGACACTCGATTAGACATTTTCCACGATCCCTACAATCTTCATCTGTTCAAGTCTCCGTTTAACACTTATCTTCCTCACATATCCTCATAAACTGAGCTTGTTGCTTCTTCCTCTGTATACCTCTATTTCGAGTGGCTCTTGGGCCTTGTGAATTCATTTTATTCAGTTCACGCATATTGCACCACTGTGGTCACCACTTCCCCCATCTTACAATCGTCGTTCATGGTGACATCCAAGGTATTATAGCACACTGGCTTGCAGGTTCCATTTTCCCCGGAGGTCTTAAGGTTAACCTGTACCTCCTCTGAACTGTAGATTTGTTTTGGTAGTTACCTTCTTCTAGCCTTTGCCTAAAGCAGTAGGGCCTAAAAGGTAGCAAGTGGTTTTGAATTCAGAGTTTTTTTTCTCTCCTAGACTGATTGCCATCCAAAACAACTCAGTCTTATCTACTATTTTACCCATAGCGGGAGGGAGAAGAGCTGGATTCATACCTTTCCTAGTTGATATTAGCACGTAAGTGAATGTAATGAATTCAAGTGGAATATGAACCCGGGTCTCTGATTCCTTAGTCTGAGCAGATAGCCATTAGTCCACCGCGAATATTACGGCAAATAAAAAATTGTGTCATATTGGTAGAACATTGACAAATTACGATCAGTACTATGCTGGAAATAATTTAACATCTCGGGTGTGTAAAAAGACTTGCAGAAACTGTTCTGGCCTCATCAGGAAAACCCACGAGAAATATCGAATGTTAACGTCTTGATTATGTCCCTATTTTCGCATCGAGTTGCATGTGCTATCCATTATTGTTGTTGCTGCTGCTGGTGGTCTTCTAGGGATGTGGTTTCTGTTGTTTAGTACAGTTCTTTGTTTGTGATTCTGCAGCGCCAGTCCAAGATATTCAAAGAAGGATAATAAGACCGTCAAGTTTCACTTGTTCAAAGCCCTTTTTCATGGATCTTAGAAAACATTTAGTACACAACTGAGAGTACATTATTTACATTATTCGGGCTATTGTCCTCATCTTTGTCGCCATATTTATTACAACGTTTAGGTCGTTGTACGTCTTCTTCAGGTGGCTGTAATGTTGAACTGAACCCTTTATTTCGCCCACTGGGGTAGACTGTTCCATGTTTAATAGATGTCAGTTATCAGTTCTCCACTGCCTTAACCAGGTATTGAACTCACACTCTTCGGGTCCTGTCACTGGATCTAACTAACGCCTTTATCCATTGTGCCATGCCTCCTTGAGGACATCTGTTTATGAATTTCTGGGTATTATAAACCTAATGTCTTCAGCATCTGACGAAGGCCGGAGCGTACAACGGCCGAAACGTTGTAATAAATATGGCAACAAAGATGATGACAATAGTCCGAATAATTTAAATAGTGTACATAATACATTCGTAATATTCTCAGAAATATAGGCAGATACTGAAAGGCTGAAACGTTGTGATAAATATGGCAACAAAGATGAGGACAATAGACTGAATAATGTAAATAATGTACATAATACCTCATCTCAGAAATATAGGCAGATACAGCTGAGAGTTTACATATTTTTGAACAGGTTTGGCGCCATTCACGATATCCATATGAAAGTTTTAAACGGACGAGACAATTTAAGAACATGAGTTTCAGGTTGATGATTTGGTTTCATAGCCATTTGCGGTGTTCGGCGAAACTACCTCATTGACTAGCTATTCTATATTCAATTTCCTTTTCTCTTGTACTTAATTCGTTATAGCTGATCCATACGCTGAGGTATCTGAAGTCTTTTATACTTTTACTAATTAAACATCCTGAATTTTCATGATGGATTCAGGATAGGTGTCAATCATTGCGTTGATTCTAATTCCTGATCACATCTTCGCTTTTGAAAGGGAATGTTAACAGTAATGGTAATATTAACCGTTTCCCTATAAGGAAACCTTCGGCTTTCATTGATCGAGCACTTAGTACTGCTGTCGGTTAAAATTTATAAAATTTTTCTCTTAAAACAATTTTTTAGGAAAACAGGTTTCTCACGTCCTGTAGCTGTTATCGCTCTTTCCATTATTGATGACAGTTTCCTTCCTAGCCTTTTATTTGAAGGAGTGGAGAATATCAGTATGTTTATTATCCTATTATATGTGCAATCCATGCTTTTTTTTTTAATATTTCCCTTGCAGATTCTGATTCTTGAAGCGAAATAAAATTAAAAATTTTCATAGAAAAAATAATTTCTTATATTAATATTTCCTGACAAAAAGACGCCAATCCGCTCAGAATTCTTCATCTAAAACCTGATAAATTCATTGAACGTTTCTGTGGGTGAATTTGTTTGGAGTGGTGGTAATGATAATGGTAGTAGTAATAATAATGGTAGTGGTAATAATAATGGTATTGGTAATAATAATGGCAGTGGTGATGGTAGTGGTGATGGTAATAGCAATGATAATAGTAATGATGAAGCTAATGGTAATGGTAATAACAGTGATAATGGTGATTATAATGGCAGTGGTAATGGTAATGGTAATGACAATGGTAATGGTATATTGTAATGCTTATGGTAGTGGTAATGATAATGGTAGTGGTAATGGTAATGGCAATGATAGTGGTAATGGTAGTTGTGATAGAAATGGTAATAATAATGGCAATGATAATGGTAATGTTAGTGGTAATGGTAATGTTAGTGGTAATGGTAGTAGTACTGATAATGGTAAATGGTAATTTTAGCCGTTTACTGTACTACTTTTGATTGCAATAGATTTCGGAAAATAGAATTTTCAACTCCAGAAGCTGTGATCGATCTTTCCAGGAATCAATGGAGGATTCTTTCTCTGCCTTTTGTTTGGGGTAGGGTGAAACGCCGCCCCCTTAAGTTACACGTGCTATCCGATAGCTTTTTTCTTTCTTTCCTCGCAATTAAACGGAATAGCCCATCATTTATCTAAGGTAATGCCAGTGCGTAAAACATGCCCTCAATCATTTACTAAGTAAGGAACCAGCATAATAATAATAATAATAATAATAATAATAATAATAATAATAATAATAATAATGATGATTTTGAAGATGTAGATGAAGATGATAATAACAATAATATGATAATAATAATAATAATAATAATGATGATGAGGATTTTGAAGATGATCGTAATAATGATAACGATAATGATGATATTAACAATAATAATAATGATGATGATGATGATGATGATGCATGATAATAATAATAATGATATGATGATGATAATATGATGATGATCGTGATAATAATAATAATGATGATGATGATGGTGATAATAATAGTTATATCGATGATGATGATGATGATGTATGATGATGCTGATGATGATGATGATGATGATGATGATGATGATGATGATGATGAGGATAATATGATGATGATGGTGATAATAATAATGATGATGATGATGGTGATAATAATAGTCATATCGATGATGATGATGGTGATAATAATAGTCATATCGATGATGATGATGATGATGATGATGATGATGTTGATATGATGATGATGGTGATAATAATAATGATGATGATGATGGTGATAATAATAGTCATATCGATGATGATGATGATGATGCATGATAATAATAATAATGATGCTATGATGATGATGATGATGATGATGATGATAATAATATGATGCTGATAAGAGCCATGATGATGATGCATGATAATAATATTAATAATGATGATGATGATGTGTTGATGACGATGGTGATAATAAGTCATAACGAAGATGATGATGATGATGATAATGATGCATGGTAATATCAATAATGATGAAGAGTATGTTGATGATGCTGATAATAATAATAATAATAATAATAATAATAATAATAATAATAATAATAATAATTCACTGTGTTGAAATTAGTAAATATCAAGCTTTCAAATGTCTAACGTGAATCGAGTTTATTTTTTTCTCGCCAATGTAGATTTGGTTCCTGAGAAGAAAAGTTGTTTTTTTTTCTGCTGACGCCAGTTCTTCTATGAAACATGTCAGTTTTTTTAGCAAATTGTCAGATATTTCCACACACACACACACACACACACACACACACACACACACACACACACACACACACACACACACACATATGTATTAGTTATCTTTTGGGCTCATTCCCCCCAGATATGCAGCTGGAAGAACATGATTTGCTGCAATAGAATGCGAACTGCATATTGCAGTGATGTTGTCAGGGATGGTAAGATTTTAAAAGTTCTGGGGATAATGGGAAGGGGTTAGTGAGCTCTTTGATAAAGGCAGCTTATAATTCAACTTGGATGCATACTGTAGAATTTGATAAAGCGAAAAATGGCTTAGATATCTAAAGAATTTTTGTTTCACTTCTCTCTCCTCTCTATCTCTCTCTCTCTCTTTCTGTCGCAGTCTTTTGATTCCTGTAGGCGCGACAAAAAGCATTCCTGTAATTATTAGGAGATAAAGAAAAAAAATAGAAAATTAGGGAAATAACGAAGATGTGGAAAGTTAGTGTGGAAGAAAAAAAAATTTAATACGTCAAGAAAACAAAACGGTGAACAAATTGTTAATGTGAGCGTACAGTTTTACAATGTTCCAGTCACAAGCATTATCTCACTATGTATGTATTTGAAAGTGTTAGATAAGTATACGTAAATGTTTTTGTTTATGGGGTTATATGAAATTTAGGGATGAAATGAGATGGAAAATAATACACTGATAAAATGAAGGAGAGATCAATATAAAGTGTGAAATGTAAGGACGGAAAAGAAATACGACGAAAAGAAATAAAGAAGGAAACGAAGTTAAAAAAAGAAGTGAAGGGGAAAAAGAGCAAAAAAAGAAAAGAAAAAGAAAACGAAACAAATGAAAGAATATAAAAAATATATGGGTAAATAAATCGAAAGAAAATGAATAAAAGAAAAAATATTAAGACGTTAGAAAATGAAAATTATTATAAAAAAACACGGAAAACGAAATAGGGGCGTGGAGAATTTAAAAAAAAAATAAGAAAGAAAGAGAAGAAAAGGAATCGAAAGAACAAAACGAAAGAAAGGCCAAAAAGAAAGAAAGACAAAAAAGAAAGAAAGAAAAAAGTAAAGAAAGTGAAATAAAGGAAAGAATATTAAAACAAAATAAAGATAAAAACAATGAAAAATAATAGAAGAAAAGAAAAAATATTAAGACGTTAAAAAATGAAAATTATAAAAAAACAAAATAAAGCGAAAAACGAAATAAGGGTGTGGAGAAAACTTTAAAAAATAGTGGGAAAGAGAAGAAAAGGAATCGAAGCGACAAAAAGAAAGAAAGACAAAAAAGAAAGAAAAAATGAATTCACAGTTATACAAAGAAAGAAAGGATAAAATACAGAAACCCAAAGAGAACGAAAGAAAAAATGAATGAAATAGAAAATATTAAGTCGTCAAGAAATAAAAACTTAAAAAAAAAGGTGTTAAAAGAAAGAAGAAGAAAAATGAAAAAAATACGGGAATGAAAGAAAAAAAGAAAGAAAAAGAAATATAAAGAGATTTTATCAAATGAGCCAAAAAGGAAGAAAATGACGGAAAAAATGAAGGAAAATAACTATTCAAATTCAGAGAAAGAAACCGAAAGAAAAAAAAATAATAAAAGAAAAAAAAATACCTACTCGTCAAGAAATTAAAACTATGAAGACAAAAGAAATATGGTAACGAAGATAATAATCTTTATGTATGTGTGTATATATACATATACATTTATATAACCTAAGAAAGAGAAAAAATAAATAAATGAAAAATATGAGATGGTATGAAATTAAACTTATTTAAAAAAAATTTAGGTAAAATGAAGGAAAGACAAGGTCAAAAAAGAAAGGAAAAGGAAAGAGAGAAAACTCGTGGAAAAAGAATAAGAGAGAAAGTGGGGTAAAAATAGGAAAAAAACAAAAGAAAGAATAGTTTTTTCAAAAAAATCTTTTTAAGGGAAAAAGGCCAAAAGAAAAGTCAATAAATATAAAATAGCAAGGAGTCGGGAAATTAAAATTATTTAAAAACTGGTATCAAACGAAAGGAATTCGGCGATAAAAAAAGGAAAAGAAGAAAGAAAACGAAAGAAAAAAACAATAAACAATGAAGATAAGAAAGTCAAACGGAAAAAAGAGGGAAGAAAAGAAACGCAAATACACACACACGCGCGTGCGCACACACACAAACATCTATCTATCTATCTATCTATTTATCTATCTATCTATATATATATATATATATTGATGCAAGTTTTGTCTATTTTATGTAAATTCTTTTCATATCGTCTGATAAGCTTAATAACATTATCATTAAACGAAGAAAAAATCACAATATTGATACATATATATATATATATATATATATATATATATATATATGCAAGTTTCATTAAAAACGACAGGCAAGGTACTAAGTTTAAGCTTTTTATTTAATTTTTCTTGTGTTCGAACAAGAGCTTTCTTCTCTGGACAAAGAGCGTATAAAAATTGCCCAAATGTTTTATAGTTCCGAGCGCTTTCGGCTATACATTAGCCCTTATCAAGGATGATTCGATTTTTCAGCTTAATTGAGTGTGTACATTATGTGTATATCTTAGTGTGTGGTAGGGATGTTTTTAATTTCCGAATACGGTTAGCACATTGTGGCCTTGTTCGTAGTTAATATTGTTAAGAGTTGGCTTTTTCTTTTTTATTATTAAAGTTTCCATTATATTTAATCTTTTTTTTACAGGTGGATGCATTTATTATATTTGTGTTTTCTACTAGTATATTTCTATATTGATAATGGCATAAACGAAGGATTGCTACCTAAATATACAACTATATATAGGGTGTATTGCCAGACATGAGCAAGTGGCAACACTGCGAGACAGTGACCTTGAGCAAGTAAACATTTCGCCATTGTAGTAACGAGAATGAAATTCACAGTATCGCAGCTGAGATGTTGCAGCAGTCAATGAGGAATCTCAACAGCAGATTTCAAGAATGCATTCGTACAGGAGGACGCCATCTGCAGGACGTAATTTTAGAAAAATGAAAAAACTATCATTGTTTCTTAAATGGCATGTTTTAAGGTTTCAATTACTATGAATTAAATATTTGTCTTCCATCACTCTTCGTTTTATTGGATTGTTAAAAAGTTCCCGTTTTTTGGGGTCACCCTATATATATATATATATATATATATATATATATATATATATATATGTGTGTGTGTGTGTGTGTGTGTGTGTGTGTGTGTGTGTGTGTGTGTGTGTGTGTATTTAGACAGCAATCCTTCTTTCATGCACATTTCATTAAAAACGACGGACAAGGTGCTTTTATTTAGTTTTTTATATAATTTCTCGTGTGATCTAATAATGTTTTTATTTTCAGATGATAAATTATATAAAAACTGTCCGAATGTTCTTTTTATCCGAGCGCTTTCGGCTATACATTTAGCCATTTTCAAGGATTATATTTCAACTGTTAGAATTAGAAATAGTTTGTTATATGCATGTTTTATAAAATGTTTCATTTTTTTGTTTCAAAACACGGTCAAGATATTATGTCCTTGTTCAAAGTTAATATTATTAAGTGTTGGTTTGTTTTTATTAATAAGGCTTCCATTATTTTTAGCCTTTTTTGAATGTGGATGATGCTATTATATTAGTGTTGTCGACAAGTATGTTCCGAATAGTGTCCGGTAGGTGTCCATGAATATTTAAATGAGATCTAATTGAGCTATGGTCAGAAAGGTGTAGAGTTACTCTGCGTGTTAAACAATTTGTAGTGTGGCCTATGTAATTATTTACGAAAGGTGATTCTTAAGAAATACAATTCCTTAATGGTGATTTGGATTCGTAAATAATGTTTCCTCTATTTAATTTTGTTCTAGGAGGTGAATTATTATTTTTAACTATAAGGTTAGAAGTTTTAATTTTTTTATAATAAATAATTAATCTAATTTTTTTGCTATTGTCAACTGGTGTTATGCATTTTTTATAATGTTATTAATTCTGCATTCATCCTGTTTATAATTTTCGTTTTTAATGAAATGTGCATATATATATATATATATATATATATATAGATATAACATTTACCGGCCTGAATGTCCGAGAAATTTTCATAGAAAATTTTCGTTCTCCGACAGGAATCGAACCTGTATCCTATACGGAACCGTCATTTCGCGTGACGTGCCCTAACCGTTTTCTATATATATACTTTCGTAAATAATTACATAGGCCACACTACAAATTGCTTAACACGCAGAGTAACTCTACACACACACACACACACATATATATATATATATATATATATATATATATATATATATATATATATATATATATATATATATATATATATATATATATATATATATATATATATATATATATATATATATATTGAAAAATAAAAATTATTAAAAAAAATAAAATCTTCAGACACACTGGGCGGTAGATTAATATTCTTTCGTTTATATTATTATTAATTCATTTAGATTCTTCGATTAATTTCGGCCAACATGGCCATCATCAGGAGAAAAAATATTTCTGCTTGCTGGTAGCAGTAAACTACAGAAATCAATGTCTTGATGGAGAAAATGAACTTTTGTCTGTAGTTTTCTTTTTTTTTTTTAAATCTTTTTAATATGAATTTTTCAACATTCCTTATGTTGGTCAAACAGTCTCTTTTAAGTTGTTATTTGAGATAAGAGCTGGATGGATCCATGCTGCTCTGAATTCCCTTGGTCATTCTGACAGTTTTATTGGTATATTTAAATTAATATCTATCTATCTATCTATCTATCTATCTATCTATCTATCTATATATATATATATATATATATATATATATATATATATATATATTAATTTAAAGAAAAACAGACCACTTTAAGTTTCCATTTGTAATAATTTATTTCACCAGAGAATTTTATTTTTCTGTGGATCTTCAGACTTCACTTTCAAAAGGTGAAACGAAAAATGAATTTAAAATTTACACTTTTGACGGGCAGTATTAAGCTTATATAAGTTGACATAGAGTGTAGTGAGGAATAGTGTGAGAGACATGGTCGAGTTTAGAAAGGAAAGGGAAAGTTTTAAAATTTACTTTTATATTTCTTTTTATTATAATACTTAACATTGAGCTCTCAGGATTTCATCCCCCTTGGGGGATTATCCATACGGATTAGCAACATTTTCGTTACTTATATACATATATATATATATAAACTTTAAAAATTAGGAAGTCGGATAGAATACGCGGCCTTGGTTACGGCCATACGGTCTCAGTCGGCTAATTCTATTAACTGATCATCCAAAGCTTCATTTAAAAAAATAAACCCAAAGAACGCTACATTATTATTTTTCAAAACTAAATAAATAGACGAACGCACGACAGTCAAACGCACGACGTTGAGTGTAATAGAAAGAGTGGGGTAGGGAGAAGCAAGAAGAAGGAAAAAAAGAAGAAGAATGCAGAGAAAAAGAAAAAAGAAGTAAGCAAGTGTATTCGTAAATGTATAAAGAAAAGAAGTG
>OZ038512.1:7483406-7486163 GCA_964036315.1 Acanthosepion esculentum
TTTAAATTGGACCCAAATGTAGCTGTTTTGTTTTTTAAATAAGAGAAAATTGTCATACATATTTTTTTTAAAAGCTGACACATGATTTTTAATTATATATTTTATTATGAAAAAAAGCATTTTGTTGCTCTCGTCAAAATATCGTTTAACCTTGATTACTGCAGCGCGAATTTTTGGTATTCATTGCAAAAGTTTCTCAAAATATAAGTTTGTTTATTGGTACTAATCTTTTTTCAATAACTGTAAGGACTCTTTTTAATTTTAGTTCCTTTTTCTGTCAAGTTCCTCCCTTGTTAATTCTGGGGAGGCTTCAAACTTTTGAACGGTCGTGTAACTATAATGATTTAAAAAATGTGTACGAAAGAAACAAATGAATAAGAGATTGATATTTATGAGTTAGGAAGAATGAATTATAAAAGTGAAACGAAAGAGGGTCAGGAAAATAAACAAAGATGAAATAAAATAAAGAAACAAACGAGATAATTGTAAGAAAGAAAAAATGAATGAAAAGAAAGGAAGGAATAATTTTAAAGATTACAAAAAGATGAAAAAAATTGGAAGGAAAAAAGACATTAATACGGCAGAAAATGAAAATGATAAAACATGACCTGGAACAAAAACGGAGAAGCAGGAAAGAACAAGAAAGAAAGAATGAAATAAAGAAAGAATGAAATAAAGAAAGAATGAATGAAAGAAAGAGAGAGAGAGAGAATTAAAGTAAGATAAAAAGTAAGCGAGAAAGAAAGAAGAAGCGGACGACAAAAAAAAAGAATAAGAAAGAAATAGAAAGAAAGGATGAGAGGAAGAAAGAAAGAAACCAAGAGAGGAAGTGAGAAAAATAAAGAAAAAGAAAAAGAAAGAATAATAATACAAAGAACGAATGAAAGAAATAGCGAGAGAGAGAAAAAGAAAGAAAGGTGAAAAAGAATTAAAAGAAGAAGAAAAAGAAAAAAGAGAAAGAAACATACAAAGTAAGAGAGAAAGAAAGAAGAAGAGGAAGTCAAAAAGAAAGAAAGAGAAAGAAAGGATGAAAGAAAGAAAGAAAGAAAGAAAGAAAGAAAGAGAGGAACAAAGAAAAAGACCGAAATAAAGAATAATACGAAGAATGAAAGAAAGAAATAGAGAGGGAGAAAAAAGAAAGAAATAAGGCCAGAAATAATTACAGGAAGAAGATAAAGCATGAAGGAAAGAAAGAGAAAGAAAGAATTACAGAAAAGAAGAATGAAAAAGAGAAAAAAAGAAAGAGAGATGAAGACAAATAGAAAGAAAGCGAAAAAGAATAAACGAAAGAACGAAAGAAAGACCGAAAGAAAGAAGGTAAGAAACATGAATTAGTAAATAAATAATGTGAAAATGACAGAACAAGAATATAAAGAATTTAGACGATATTAAGAGAAAGAGAATGAAGAGAAAATTGAATAAAAGAAAAATATTAAGGCATCGAGAAATGAAAATTATAAAGAAAAAAGTGAGAAAAAAGAATTCTAAATTATTTTTAGCCATTTTATACATGTGCATGAGTCTCAAAGTATGATGTGGACGGGGTTTGTTTTAAAGTGAGTTAATTGAGCGATGGTCAGAGATGTTAGGTGAGTTCTCGTGATAGGCATGTGGTGGTATGTCCAATATAATTATTCATGAATTTGGTTTGAGCAGGGAAGCAGATCCTTACGGGACAATAGAATTCAGCAATAATATATATTTTTAATAAGAGATAATTTATTCTTTTGTTCTGAAGAAGAAGAAGAAGAAGAAGAAGAAGAAGAAGAAGAAGAAGAAGAAGAAGAAGAAGAAGAAGAACAACAACAACAACAACAAGAAGAAGAAGAACAAGAAGAAGAACAAGAACAAGAACAAGAACAAGAACAAGAACAAGAACAAGAAAAAAAAGAACAACAACAAGAAGAAGAAGAAGAACAAGAAGAAGATGGGGACACAGAAGAAGATGAAGACGCCCACTTTCTTTCTTTTTCTTCCTCCTTCACTCTATTTCTTTCCATTTATTTTCTTTCTTTCCATTTTTTCTCTTTCTTTCTATCATCTCCATTATCTCTCTTTCCTTTCCCTTTCTATTTCTTTTTCTTTCTTTCTTGCTCTCCTTGTTTCTTTTTTCTTCCATTCTCTCTTCTATTTTTACTTTATACATGTCCCATCTTTACTTTTGTCCTTTCTTCTTTCCTTCCGTCTTTCTTTCTTTCTTTCTTTCTTTCTTTCTTTCTTTCGTTTTATTTATTCTTTGTTTCTTTTTCTTCCTCTCTTTTTATCATTCACACATTTCTTTAGTTTTCTCTCTTTTACTTCATCAGTCTCTTTCTTTCTTTCTTTCTTTATATCTTTCTTTCTTTCGTTTGATGTATTTTTTGTTTCTTCCTCTCTGTTTATCTTTATCACTTTTCTTTCGTTTTTTTTTTCGTTTTATTTCTTCCTCCTTCACCCTATTTCTTTCTGTTCATTTTCTTTCCATATTTCATTCTCTCTTTGTTTAACTTTTTGTCTCATTCAGTTTCTATTTCTATCTTTTCTCCTTCTTTCTTTCATCTTCTTGCCCTCGCTCTCTCTTTCCTTTCTCTTTCTATTTCTTTTTCTTTCTTTCTCTCCTTGATTCTTTTTTTCTTCCATTCTCTCTTCTTTTTTTCCTTCATGTATTTTACATTTGTCTTTTCTGTTTTCCTTCCGTCTTTCTTTATTTTTCTTTCTTTATTTTTCTTTCTTTTTTCATTCTTTCATTCTTTCTTTCTTTCTTTAATTACTTTTCAT
>OZ038512.1:7486363-7493863 GCA_964036315.1 Acanthosepion esculentum
TAAAAAGATATAGAATAAGAAAGGTAAAACGAGAGAGAAAGAGAGAGAGAGAGTATGAAAAGATATATAATAAGAAAGGGAAAACTAGAGAGAAAGAGAAAGAGAGAGAGAGTATGAAAAGATATAGAATAAGAAAGGGAAAACTAGAGAGAAAGAGAGAGAGAGTATGAAAAGATATAGAATAAGAAAGGGAAAACTAGAGAGAAAGAGAGAGAGTGTATGAAAAGATAGAGAATAAGAAAGGGAAAACGAGAGAGAAATTGAGAGAGAGAGTATGAAAAGATATAGAATAAGAAAGGGAAACCGAGAGAGAAAGAGAGAGAGAGAGAGAGTATGAAAAGATATAGAATAAGAAAGGTAAAACGAGAGAGAAAGAGAGAGAGAGAGAGTATGAAAAGATATAGAATAAGAAAGGTAAAACGAGAGAGAAAGAGAGAAAGAGAGTATGAAAAGATATAGAATAAGAAAGGGAAAACTAGAGAGAAAGAGAGAAAGTGTATGAAAAGATAGAGAATAAGAAAGGGAAAACGAGAGAGAAATTGAGAGAGAGAGTATGAAAATATATAGAATAAGAAAGGGAAAACGAGAGAGAAAGAGAGACAGAGAGAGAGAGTATGAAAAGATATAGAATAAGAAAGGCAAAACGAGAGAGAAAGAGAGAGAGTGTATGAAAAGATAGAGAATAAGAAAGGGAAAACGAGAGAGAAATTGAGAGAGAGAGTATGAAAAGATATAGAATAAGAAAGGGAAAACGAGAGAGAAAGAGAGACAGAGAGAGAGAGTATGAAAAGATATAGAATAAGAAAGGTAAAACGAGAGAGAAAGAGAGAGAGTGTATGAAAAGATAGAGAATAAGAAAGGGAAAACGAGAGAGAAAGAGAGACAGAGAGAGAGAGTATGAAAAGATATAGAATAAGAAAGGGAAAACGAGAGAGAAAGAGAGACAGAGAGAGAGAGAGTATGAAAAGATATAGAATAAGAAAGGGAAAACGAGAGAGAAAGAGAGATAGAGAGAGAGAGTATGAAAAGATATAGAATAAGAAAGGCAAAACGAGAGAGAAAGAGAGAGAGTGTATGAAAAGATAGAGAATAAGAAAGGGAAAACGAGAGAGAAATTGAGAGAGAGAGTATGAAAAGATATAGAATAAGAAAGGGAAAACGAAAGAGAAAGAGAGACAGAGAGAGAGAGTATGAAAAGATATAGAATAAGAAAGGGAAAACGAGAGAGAAAGAGAGAAAGAGAGTATGAAAAGATATAGAATAAGAAAGGGAAAACGAGAGAGAAAGAGAGAGAGAGTATGAAAAGTTATAGAATAAGAAAGGGAAAACGAGAGAGAAAGAGAGAGAGAGAGAGTATGAAAATATATAGAATAAGAAAGGGAAAACGAGAGAGAAAGAGAGACAGAGAGAGAGAGTATGAAAAGATATAGAATAAGAAAGGGAAAACGAGAGAGAAAGAGAGACAGAGAGAGAGAGAGAGTATGAAAAGATATAGAATAAGAAAGGCAAAACGAGAGAGAAAGAGAGAGAGTGTATGAAAAGATAGAGAATAAGAAAGGGAAAACGAGAGAGAAAGAGAGACAGAGAGAGAGAGTATGAAAAGATATAGAATAAGAAAGGGAAAACGAGAGAGAAAGAGAGACAGAGAGAGAGAGAGTATGAAAAGATATAGAATAAGAAAGGCAAAACGAGAGAGAAAGAGAGAGAGTGTATGAAAAGATAGAGAATAAGAAAGGGAAAACGAGAGAGAAATTGAGAGAGAGAGTATGAAAATATATAGAATAAGAAAGGGAAAACGAGAGAGAAAGAGAGACAGAGAGAGAGAGTATGAAAAGATATAGAATAAGAAAGGGAAAACGAGAGAGAAAGAGAGAGAGTGTATGAAAAGATAGAGAATAAGAAAGGGAAAACGAGAGAGAAAGAGAGACAGAGAGAGAGAGTATGAAAAGATATAGAATAAGAAAGGGAAAACTAGAGAGAAAGAGAGAGAGTGTATGAAAAGATAGAGAATAAGAAAGGGAAAACGAGAGAGAAATTGAGAGAGAGAGTATGAAAATATATAGAATAAGAAAGGGAAAACGAGAGAGAAATTGAGAGAGAGAGTATGAAAATATATAGAATAAGAAAGGGAAAACGAGAGAGAAAGAGAGACAGAGAGAGAGAGTATGAAAAGATATAGAATAAGAAAGGGAAAACGAGAGAGAAAGAGAGACAGAGAGAGAGAGAGTATGAAAAGATAGAGAATAAGAAAGGGAAAACGAGAGAGAAAGAGAGACAGAGAGAGAGAGTATGAAAATATATAGAATAAGAAAGGGAAAACGAGAGAGAAAGAGAGACAGAGAGAGAGAGTATGAAAAGATATAGAATAAGAAAGGCAAAACGAGAGAGAAAGAGAGAGAGTGTATGAAAAGATAGAGAATAAGAAAGGGAAAACGAGAGAGAAATTGAGAGAGAGAGTATGAAAATATATAGAATAAGAAAGGGAAAACGAGAGAGAAAGAGAGACAGAGAGAGAGAGTATGAAAAGATATAGAATAAGAAAGGGAAAACGAGAGAGAAAGAGAGACAGAGAGAGAGAGTATGAAAAGATATAGAATAAGAAAGGGAAAACGAGAGAGAAAGAGAGACAGAGAGAGAGAGTATGAAAATATATAGAATAAGAAAGGGAAAACGAGAGAGAAAGAGAGACAGAGAGAGAGAGTATGAAAAGATATAGAATAAGAAAGGCAAAACGAGAGAGAAAGAGAGAGAGTGTATGAAAAGATAGAGAATAAGAAAGGGAAAACGAGAGAGAAATTGAGAGAGAGAGTATGAAAATATATAGAATAAGAAAGGGAAAACGAGAGAGAAAGAGAGACAGAGAGAGAGAGTATGAAAAGATAGAGAATAAGAAAGGGAAAACGAGAGAGAAAGAGAGAGAGAGAGTATGAAAAGATAGAGAATAAGAAAGGGAAAACGAGAGAGAAAGAGAGACAGAGAGAGAGAGTATGAAAAGATATAGAATAAGAAAGCGAAAACGAGAGAGAAAGAGAGAGAGTGTATGAAAAGATAGAGAATAAGAAAGGGAAAACGAGAGAGAAAGAGAGAGAGAGAGTATGAAAAGATAGAGAATAAGAAAGGGAAAACGAGAGAGAAATTGAGAGAGAGAGTATGAAAAGATATAGAATAAGAAAGGCAAAACGAGAGAGAAAGAGAGAGAGTGTATGAAAAGATAGAGAATAAGAAAGGGAAAACGAGAGAGAAATTGAGAGAGAGAGTATGAAAAGATATAGAATAAGAAAGGGAAACCGAGAGAGAAAGAGAGAGAGAGAGAGAGTATGAAAAGTTATAGAATAAGAAAGGTAAAACGAGAGAGAAAAAGAGAGAGAGAGAGTATGAAAAGATATAGAATAAGAAAGGTAAAACGAGAGAGAAAGAGAGAAAGAGAGTATGAAAAGATATAGAATAAGAAAGGGAAAACTAGAGAGAAAGAGAGAGAGTGTATGAAAAGATAGAGAATAAGAAAGGGAAAACGAGAGAGAAATTGAGAGAGAGAGTATGAAAAGATATAGAATAAGAAAGGGAAACCGAGAGAGAAAGAGAAAGAGAGAGAGAGTATGAAAAGATATAGAATAAGAAAGGGAAAACGAGAGAGAAAGAGAGAGAGAGAGTATGAAAAGATAGAGAATAAGAAAGAGAAAACGAGAGAGAAATTGAGAGAGAGAGTATGAAAAGATATAGAATAAGAAAGGGAAAACTAGAGAGAAAGAGAGAGAGTGTATGAAAAGATAGAGAATAAGAAAGGGAAAACGAGAGAGAAATTGAGAGAGAGAGTATGAAAAGATATAGAATAAGAAAGGGAAACCGAGAGAGAAAGAGAGAGAGAGAGAGAGTATGAAAAGATATAGAATAAGAAAGGTAAAACGAGAGAGAAAGAGAGAGAGAGAGAGTATGAAAAGATATAGAATAAGAAAGGTAAAACGAGAGAGAAAGAGAGAAAGAGAGTATGAAAAGATATAGAATAAGAAAGGGAAAACTAGAGAGAAAGAGAGAGAGTGTATGAAAAGATAGAGAATAAGAAAGGGAAAACGAGAGAGAAATTGAGAGAGAGAGTATGAAAAGATATAGAATAAGAAAGGGAAAACGAGAGAGAAAGAGAGACAGAGAGAGAGAGAGTATGAAAAAATATAGAATAAGAAAGGTAAAACGAGAGAGAAAGAGAAAGAGAGAGAGAGTATGAAAAGATATAGAATAAGAAAGGGAAACCGAGAGAGAAAGTGAAAGAGAGAGAGAGTATGAAAAGATATAGAATAAGAAAGGGAAAACGAGAGAGAAAGAGAGAGAGAGAGTATGAAAAGATAGAGAATAAGAAAGGGAAAACGAGAGAGAAAGAGAGAGAGAGTATGAAAAGTTATAGAATAAGAAAGGGAAAACGAGAGAGAAAGAGAGAGAGAGAGAGTATGAAAAGATAGATAATAAGAAAGGGAAAACGAGAGAGAAAGAGAGAGAGAGTATGAAAAGATATAGAATAAGAAAGGTATAACGAGAGAGAAAGAAAGAAAGAAAAAAGAGAGAGAAAGAAAGAAAGAAAAATGAGAGAGAAAGATAACAAAGGTAACGAAAGAATAAAATGAGAGAGAAGGAGAGAGGGATGAAGAGGGAGAAAAACAGAGAAGGGAAATAGAAAGAGGTCAATAAAATGGGAAAGTGAGAGAACGAGAGAAGGGAAGCAAAGAGATAAAGAGAAAAAGAAAGCGAACAAGTGAGAGAGAAGAGAGCTGTAAAAAGGAAAGTGAAGAAGAGAAAGAAAGAGAGAGAAAAAGATGCGGAGAATAGAGAGAGAATGGGAAGAGAAAGATATAGATAAAGTAAGAGGGTTAAGGTAGATATAAAGAGAATGAGAATGAATAAAGGAAAAATGATATATAACGAGAGTAGAGAAAGCGAGTGAAAGTGTGCGGAAGAGAAGGAGAAAGCGAGAGAGAGAGAGAGAAAAAGAGAGAATGGAAATAGACATAGAAAGAAAGTGATAAAAAAGAGAAAGCAAGAAAGAAATCAGAGAAACAGAATGAGATAAAAGGGAGAAAAAGAGAAAGAGAAAAAAAGAGAGAAACAACAAAGCTACGGATGAAAAGAGAAAGAAAAAGAACGAAGGTAAATAGAGAGCGTGGGAAAAAGAGGAAGAAAAAGAGAGAAAAAGAGCAAGATATAAGCAAAATAGAGAGAGAGAGAGAGAGAGAGAGAGAGAGAGAGAGAGAGAGAGAGAGAGAGAGAGAGAGAGAGAGAGAGAAAATAATAATAATAAGCTTGGATGTACGGGTGGTGTAACGGCTTGGAAGTTGGAGAGCCAAGTTCCAATTCCAGTTAGGTTGACTTGCGCAAAAGGTAAGAATTTACGTCTCCCCCATAAATGGGTTAATTAGTAGAACTTTTATATGAAAAGCATTAGTTTTTTTTGTTAAATCTTACAAACTAAATATATTTTTCTCGTTTGAAATAACCTGTTTGGGTCGATAAGCCGTAAAAATCAATTAAATCTATAAATATTTATTGAGTGGCGCCTTGGTCTTGTATTATGTGAACATTAGTGAAAGACTAGCCGAAAAGGAAGACCGGCGAGGACGAGAAGGAATGGGGAGTATCAATGCAATAACAAGAAGAGGACAGCAAGGTAAAAAAAGAGAAAGAAAAGAACGAAAAAGAATATGATCAACTAGGGAGATCACCGCCCTCTGTGGGTCAGGTTGAAATCATAGACAAAGAACATCATTGGAAAATTTGTAAACTTAATGAATCAGCACATATGCTAGGCCATAAAAATCTCCTGAGCCGACCAAGCATAGAAATGAATACAATATGGGAACCAGTAATATGGGGTGCTAGAGAAAAGCGATAAAAACAACGAAAATTGCAATATGAGCACTAGTAAAAAAAAAGTTTGCTGAAGACATTAGGTTTATAATATCCAGAAATTCATACACAGATGTCCTCAATGACACATGGAACAGTGGATAAAAGCATTAGTTAGACAGGACCCAAGGAATGTGAGTTCAATACCTGGCAAAGGCAGTGGAGAACTTGGAGAAAAGAATTAACAGGAGGTAACTGATAACTGACATCCATTAGACATGACACGTGGAACTAGAACAGTCTACTCCAGCGAGCGAAATAAAGGGTCCAGTTCGACATTCCAACCACTTGAAGAAGGCCGAAACGTTGTGAATGGCAACAAAGAAGAGGACAATAGTCTGAATAATGTAAATAGTGAACAAGGGAGGATGAAAGATGAGAGACTGGGGAAACCTGAAATGAAGATGAAAACCTAAGTTGGAATAAAATGAAAAGAGAGAGAGAGAGCGAGATAGAGAGAGATTAAGAGAGAGTGAGAGAGGGGGGAATAATAGAATAAATAATTGTCCATTAGTAAGCATTTGTCGTTAGTTCGTAAATCGTACTGGATATGAAGATAAACTACATCTGACCAAGAGGATTTGAGGAGCGTACAACTATTACTTGTTGTTGTTCTCAGGTTCACCCGAACCCAGGGTTGTAGCATCTGTTAGGTGTCCCAGCCATGGGCAAATAATTAACCCTCAAACTGAGGTCAAACCACTATGAAAGTATAAAAATAGATTTTTATAGTTTAAATAACAGAAACACATTTTTGAAAAAAAAAATATTACCATCAATACATTTGATACTCGACAAAAACCCTCTTTATGTCAATAAAACCTGATCTACCGACGGATTTCTTAACAAAGAATACATATTCTATTCATAAGAACCTATCCCAAAAATCTTGTCAGCATTAAGTAACGCATAGATGTGTTGATATGCCGTAAAACAAAAGAAACCCAAATCAAACCTAAACCTTATTTCGTGAAGTTTGTTTCGGGCCGGTTCATCTGAGAATTCATCAAAGTCATCATCATTCTTCTTATCTTCCTCTTTCTCTTCTCCTCCTTCTCTCCCTACCCCTCATTCCCTTCTTCTTCTTCTTCTTCTTCTTCTTCCTCTTCTCCTTCTTCTTCTTCTTCTTCTTGTATTTCTAAATCATTATGACAAAAAACTTTTAATGGCATGTTACATTTCTACCAGTTTCCGGTGAGCTACGTGATACAGAAACGATTGTTTTGCAAAACAGTTCCATAACTACAGCGGATAAATTTTAAAATTCTAAAACAATTACGACAGGGCGCGTTCACCATCACAATGGAATGCAGATTTCATCGCACTTACAATAAATTTACCCATGAAGATGATCTTAGAAAAGGTCGAAAGTTCTTGGATTAGACAAAAAAATATACAGTGCCTTCCGTAGGGAATTTCATCTTAACATCAAGAAATTGATTAAACAATTGGACAGGACCAGTATAAAAAATAAATAGAAAAAATATATCTATATTATTTAATGAAAAATACTTGAATGAAGATATGCTGCCTAAACATATTCTGTTTTTATTTATGGATTAAACAGAATATTTATCTATTTACCTCTACCAGGTTGATTATTAGAAAAAT
>OZ038512.1:7501363-7511363 GCA_964036315.1 Acanthosepion esculentum
AACGTTTCACCCGCTATACGTTCCGGCCTTCTTCAGGTGAGTAGAATTTCGAACTGAACCCTTTATTTACCCCGCCGGTGTAGATTGTTCTAGTTCCACGTACCATGCCTCTACCGAATGTCTCAGTTATTTCCCTTTAACAGACGCCTTTATCCACTGGACCATGAAGACCTCAAAAGTGGCATGGCATGTGGGACTCTAACAATCTAGACGAAATAAGTGTTCGGTTCGAAATTCTAATCACCTGAAGAAGGTCGGAGCGTTCAATGACCGAAACGTTGTGAATATGCCAATGAAGATGAGGATAACAGTTCGAATAATGCAAATAATATAAATAATCTCAGATATATAGACAGAGATTTAGAGAGATATAGACATAAAGGCCGGAGCGTACAACGGCCGAAAGGTTGTGGATATGGCAATGAAGATGAGGATAACAGTCCCAATAATGTAAATAATGCAAGTAATCATAATACCCCATCTAAGATGAGGATAACAGTTCGAATAATGCAAATAATGTAAATAATCGTAATACTTTATCTCAGAGATAGAGACAGGTAGGATAATTCCATATTTACTCAGTATAAATTGCGTTCACTGCACTAGCAAATTCTTCGAGATTCTACAGTCTAAAAAATTCGAATATACGCATTCTAGCTTTTCTCGACTTATTTACTCATCTCCCCGTAAAAGAGACTATAGACCTTGTCCCACAGAAAGTATATAATCATCCTTGATACCCACCTCTGAAACTTAGACCAATTATTCTACGAAAACTTTTTTCATACTTCACGACCCAAGTACAATTTTACGGCCACTATGGCAATATTTTTACACAAACTAAAGACGTAAGGTTGGGTTCAGTCATTGGACCGACTCAATCTAGTTTCTAGATGTGCCATATGTAAAACGAAGGATTCAAGAATTCCCCGAAGCCACCCGCCATTAAAAACACCCTATATCGACGACATATTCATACTGGAAAGCAGTTTAGAAGAAATTAAAAACTATATAGAAAATATTTTAGAAAAATTGTATATTCTTTACTTACGAACTCAAAATTAACAATAAAGTCCATTTCCATAAGCTATCAGTTGATGCCAATCACTAATTTTACCGCCCAACTTTATGCAAAATGTCGCCAGCAGAAATTCGTTTTTACCTAGCTACAAAAGTAAATGTGCTCATAGATGCAAAACAACTGTCATTAAAAACATAATTTACCAAGGCAAAGTAATCTCTTCGGACAATTTATTCTATAAGTTATCAATATAAAACAAACCCTAATCAACAATAATTTCCCTAACGAAATCGTCGACGAACAAATAAAGTTTACCTTAACGGAATTTAGAATAAATTACGCCAGACTCCTCGTTGCCTCAAACTAAAATAAACATAACATTAACTTTATTGTAACCAAATGCACCCTAATTATAAGCACTATGAAAAAGCAATTAAAAGCATAATTTACTGATATATATCACTCAATGTTCCTAACAAACACCTAAGATATATCATATACTAAAAATTTTAAAAACATCAGTATAAATTATTACCAGCAATACCGTGCTTTTTAAGTAACTCCGATGTAAAAATATTTTTTTTAATTGGGTGATTGCATTTCAAACACTAATAATAAAAAAAACAACATTAAATAATTACATTGGGCACACAGGAACCACAGTCTCTCGTAGATAATTTGCCTCCTGTCGAAGCTCTGTGCAATCCGTGCACACATCGGCCAGTAAATCATGAACGACAAAATTAAAAGGTGTCTCAGTATAAAGTTAACCCAAATAAACGTATGTAATTTGTTGATTTTTAATATTTTGCCTTTATATTTCAGATTTAGAAAGCTGAGAAGATAGCAAAATTAGAACACCAGCTACAAAGCCTTTTACAGAAGAACAGAAAATAATATGTGTGCTGAAAAAATTGGAAGGCGGGAGTGCCACAAACAAGCAAGGGGTTACTGAGAATGGGAGCTAGCGTAAAGAGGCATGAAAAAGGAAAGGATGAAGAGAAGTATGGGGAATTAGATCAAGGCATGTGAAGATGTGGATTGACATTGCATTTGAATAAAAAGAAGATTATAACTATCAGGGAAGGAAGTAAGAGGAAGTGAGTTTCGCAGACGGGAAGTGCGAGACATGAAGCTATTGGAGTAGAAGAGACGGCTACATTTAACCGTTTCAACAGTGGTTCGACTGAGATGCCAACCTAGTAACACGCTTAAATTTATGCCGTTTGGGAACCTGGGAAAATCGCTCGTCGGGGCAGTTACCGTGAAAGTACTTGTAGAAAAGACAGAGGGAAGCGACAGCACGTCTGTGAGAAAGTGATTCTAGACGCGATGCCAGACCAGGACCATACACCTTGCATATCCGTCTCTGGATTTTGTCGAGGACCTTGAGACGAACAGCGGGGGCACCAGACCATATATGGCAGCAGTATTCCATGCAAGGGCGAATGGTTGATTCATAGATTTTGAATGCTTGACTCAGGCGAGAAAAACTTTCTGGTGTGACTCAGAGAACCCAACATTCCTTTCGGTAGATGAAGCTATTGATTCAATGTATTTGTTCCATCTTAGGTCAGCGGACAGCGTGAGATCAAGCGGGCGTAGAGAGGCGGTCTCTTGGAGTTGATCATCAAACATTCTGATGGGAGTCAGGGTGTTCTAGTGGTGGATAAATGAGAGCAGTTTCGTTTTGGTGGCATTAACGTTTACCAGACATTCCTGTCCCACTCAAGCACAGATTGGAGGACATTTTCGAGACCAACGACCAGATTAATTTTGTCAGCGATACCATATTTGCTATTGTTGAAACTTGACTAATGCATGGAATAATAATGCAAACACAAAATGTAGTTAGAATAAAATGTATTGAAACAAGAAAGTGTACACGATATTTACATATAGTCTTTTGTATATTCCTGGGAAGACCGTACGTGGAGAATGTGTTGACTAAGTCGCAGTCGGCCAGAGTCTCTAGTTGGATCTCTTGATTTGCCTCCCCGTCTTCCGGTACCAACCATATTTATATCGTCGGTACTCCACTATGCAAATTAGGTGGATCCTATCACAACAGCTATTGAGGCAGGAGTAAATAGCAGTGTCGTCTTCATAGATACCTACTCGTGAACTGATGATATCAGGAAGATCGTTAATGAAGATCAGAAACGGTGTAGAGCCCAGGATAGAGCCTTGAGGAACACCAGCATTCGGGAGAAAAGAACTGGAGGAGAACCCGTTTAGGGCGACCTTCATTTCACAGTTTGACAGGAATTATTGTTATATACAATCTGTACAAGATCCAGACCAAATATTATTGACCTAGCTTTTGGTCTGATCTAGCTCTTGCGGTTCCATATTCCATGTACGGCCATATCTAGGCTGGAGCTTGTCTTTCTTCATAAAGTTCAAAAGCGTCTATGCTGTGATGTCAGTGATGTATTATGTACAAACCTCTAACACCTTCCCCACAGATGAAATATTGCGTGCCTCTCTCGGCACTATCGCTATATCCATGGCAAGTGTTTAGGTGAGTTACATTCATTGGGGCCAACAACCCGGAGCTTTGCATCTGCAACCCAGCATACCACATAAACAAGTATGAATCATCGTTATCCCATTCATATTCCACTCAAAAGAAGTAAGTTCCCTCGGTCAGATAATTTCCAAGGTTTGCTGGAATAGATTCCCGGAATGGTGTTATCCCAAAAACCGTTATCTTACCTTCATAAAATGAACTTCACTTCATACTTTTTCTTACACACATACAACACCACATAGTAACCATCTACCCCGAGTGACTCTTGGGTCTTGAATTGGGTGAACATTTATATAAAATAATCACAAAATAATTTTCTCAGGCACAGGAAATCAATAAATCGATTGAACTTTGTAAATAATTTTGAAGAAATATAATTTTGAAAAATAACACATTTTCGTCATATTTAAGAAATTTAAAAATAAAAAAAATGTTTTTTTGATGTCATCTCTTCCTTTTTCGATAGTTTTAGTCATTTTCTTTCGCGTTTTTTACATGTGAATGAGATTGTTATGCTTATATTTTCTACAAGTTTGTTTCAGATGGAGTTTGGTACGTTTTTGTGAATATTTAAATATAAGAGGCATGAGAACTCGTAAATCATGTTCATTTTTTGTAGTTTTGATTTTTGAAGTTGTGTTGCTATTGTGTATAGAAAGGACAAACATAACCTCATCCACATGTAAAAAAAATATAAAAAAATAATGGAAGGTTTAATAATGGAGAACGTCAACACTCAATAACATTAGCTGCAAACGCGGCCACATTGTTCGGAAAATAACACATCCCTATAACTCTAGATACATACACACAACCCATACACCAAGGTAAATAATAAACATAAAATCATCCTTTGTAATGTCTAAAAGTGTAGCCGAAAGCGCTCAGGAATACAGAAGTTTTGGACAGATTCTACACACTCTGTGTCCAGAAAGGAAAACACTTGTTCGAACACAAAAAATAAATAAATAAAAAGCTAGCTTAATTGCAGTACCTTGTCTGTTGTCACTAATGAAACATATATATATATATATATATATATATATATATATATATATATATAGGTGTGTTTGTGTGTGCGCGGTCGCAATATCGAGAAAATGGAAGTTTTATGAAAAGAAAAATAAGTATGATGCAATATATTTCGGAATGTATCTGTAACTCTGTATGTGTTTGCGATATATATATATATATATATATATATATATATATATATATATATATATATATATATATATATATATATTTGTGTATACATATTTATATGTGTTTATATTATGTATATCTATCTATCTCTCTCTCTCTCTATATATATATATATACATATATATATATATATATATATATATATGTATATATATATATATATATATATATATATATATATATATATATATATATATATATATATATGTGTGTGTGTGTGTGTGTACAAAGAGTCCTTTTCTGCAAATATTCGTGCTCGTGTATCAAGTAAGTAAAAAGAGTTTCATGTTTGGCCGGAATAAATATACAGCATCCCTCAGAACAGTTTCGCAAAATGCAAAGGTTGAATCGCTTTCATGTTACAATAATGCAGACATGCTATTCACAATTTTGATAACATTATACAGGCAGAATGCCATTTCAATTACTATATTCTAATGTCTGTATATGTATGTACGTATATATGTATCTACACATCTAAATTATCTTCGACTGCATCCACGGATATATATATATATATATATATATATATATATATATATATATATATATAGATAGATAGATAGATAGATAGATAGATAGATAGATAGATAGATATTGGAGGAGTTTGAAAGTACTGTCGATGTATTTTTCCTATTTATTTAAATATTGAGGGCTACAAATTGTTAACATTGGATCAAACATCCTATCACATAAAAAAATCAGGCAACGTAGTTGAATATCTAATGTAAGCAAATATGGCTGCCAAACTTATGCCCATTCAAGATATAAAATTACTTTGCGACATCGTCTCGGTTGGGAAAATGCATAAATATTTTTTAAAAAAAGCATTTAAAACAAAGATAAACCGCCTCTACTTACCAATGCTTAAAATAATACAAATCAACTGTCTCATAACCAATCAATTCTATTTCACATCTATATAATAACTCCACGAGGAAAAAGTAATATGTTTTGAGCAAATATTACAATTATATATGAGAAGACAATTAAAAGGTTCATTCTAAAATCTGACATTATCTTCCAAACAAGCTGTTACTATTTTCCAGGGGATACACAGGGTGCGTCAACTATTTGACAACACAATTCTGAAGGACACTTTCATCATAAGGAATAAGTAATATATTTTTGTGCAACTATTACAATAATATATGAGAACACGATTAAAAGGTTTAGTCTAAAATCGGACATTATTTTCCAAACAACCTGAGACTATTTTCCAACCTCTACAGGGGATGCGTCACCTATTTGAGAACACAATTCTGACGAAGGACACTCTCATCATTAGAAATGAGAAATATTTTTCTGCAACTATTACAATAATATATGAGAACAAAATAAAAAGGTTTATTCTAAAATCGGACATTATCTTCCTAAGAAGCTGTTACTATTTTCCAGGGAATACACAGGAGGCGTCACCTATTTGAGAAAACAATTTTGAAGGAGATTATTATAAAATTAACAAAGCGGGTAGTTTAATCATTAGGAACGAGTCATATATTTTTGTGCAACTATTCTAATCATAAACTAAAAACTTAATAATTAATATAGCGTTCTTTAGACGGTAAATCTCTCCTGCCTTATCCACTCCAACCCCTCAGAAGAATCGGCCACACCCTCACTACGCAAAATGTTCCTACAGTGGTTTCTGTATCAAGTAAATTATACCGGTTATGAATTCAGAATTCATAACTATCCAGAGCTATAGAGCCTTTTCTGCCTAGATATTTAACCCATAGAAGGGGGAAGAATAGATGGACATATAACTTTCCCAATACTATTGAACCGCCAATCGTTTGTGGACTGGCGCAGGAATTGGCTGGTTAACTTTAATGCCTCAAAAACAAAACTGATCTCTATTACTCACCACAGAGAACCATCCCTACCTCCAATTAGAATGTCTGGCGCTAAACTCCACGAGAACACCTCTTTGAGACTGTTCGATCTCACATTGACTGCCGACCTGAGATGGAACAAATACATTGAGTCAATAGCCTCGTCCACCGCAAGGAAAGTTGGCTCCCTGTGCCACGCCAGGAAATTTTCTCTCGCTGGAGTCGATCCTTCAAATCTACAAATCAACCATTCGCCCTTGCATAGAGTATTGCTGCCATATATGGTTTGGAGTCCCTCCTGTTTGTCTCAAGGTCCTTGATAAAATCCAGAGACGGATACGCAACGTAATTGGCCCTGATCTGGCATCTTGCCTGCAGTCGTTCTCTCACAGACGCGCCGTCGCCTCCCTCTGTCTTTTTAACAAATACTTTCAAGGTAACTGTTCCGATGAGCTGCTTTCGCTGGTTCCCAGACTTCATAAATTTAAGCGTTCAACTCGGCTGGCATCTCGCTCTCACTCTTTCACTGACGAAACTGTTAAATGTAGTCGTCTCTTATACTCAAATATCTTCATGTCTCGCATTTCTGGTCTGTGGAACTACCTCCCCGTCTTCCTGTTTCCCTGATAGCTATAATCTCCAACTATTCAAATATATTGTCAATCGACGTCTCCAGATGCCCTGATCTATCCCCTATCCTTCTCTTCATCCTTTCCTCTATCACTCCTATTTGCTCTCGCTCCAACTCTCTGTAACCCCTTGCGTGCTAGTCACTCCCCGCCTTGCTTGGGGAAAAATGAATGCGAAGGTCAGTGTATTACTGTGAAACAATTCTTTAACTTTAAACCTAGAGGACGTAGCCTCACATATCATACAATTTTGGAATCTGGCAGATACCTTGAGCAAACTCAGAAAATTCTGGGCAATCTCGAAATTTTTTATTCCCAAGTTTTCATTACTGCGATTGTTTTCGGAGTCCGCCATTTTTAGCTTCTAATGTTAAAAACAATTAAAGCGAGACAACTCTCTAAGTTTAAATAGGTCTTGTTCAAATGAAAAATAATTCTGTCCGTTTTTTCAACTTTACTCCGAGAGACTGTATCCTAACATATAATAACATTTTGCTATGAAACCCACTCCGTGAGCAAATTAAAAACAATCCAGGCGGGTCCGCACCTACAATAATGACATTTTGGATTTCCAAATTTTCATTACTGCAATTGTTTACGGCGATATTTTACCTGACGTGTCTTTAACCGATTCGGCCACAGAGGATCGTTCGTTTAGCAAGGTTGAATTTACTGTCTTTAAACTACAATATTCCATGATTCTCTCACGTACATTTATATCTAGCTCATAGTGTTTTCAAAATGTAAACAAATGACGTCAAACATTATGAAATGGACAAAGTCCGACAATTATTTTACGACATTTTTATGTTTATACATTCTATTTACACCAACAACCTACCCCAGTGGACTAAATAAAGAGTTAGGTTCGAAAATACAAAGTATATCGCCAGAAAAAGGCCGGAGCATACAACGGCCGAGATGTCGTGAATATGACAACAAAATGAGGGCAACAGTATAAACAGTGAAAATAGTATAAATAATTGCAATAAATCATTTCAGAAATAAGGATATATCCCAAAGAAGACCGTAGGATATATCGGCCGAATCGTCGTGTATATGGCAAACGAAGATGAGGACAACAGTCTGAACAATGTAAATAGAGTGTAACCCGGATATGAGACCCGGATATAAGAGAAACTCGGATATAAGAGAGATCATCTCTGGTCCCAAATTAGAGCCATACTTAGCTAAACAAAATAGTCCAAACCCGGATATAAGATAAATCCGGATAAAAGAGACTTCTTCTCCGGTCCCGACAACTCTCTTATATCCGGTTTACACTGTAGTATAAACAATTACAATAAATCATCTCAGAAATATAGAAAGATGCTGAAGAAGGCCGGAGCATACAACGATCGAAGATGAGGACAAAAGTCCGTACAATGTAAACAGTGTAAATATTTACAATATCTCATCATAGAAAAACTTATATATCCCGAAGAAAGCCGGAGCGTGTAACGGCCAAACCGTCGTGAATATGGTAACGAAGATTAGGAAAACAGTCCGAACAATGAAATGGTTTAAATAATTACAATATCTCATCACAAAAATAAAGATATGTCCCAAAGAATTCCGGAGCGGGAAACGACCGAATCGTCGTGAATATGGCAACAAAGGTGAGGACGACGTTCCGAACAATATAAATATTGTACAATAATTGCAATATCTCATCTCAGAAATATGGATATATCCCAAAGAAGACCGGAACGTATAACGGCCGTATTGTCGTGAATGTGGCAACGAAGATTAGGACAACAGTCTGAACAATGTAAATAGTTTAGATAATTACAATATCTCATGCCAGAAATATGGATATATCCCAAAGACCAGAGCGTATAACGGCCGAATCGTCTTGAATATGGCAACGAAGATGAGGACAACGTTCCGAACTATGTAAATAGTCTAAAAATTATAATAAATCATCTCAGAAATATGGATCTATCCCAAAGAAGACCTAAGAGTATAACGGCCGTATTGTCGTGAATATCTCAACGAAGATGAGGACAACAGTCTGAACAATGTAAATAGTATAAATAATTACAATATCTCATCTCAGAAATATGGATATATCCCAAAGAAGACCGGCGCGCACATCGGCCGAATCGTCGGGAATATAGTAACGGTGAGGAGCATAACAGTCTGACCAATGTAAATGTTATAAATAATTACAATATCTCATCTCTAAAATATGTCCGAACAATGTAAATAGTATAAATAATGTAAATAGTATAAATAATTATAATAAATAATCAAAGAAATATGGATATATCCCAAAGAAAACCGGAGCGTATAACGGCCGAATCGTCGTGAATATAGCAACGAAGATGAGGATAACAGTCTGAACAATGTAAATAGTATAATTTATTATAATAACTCATCTCAGATATATGGATATTTTCCAAAGAAGATCGGAGCGTATAACGGCCGAATCGTCGTGCATATAACAACGAAGATGAGGACAACAGTATGAACAATGTAAATAGTATAAATAATTCCAATAAATCATCTGAGAAATATGGATATATCCATTTATTATATTCCTTTATTATTTTAGAATGACTATGGCTTCTTGGAAAAGATAGTTGGGCGTTTTGTCACTGCTTTTATTTAGAATTGTATTCCTCTTCTTCAGAACCGAGGTGCTAACGGCGCTCCACACTTTCCTTTATCATCTATAAATTACTATGTGTTCTTGGGAAAGATAAAATAATGGCTTCTTGTTGTATTTACCACTGTTTTGAACTTGTCTTTCTTTTCTTCAAAATGGAGATTA
>OZ038512.1:7513863-7518863 GCA_964036315.1 Acanthosepion esculentum
TGGTTAGAAGAGGGCGGCCTCTCAATTAGAACCTTATTCAACATTAACGGCCATTCTAACTCGATTGTTATTATTTTTTATTTTTATATTTTCTCCTTGATTCACGCACTTCATTTTTCGCCGTATATTCCGGACCCTCTGTACAGATGAATATTTTTCCTTTTTTGCGCTGTCACATGTCTACCAAACACTAGATGCCTTGTTCGCTTTATCGTGTTGGCTCTTTTTTTAGTTAATATTCAACTTTCACTTTCACTTTCACTTTCACTTTGAACTTGTTATAAATATTCTCTTTTTCTTTTACTTTCATCTTTCTTTTTCTATTAATACTCCTCTTTCTCTTCCTCTTTCTCAATTTCCTAATATATCTCTCTGCCTTTTCTTTTCCCCTTTTTTCTGTCGCCTTTCTCTTCATAAATTTATTTCAACCGTCAACCGTCGTTAAATATTCATTTTTTCTTTCTCTTTTTTACCATTTTTTTCAGTTTTTTCATTTTCAACTCTTTTTCTTCTTTCATTTCTTCTTTTTCTTTTTTCAATTCTTCTTTTTCTTTTTTTCACTACTTTTTTTTTCTTTTTTTCTTTTCTTACGCCTTGATACTTTTCATTTACTCATTCTTCGTTCAATTTTAGCATTTTAATTATTTTTCAAATTTTTTTTCTTATTAAAAATATTTTGGCATTTTTGCTTAACTTCTCATTATTATCGCCCCAGTTCTTCCGATTATTTTTATAATTATTCCTTTTCATTTCGCATTAAATTTTTCTTCTTCGTCTTCTTTTTCTCCTTCTTCTTTTTCTTTTTCTTCTTTTTCTCCTTCTTCTTTTTCTTTTTCCTTTTTTCTTCTTCTTCTTCTTCTTCTTCTTCTTCTTCTTCTTCTTCTTCTTCTTCTTCTTCTTCTTCTCCTTTTTCTTCTACTTCTTCACTCTAACATTTTATTCGCCATTCCTCTTGTCCCACTTCCTCATCATTATAATCATAATCTTTCTTCTTCTTCTTCTTCTTCTTCTTCTTCTTCTTCTTCTTCTTCTTATTATTATTATTATTATTATTATTATTATTATTATTATTATTATTAATTTCATCATTTTATTCTTTTCTTCTTCTTCATTGCTTTTCCGGCTTGATTTGCCACTCGTCTTTTATCATGATCATGATCATCATCATCATCATCATCGTCGTCGTCGTCATCATCAGCATCATCATCATCTTCTACTTCTTCTTCGTCTTGTGATTATTATTATTATTATTATTATTATTATTATTATTATTATTCATTTGTTCTTCTTGTTGTTTCTAATTTACATATTATTTTATTCAACTTTTCTTCTACGTCTTATTATTATAATTCTTCCTTCTTCTTGTCATTATTCATTTCTTCTTTTTATATTATACATCTTTTCTTTTTCACTTTCACATTTTTATTCGCGACTCTTCTTAATCATCATCATAATCATCATCATCATCTTATTATTATTATTATTATTATTTATTATTATTATTATTATTATTATTATTATTATTCATTTTTCTTCTTCTTCATCTTCTTGGTTTCTTTCTTCTGCTCCTTTCTTTTTATTTTTTTGTTCTTCATCTTATTTCTTATTTGTGCTCACTTTCTTTTTCTTAATTTTTTTTCTTCATCCTTTTCTCTAACGACTTCCATATTTTTTCACCATAGCACATTTTTCTTCTTTGAAATCGTATTTTATTCTTTCGCCTGTTCACCATCTCACTCAATTCTTCTCAGTTCGCCTTCTTCTCTTCTCTTTCCTTTCTTTTTTCTTTTTTTTCAGTCTTACCCGGTATTTGACGCGCTGACATTAGTTAGAGTAGATGAGAAAGTTCTCTGACTGATGTATGCGTTTTCCCGCCGAAAAGTCCGTACAAATTCGTTATAATAACGACAAGATGGCGGACACAACAGAAGATATGCGTGCGCAAGCAAAAGGCGCGCAAACAGAGACTTTGTCATAATTTAAGTAATGTCACGAATACCCGAATATAAGCGCATCGACCATTCATTGTTACACATGCATGTTGTATACAGACTCCGTAAACAGAAGGGAAGTTTGCTGACCTTCAGTGATGTTTCATATATATATATATATATATATATATATATATATATATATATATATAGATGTCAGTACTTCTGTGTGTGTATATATCTATATGTGTAAGACAATATGAATGTATATATGTATAAAACAATATGCATATATATATATGTATATATATACATATATATATATATGTATATATGAAAGTATATATATATATATATGATCATATGCATAACTATAGAGAATTCTATATGTATATATATATAAGTGTGTTTATATATATATATATATATATATATATATATATATATATATATATATATATATATATATATATATGAGTAGATGTGTGGTCATTGACACGCGTGCTTACATATAAATAGGAAGATAAGTATACGTATAGACGAAGCGAGATAAAGGGCAAGGAATGCAATTTAAGAAAATACCTTTCATCGAGAATCTTGCTGACGTATACCTCTGCAATCGATAGTCAACAATATCCCTATACATGTCTCTAACTTTGAGGATAAGAAGTCGGAGATACGAGTTCGAATCCCATTCGTGTTCGTTACATTCACTTTTTCAAAAATACCCTTGGGAAACGTACGGATACATCCCTCCCCTTGCATTGGCTTAAAAAGCAATAATTGTATAGAGTAAACATCATTTATTGGCACCAAATATTTTTCAGTACTTTACCTTTTACCATGATGATAACATTGAACGTATATATGTTCTGGTCGTATTCTTTAAAGCTAAATATTATTTCTGGAACAATCTAGAACATTGAAAAACCTAGAGTATTAAATTGTCCTCATCTTTGTCGCCATATTTATTACAACGTTTCGGCTGAACCCTTCATTTCGCTCACTGGGGTGGACTGTTCTAGTTCCACGTGCCGTGTCTAATGGATGTCAGTTATCAGTTACCTCCTGTTAGTTCCCCTCTCTAACTTCTCCACCGCCTTAACCAGGTATTGAACTCACACACTTTGGGTACTGTCACTGGATCTAACGCCTGTATCCACTGTACAATGTTTCCTTGAGGACATCTGTGTATGAAATAAATACCGTACATGATACCTCATCTCAGAAATATAGATAGGTACTAAAGCAATTTAAGATTTAAAATCTAAAATTTCCATTGTACGAATACTTTTTGACCCATTAAAATGGATAAATGTAATTTATTTCTATGAAATCAATGTTTTTTGTCTATTTCAATATGCAAATTTAGTACAGTTAATTATATGAAACGTATTCATTAGATGGAAATACAATAAATTTAATATTTGTTTCCTTCCACTGTATGGTGGAGTCTACCGTCGTATTCGATGTTGAGTCTGATTTGCTATCACTTCGTCACCGAGGCCCGTTGGAACAGCTGGTATGATGTTTGCTTGACAACCTAACTGTCAAGGTTTCAATTCTGGGTAGTGGATGCGCACTGCTGATGAGTCCCAAATATAGGACGAAACGGCCGTCCAGTGCTTTCTGCATTCTGTTGAGGTTTCTTTCAGACTCAATGAATTACTTAATTATATCCAGTATTTTCCGGCTTACAAGTTGCAGCAGCATGGAAGACGCACCCTAATATTGGAAAGACATTTGTAAGAAAAAAAGTCATTTTCATGCAACAACACATTCACCAACCATCCCACACATACGGTCGCCACGTATTGTTTACATTAATCAATCGTACGATTTTGTTTGTAAGACAATGACATACGAGTCCAGAGGAGAAACGCTCTCGCCGCTGGAAGTAAACAGAATATGTTTAACATTGTGGCTCGGCTCCAGCAAGGTTTATAGCCTTGGAAATACTTGTAACAGATAAGTATTGAGGTTGCATCTTATAAAAGGCTAAATTGGATAGATAGCTAACATTATAGCGTAATGACTTAACATAAAAATAGACGTCTCTATCATTCAAGCCAATTAGGTGAACGTCCTTGCTTACTTGAGTCTGACCGTTACCTTACATTCGTCTTGGAAGATACACACGTACATTTCAGGAAAAATGCGTCTTGTAAACTTGTATATATATATATATATATATATATATATATATATGGGTCAAGCAGGTCAGTTCCTAGAAACCGACAGCCAGACACCAGCGCATATGACTTGATTATAGTAGTGAAGTCTTTGTGAAGAACCAGACACTCTTTTTGAAGGGCCGAATACAGAAATCTGGCGCGCTACGTGCCACAAGTTCCCCAAACGACCCTCCGCTGAATTTGCAATCCAAGTCTATAAAACACAATCTGCCCTGCTATTTACCCATAGCTGGGAGGGGGGAAGAAGAGGATTAGTTTCCTGTCCCAAGGGTATTTATTAGTTACTGAATGTAATGGATTCGACGGGAATTCGAACACGGCTCACTGATTCCCCAATCCGAGCCCCTCTCTACATCTTCCATCTCCATACATACATACATATATACATATGTATGTGTATGTGCGTGTGTGGGCGTTTGTGTGCACATGTGTGTGCGTGCATATATATATATATATATATATATATATATATATATATATATATGTACGAGGGTCATTCAATAAATAAGGTGAATTTTTCGGTATAAGGACTTCTAATACAGATAGAAGCTTACTTTTTTTTATTTTTCAACGTAGTTTCCCAGCACTGTCACACACTTTTCCCGTCTGTGCACAAGCTTCCGTATTCCCTCAGCGTAAAAATCTTTGGACTGATGTCTCAGCCAGTCGCTCACAACACTTTTGACTTCATCGTCACTTTTAAACTTTGTGCCTCTCGTGAACGCTTTCAAGGGACCAAACAGGTGAAAGTCTGAAGAGGCAAGGTCTGGGTTGTAAGGGGGATGAGGGAGCAGTTCCCAGCTCAGCTCGTTGCTGGTCTGCACCGTTTGGGCTGCTGTGTGAGGCCTTGCGTTGTCATGATGCAAGATGACTC
>OZ038512.1:7523863-7553863 GCA_964036315.1 Acanthosepion esculentum
TTCGTCTCTTTCACTTTCATTCCAAACTGAAAATTTTTCCCATCATTCAATTATATCCCATTTTCTTTTCATTTTTGGGGGCAACATCCGCAGATCCTTTTTTCCCAAATACTTTATAAATATATGTAGTTTTTACAGTGAGAATCGCCCTGTACAAATCACGAGGATCACTTGAGGTAGAGGGTTACATTATGGGGCAGTTGGAGGGGAAGATAACGGGTAACACTAGGCGTGAACTTGTCAAGGTTGTAGCGATCGAGGAGGGGTCCTCTTGTGAAGTCGGTTCCACAGAGTAGTTTCGCAGAAACAAGATGTTCAAGTCGAACTTACTTCTCACCGATGAAATACGGAGGGAATGCGGGTCCTTTGCTAAAATGTTAGCGGCATGGCGGGTCCTAGCCGTGGAGGTTAGAACTGGCGAGTCCAAGGAATGTAGTTCGTCCGAGCACTTTCTATGGTAGTAGCTATAGAGTTGTGAGACGCTCGCCACACCCCGCCTGTGAGAGAGAGTTTGGAGGAGGGAAAATAAAATAATTTGTCACCCACAAGGACTCGGAGACTCTTTTCAACTCATCGTGACTATATATATATATATATATATATATATATATATATATATATATATATATATATATATATATATATATATATATATATATATATGGTAATTATAATTTATTTATTAATTGTAATTTTTACAAGAAATGTATAGGAGAGATAAAAGTTTACAAAGAGATTTTCTTTAAAATTCGATATGGGCACCAGATTTCGCTACCAGTTTTTGGTATGGAAGACATAAGTTCTTGTATTCGCCCTTCAAGTTCTTCCAAAGTCTTGGTTTGGTAGACTTGCTCCTTTAACCAAAACCCCAAAGAAAAACGTCACAGGGTGTTACGTCAGGACTCCTGACTGGTTACCCATGAGTAAAATGGGGAGTTACTGAAAAGAACTGACAAGTACCAAGATTTTTATTATGCATTTCTTACATTCATAAAAGTGATTACTTTTCTGGACAGAGAGTGTGTAAAAACTGTTCAAACGATTTTTAGACCTCACCGATTTCAGATTTATATGTTAGCTACTAATAAGTATGTATTTTTGCTTGAATATGTATTTTTTATGTAATAGGAATGTTTTAATTTCCGAACACTGTCACTATATTTTGGCCGTGTTCAGAATTGATATTATCTTCAACAGGCTAAGGCTGATTGTGTTCGGGAATTAAAATATTTCTACTGCTATAAAATCTAGTTTAGACAAAGTGAAATATACATGATAGTGGATAATACATTAATTATTTTTCCCTACGCCCACATTCCTACAAACGAGACGTCGCAAATCGGCTGCATCAATTTAAGCGTGCAAATCGACTGGCAAATAGGTCTCACCGTTTTACTGTTGAACTAGCTAGATGGTGACCGTCACTTCTATTTTAAGCGATTTTTTTTTCTCGCCTTTCAGATTTCTTGCTTCGCTGCCAACTACAATCTTTAAATTTTTTTTAAATGCAAGGTTAATCGCCATCTGCTGTCTTCCTTAAACCAGTTCATTTATTATCATTTTTCTTCACTTCTCCCCACTAAAGTCTTCCCATTTTCTTTCATTCTCGGTAACCCGTTGCGTTTTTGTGTCTTTCTCGCTTTGCTTGCGGCGAAATATTAGAAAGCCTCTCGCTGATCTATCGTCATTTCCATGGCAAATGTTCCGACGAGTTTAATTCCTTAGGTCTAACAGTTTAGACATTTTCGGCTAAGAGAAGACATGCTATGTAAATAGGTGTGGGGAACCATACACAGGGGGAAAACATACTATGTACGCAGGGGGGAAACCGTAAATATCATATTCCGATGAGTTTAATTCCGATGAGTTTAATTCCGTAAGTTTAACAGTTCAAACATTTTCGGCTAAGAGAAGTCATGCTATGTACACAGTGGCGAACAATGATAATTTCTTTTCATATCCTACAGTTATGAAGGAAGTTCTTTTCGGAGAGTTCCTTCTCAAGAATTAGCTACTTTCTGAAATAGAAAACCGTGAAGATATTTCTCCGATCTCTTCTCTCGTAAGCGTTTTAAGTCGAGGGCCAGCCGTTAACTATCCAACATGTCATCATTCAATGCTTTTCCTAATCACTCCCCGTACCTTCATAAAATGAATTTATTTAGTAAATCTCTGCCTTGAGTGACCTTTGTGCTTTGTATTTGGTGAGTGATAGCATAAAATAAAGAAACTACTAAGAAAAGAAGATGACCTACTAGGAATTTTGTCTACTATATCTAGCTTCTTACTGAGGACAACAATGAGAGTCCATGAGCCTGATCTTTCTTTTTGCAGTGTTGAAAATTTTAATATTAATTTTAATATTAAATCATACGAGGTGGGCTGATTTAAACGGTGAAATTGCATCTCTTTTAGTACGACATCTTCCAGAAATTGGATTATTTCTTAATTACTTTTAATAACGCATCTTACAGAATTTAGTTTCTTCCTGGATCTCTTTTATTACGACAACTTCCAGAATTTGGATTCTTTCTGTATAAGTTTTGTTAAGGCATCTTCCAGAATTTGCATTCTTGCTGCATCTCTTTTATTAAATCTTCCAGAATTTGGATTCTTTCTGTATCTCCTTTATTACGACATCGTCCGAAATTTTGATTCTTTCTGAATTTGTTTTATTACGACATCTTCCAGAAACTGGATTCTTTCTACATCTCTTTTATTACGACATCTTCCGAATTTTGGATTCTTTCTGTATCAGTTTTATTACATCTTCCAGAATTTGGATTCTTTCTGTATCTCTTTTATTACGACATCGTCCGAAATTTAGATTCTTTCTGAATTTGTTTTATTACGACATCTTCCAGAAACTGGATTCTTTCTACATCTCTTTTATTACGATATCTTCCAGAACTTAGATTCTTTCTGCATCACTTTTATTAAGACATCTTCCAGAATTTGCATTCTTGCTGCATCTCTTTTATGACATCTTCCAGAATTTGGATTTTTTTCTGCATCGCTTCTATTAAGGCATCTTCCATAATTTGGATTTCTTTTTGCATGTCTTTTATTACGACATCTTCCGGAATTTGGATTCTTTCTGCTTCTCTTTTCTAACGACATCTTTTAGAATTTGGATTCTTTCTTTACATTGGTCGATTCCAGTAAACGATAGAACGTCGGTCTTACCTCCAAACTGTTATACAAATATACACGTAACACAATACTTGAAAAATAGTAATAGCGCATCTCAATTTTGGAACTGAATTTCAAAGTTGGGGTTTGGCGTGTTAAATAATGACACAAAATATTTTTTTCCAAATTCTTACCGTTTCTTTGAGGAAACAAGTTAAAATGAAGATTAGGTTCAAAATTGAAGCGTTGGAATTTCAATCCTGTAGTCTGAAATAGACTTATTGCACAACCTTATAGAAATTTATAATATAATGAAAATTTGTAAATGGACAAGATGCATAGCACAAACACATCATTACTAAATCTTTGTGCCATGAAATGAGAGCTTAATTTACATTTAATTAAATTTAATTAACATCGATGAGTTTGGTTTGCATCCTCTCTGCTGTCGTCGTAGTGCCGGCCGCTTTCCACGGCATGCAGCAATTAACGACATCCTCAAAAGAGGTTTGGATGCAGCTGGGTTCCCTTCCCAAATCGAACCCGTAGGCCTCGACCGTGGTGATGGAAAGCGGCCGGATGGCATTACCATCTTCCCTTTTAAAATGGGTAAGTCGTTGATTTTGGATGCGACCTGTGCGGATACATTTTCGGTCGGCAATTTGATCAGGTCCGCGGTTTAGCTGGTGTCCGTCGCCCGAGTCGCAGAGATGAAAAAAATAGCTAAATATTCTTCTCTTGCCGATAGATATTTTTTTTACTACTGTGGCAGTGGAGACTTCAGGGGTTATTGGCCCTCGTTCGATGGCGTTCCTTCGGAGGATTGGCGCGATTGCGTCTCGATTAAGGAACGAGCCTCGCGAAACGGAGTGGCTCTTGCAGCGTGTCTCACTGGCGACGGTTCGAGGTAATGCTTTCTCCATCATAGCGGCTGGCAGAGGATAGAAAAATTTGTTTATAGTTACGTTGTTCTGGAATTGTCATCAATGGTCGACTGAACTTGCTTTGTTTCAATGACTTTTGTTTTGTTATTATTAGTTACTTTGTTCTATATATCATAATAAAAGATCACGCATATACATTTTAATTAATTCATAATGAATAATTTGGTTATATTCTAATGTAATATGTGAGCTTCAATAAACAATGTTATTTTTAAATATTTTGTCTTGTAATTTGTGTCTTGTTATTTCTGGTGTTAGAGACAATTTTATCAAATTTTGGTTTTTATTAATCATGATCTCTTAAATGAAGTAACAAATCTCATTCTTTGATTGGTCTTTCTTGTAATCATTTTTTTTTATTTACAGCAAAAGAATTACATATTTTTCTTGTGATGATTAATAATTATAAATCTGGTTTGAGTATATTTTCCATTCAATATATCCAATCCAAAAATATCAAATTTATTTGGATTTATTCTTGGAGATTAGGTATTTCTGCAGATTCTTTCAGACGATGTTTAAAGACCAATGATTATTAATTGGTAAAAGATACGAATCAATTTTGTCGTGTCAGAACTTATTACATGAAATGTCAGCTGTTACACCGTAGGCAATTTTGATTTTCCAAACAAGACATGTTTGAAATACACCTATATATATATATATATATATATATATATATATATATATATATATATATATATATATATATATATACATATATATATATATATATATATACATATATATATATATATATATACATATATATATATATATATATATATATATATATATATATATATATATATATATATATATATATATGTATATGTATATGTATGTATGTATGTATATATATATTAGACTTTCTCGTCATAATCGACGTGTGAGGGCCAAGCAGCTCAGTTCCAAGGAACCGACAGCCAGACACCATTACACGAGATTTGATTATAGTGGTTAAGATTTTGTGCGAAACCACCCACACTTTTTGAAGGCCCGAATACAGAGACCTGGTGTACTACGTGCCACAAGGTCTCTAAATGACCCTCTGCAGGTTTTGAATTCGTAGTTGTCCTTCTCCTAGACCAGTTGTCATCCAAGGCTATAGAACCCAGTTTATTTAGCCATAGCTGGAGGGAGAAGAAGAGGATTCAAACCTTTCCCAAGTAAGTGAATGTAATGGATTCGAATTTGACTCTCCTATTCCTCAATCGGAAAATCCTTCTCGGATAAGGGGGGAATTTCTTCAGGAATTTTTCAAGTTCATTTTGGAACAAATATGACCCAACTTTTGTTTTTTTTTAAGTTGCCCCCAGGATTGGTAGAGAGAAAGTGTTGAGTTTCTTAGAACTGGTGAGGGCAGTGATGTGAACAATGTTGTGGCGTAGACGAGCTGTGAGGTGCACGCGCGCGCGTCTGTAATTATTTTATTTTATTTTTTATTTACCTATTTTTATTTTTATATACATTCAATGATACGGATTTTATTCATAGATGGTTGTTTTTGTTCTGCGAGTCTTGATTCTAAGATCATAAGTTAGTATTTCCAATCCAAAATTCAAATTCCTCAATCCGCGCTGCTTTCCATTACACCATCGTGCCTCACACACACACACACACACACACACACACACACACACACACACACACACACACACATATATATATATATATATAATCATATATATATATGTATATATATATATACTCATATATATATATATATATATATATATATATATATATATATATATATATATATATATACACTACAGGTCAAAGGTTTTTGTCAGACCCTGCATTTCTTTGAAGTAAAGGATACAATGTAAGTACCCAGAATGTATTATCTCTTAGTTTTCAGTCTTTTTCCAGGCTTCTCTTACTACCAAAATTTTAAATTTGGTTTCGTCTTCTTGGCGGTTTTATTGACGTAAACAAAATATGATGCTGTCGTATGATTTTTTTTATTACTTTTTTGTGCTTATTTCTTTCAGTGTAAAAGTAAATACACTGGTGTTACTAAAATTTCATGACGTACTTTAAAAGAATATAAAAAGATCTCATTTAACGTGTTTGTGAAGAAATACAGAATAGACCGAAAATTTTGGCTTGTAGTGTATATATAATAGAATGTTCACGACACTTATCGGAGGTCGATTCAGAGTTTCGCGATTATTCGCTCTTCAAGGCACAGATGAGAAGGATCAATTTCATCTGTGATACACTGATTATTGCTCTAGATAACTATTGATCAGTAATGCGCTTTGTCGAGATATTTTTTTTATTTACAATGATGTTCACCCTCGAGGTAGAGGATTACAATGTAAGCTCATGCGTATCTATAGAATATAACGGTCATTCATAGACTTGAAGGGGTTAAAAGTGTAGGGATCGGGGATGAATCCTCGCGGGAGATGGTAACACAAAGCAGTAGTTCGTGGGAAGAGGCTGCTTGAGTGGAACTTTCAACTTACCAAAGGAATAGGTGGTTCATTACAATGGATGCCATTTTGGGTCTTAGCCGTGAAGGTTAGAACTGGAGGAACTAAGGAGTGCAATTCATCTGAACACTCTCCATGAAGATAGCGATAGAGACGCGAGAGACTTGCAACGTCTCGTCTGTGAGACAGGGGTTATAAGATTGAAAATAATTCGTCAACCACAAAAGAAGCAGTGACGCTTTGTGTCTCTGTTGAGACTGGAAACTGTAGATTGGGCAGCTTCCCTGACTGTTGCTACCTGTCTTATATACATCTGGCCGAACCAGGACATTTCTCTCGTTGTTATTCATACAGTTTCACATTCATATTGAAAACACTCTTACAGCATACTTTTCAATGGCTTCTCTTACCAATCAAATAATGCTGTCGTCCTGTGCTAACTTGGGACATTCACTGAATATGCAGAGAAATCTCAGATCAGCTTGTCCACACATCCTGCATTTGCTCTCTTTTGTCGAACATGTATACGCTTCAACTTGATAATAATTTGTTTTCCATGTTTCAATTCAGTGTTCATTTTTTTTTTTTTAACCAAGGCGCCTTTCGGCCAACACTTCTTCAGGGACCAACATTGACAAAATTATTGTTAAAAATTGATATGAATAGATAAGTAATGTGGAGGAAGATTTGGAGTACGTCTAAAACATGTAAATTAACGATTGAAATATAGGTAAATGTAAGTTATAGATGCACCAGCGTGATTTTAAATTATGAAAGCAATTAATAGTCACCATCTTCCAATTAAATTAAACAACCAAAGAGAATTCTCCTTCTGCTTACATAAAGAAGTTTGCTATAATTTAATACATACAGCTTCCAACACTTACAAATGGTGTTTTGGAATGAGCCTTACGCAAAATAGAGAATAGAGATTGAATTCTCGATGACGAAAAGTATTTTTAAATGTAATTACTCAAACAAAATACAAAAAGTTTGTAAGTAATTCGGAAAGTTGTGTATGCGACTCCTAGATTAAAAATCAAAATTCATTTTTAAGGCGCGTCGTGTCGACCATCACAAGAATAGCTCCAGTTAGCTCGTAGGTAATAAAATAAATCCTATTGATTGCGTATTCTTGCCCCAAAGCGAGTGAAATGAAAGATCTACACATTGTCAAGTGGGAAGTCAATATTTTGTAGTCTGGAACAGTCATCCAACGAATTTTGTTTTCTGACTTTATATTCTACTTGGTAGGCAAATGTCTCTATTGCGATAATATTGGAATATAGACAGTTTTTCACAATTATTTGAACTGTTTTTTTAAATGTCGGCCATTTTACAATATTTGTTGATGTCACCAATCATTTGTAAATGCAACCGATAGGTCACCAACCCTTTGTTTGTAGACGATTGGATTTGTATGTTTACATGGGAAAATGTTATGACATTGGTTCAGCAATAATAGATAGTTCGTCGGTGTTCACCAATAATGTATAGCGGAATATACGTGTATAAACGAAGAATTAAAAATCTTCAAACACGAATCTACAAATTTCAATAATTTGTATTTATTTGACTATTATTTTTCTTTCAAATTGAAATAAATTAATTACAAAGAATATTTGCGAACAACTTAACCCCAAAGGTTTTACGCACCCCTTTTTTACAGTACAACTGAATGAATTGAGTTACTATATCATAAACGGAAAATGCGTCTATATGTGTGCAGATGTATATGTCACAAGATTATATTGTTTGCCCTGTGTGTATCTGAAATTCTAGCAGGGAGTCCCATGAAAGTAAGAGACAGCGTTGTAGTTGAATGTTAACGCATGTAAACAAAATATTCTTAAGCCGTATTTTTTGCAATATCGTAAACTCGAATAAATAAGCGAAAGTTGTGAGTGATTAATTCTGAGAATTTTAGTTTCGTTTGTGTGCTGAAGGAACGAACAAATACCCTGTTCAAAGATTCACTGAAAGCCTGTTTAGCAAACCAGAATACATAATATTTATGACAAATTAACAGGCTACTCATGAATCTAAAAAATAGATTTATTAATCTGAAACTTTTTGGCTAATATATATTTATAAATAGTCCCTTTAGGTAAGAAAAATATTATTGATCATATTCTAAAGTTGAGCCTGTAAAATTTCATTTTAAGATATTTTATCGTCTGCCAATTCAAAAAATACCGCGCGTCTCGTACGACGTCGCTGGTTGGTTAATATATACGAATACAAATATTTAAATATTTGGAGTCTTCCAGCGTACAAAAAATGAGTTACTTTCGGGGTGATGAGTTTTCAGTAAGATAGTTTTAAATCTATTAGCATTTTTTCAACAATTCAAAAACAGGGCTCCACACACACTCACTCACGCACACGCACGCACACACACACGCAAACACACAAGCACACACACAAACACATACACGCGCGCGCGCACTCACACACACACACACATACACACACACAAACAACGTTTGGTTTGTTAGAGTTCCACTTGAGGTTTAGGTTGAGTTTACTTGGTAAAAACTACAGTTTGAACGTCTGTTATCGTTATCGGTAAACGTGCTCAACATCACGGATAGAGCTTGCGTAATTTTAACGGTCTCCTCTTATGGATCAACACGACAATGTCCAGATTTTGATGATGGCAGGAAACATTAAACATGACTTGGTTGAATTTGCCAATGTTTATCTTTTGGAATTCTTTAAGATTAAATACAGGATGCGATGGATAAATGGTCGTCTCAACGGCGCCAAAATGAAAATAACGCTAGCATCTCATTTTAACAGAAATATTTACCAAATTTATACAGAAATATCTTGAAACGCTAAAGAGTTAATTTATTCTATAAATATTTACACACACACACACACACATATATATATATATATATATATATGTGTGTGTGTGTGTGTGTGTATATATATATATGTATGTGTGTGTGTGTGTGTGTGTGTGTGTGTGTGTGTGTGTGTGTGTGTGTGTGTGTGTGTGTCATGGCATGGCTTCGCAAAACAAAATCAAAAGGTAGGCAGGTTTATGACTGACAAGACCAATGCGGGACAAGCATACATGGTTGCAGCAGTTGCAGCGGAAACTCCGTCCCTGACTCGATCGTATATTGTTGCAGTACTTTCTCCCCCGCCTCATGTCCCTGAGAACGGCACTCCAGGTATTTTCAAAGTAGGAGACAGCATGGTTGGTGGTGAAACGCAACGTGTCACGGTTCTCAGCTAGGGTTGACCATTAGCAATGGTTAATCTGACAGACAACAAAGGAGTTTTCAGGCAATCTTTGAATTGCTTCTTTGGTGCACTTCTGCCGCGATAGCCAGTGGAGAGCTCGCCGTTCGTTAGGCGCTAAGATCAGAGTGTATAGAGCTATCGTCGCTGTAATTCTTCTATACGGCTCAGAGTCATGGGTCACATACAGACATCACCGGCGACTCGTCGAACGATTCCACCAGTGCTGCCTCCTTACACTCCTTAATATCCTCTGGAGTGTGTCTTCATCACCAATATTCGAAGTCATTGAAAAGGCGAAGATCACCAGCATTGAGGGTGATGCTGCTGAAGTACTAGTTACGCTGGCCTGGACACGTCGCCAGGATGGAGAATCATCGCCTGCTTAAAATTTTAATCTAAAGACGAGCTCTCCATTGGCTATCGCGGAAGCGGAGCATCAAAGAAACGATTAAAAAATTGCCTGAAAAATATCCTTTGGTGCCTGTCGGATGAACCATTGCCAATGTTCAACCGAGCTGGGAACCGTGACGCCAGGCGTCTCAAGACCATCCATGCTATCTCTTCATTTGAAAATACCAAAAGGACCGCTCCCAGGGACAAGAGGCAGAGGTGGAAGTACTGCAACGCTAAGCCATTGAACCAAATCCGGATCTTCAGCTGCAACTGCTGTATGCCTGTCCTTAATCAAAAACGAATTTCCGGATATATGTATATATAGACTTCTGTCTTTGCTTTCTTGCCTCCTATGTTTGTAAACGTACTTTTGATAGACTATATATATATATATATATATATATATATATATATATGAAGAAATATAGTCTTAAAGTGTGCTATATTTATGGGATAAAGTGCTCAATATCAGAGATAGAGCGTGTGTAAATATAAAAGTGGACATGGAAGTCAGCACTTAGAGGCGACAGTCTGTTTCATGCTAGTGCAATCGTCAAAATATATATATATGCATGTGTTTATGTGTGTGTATATATATATATATATATATATATATATATATATGCATGTGTTAATGTGTGTAAATCTGGGTGTCTGCATAATAAACTATGTGCAGTTATATATCCACAAACAACGAATTAGAAACAAAACAAAACTGCCAACTCTACTCATCTACCTTACTCTGTTGTTTCGCCGCTGCAGCCGGCATTCTTCATCAACCCTCGCCATCTTCCTTTCCGTTGCCAACACTGTCTTCATCAGGCGGACTAACCTCATCATTTTTACTGGAGACGCTTTCTTGTAGCAAGCGAGGTACTGGGCAATCACACTTTTGAAAAAAAAAAATTTTTTTCTCTTTTCGAAGATGCTATTAATGGAGTCATTCTTGGAGACCGTCTGAGAAGCAGCATAAAATTGGAAAATCGCAAATTCTAATTATTTAGGTCCTCTGTCAGGAATAATGGAGACATCGGCGCGCAGGTGGCCGAAAAATTTATTTTCTTTTTCTTCTCGTTTTTTACTTCTTTACGTCTTTTGCTTTACTTTGCCTTCGCACCTTTTCTGTTTGACGTCTGTATTCTACACGGGCCTCACTTGCTCGGCATCTACTTTTATTTATTTATTCTTTAAAAAAAATATTTCGGTAGTTTTTGCGATTGATCCATTTTTCTTTCGATTACTTCCGTTTTTTTTTTCTTTTCTTTCTGATTCCTTTAAATATTTGCCTCGCTTTTTTTTTTACATCTATTTGTCCGACATTTTTTTTCTTCTTTTCCATCTATCAGTTTTGTTTCCTTTTTCTTCTTCAAACATTTTGTTTTTTGTTTTGTTTTTTATCTTCGTTCGCTTTCTTTTATTTCAACTTTTTCTTTTTCTTCAAATCTTCTTCACTATCTTTTTTTCATTTTTCTTTATTATCAAAATTATTTTCGTTTTTGACTTTACTTTTCTTTTTTGCATCTCTGCCAAAATATATTTTCGACTTTTTTTCTTCTCTTTCAGAACAGCTTTTCTTTACAATTTCTGTCTCTTTCTCGTAATAAAATTTGGCCTTTTATCAGTGAAAGTGTTTGTAAGCTCCTGTATAGCTCCACGGAAATTCTTCTCTTTCCCTTTGTTTAGTCAACAACTCTTTCCCTTCGTTTCTGTATCAGAAATCTTGCTACCATTGGATTATAATTTGTTCTTTCCAATTTCGTTCATTCATTGTTTGTTTATCTCGTGGGTATTAATTTTTATCTTTCAACATTTTCTCAATAATTTCCCCCTTCCCTACGTCATTTTCCTGACATTTTGTATTTTCCTTTCTTTCTTTCTTTCTTTCTTTCTTTCTCTCTATAGTTCTTTCTTTCTTTCTTTCTTTATATTTCGTACTTTCGCTAGCTGTTCTTTCTTTCTTTCGTTAGTTCGTCTTTTTTCTGTCCATTGTTTCTTTCTTTCTTTTACACGTTCTTTTATTACGTATTTCGCATTTTCTAGATTTTTTCTTCCTTTATTTCTTTCTCTTTTTATTTAATCTCTTCTTTCTTTCTTTTTTATTGTCTTTAATTCTTTCTTTATTTTCTTTTTCCTTTATTTTTTAAATTTATTTTCTGTCGATTTTTTCTTTATTTCCCGTAATTCTTTCTTTATTTTCCGGGTTTTCTTTAGTTAAATTCTGTGTTTCTTCCTTTATTTTCTTTTTTTTATTTCTTCCTTTATTTTCTTTCTTTTTTCTTTCTTTCTTTCTTTCTTGATTAATTTCTTTATGTTCTTTGCTTCTTATTTTATTTACTTTTTTCTATCTTTACTCTCTGTCTTTCTTCATTTTTCTATCTTTTTTACTGTCTGTGTTTTTTCTTCATTTCTTTATTTTCTTACTTTTCTGTTTCTTTCTTTATTTCTTTCTTTTAACTCATTCATTGTTTCATTTTTCTGTTTCTCTTTCTTTCTTTCTTTCTTTCTCTATTTCTTTTAACGTTTTCATTGTTTCTTTTTTCTGTTTCGCTTTCTTTCTTTCTTTCTCTATTTCTTTTAACGTTTTCATTGTTTCTTTTTTCTGTTTCTTTCTGTCTTTCTTTCTTTATTTCTTTTAACTCTTTCATTGTTTCTTTTTTCTGTTTCTGTTTCTTTATTTTTTCTTTCTTTTCTGGGTTGTTTTCTTTTCTCACTTTCATTCTTTCTTTCTTATATCTTTCTCTCTTTAAACTTTCTTTTCTGGCTTTCTTTCTTTTCTCTCTCTCTCTTTATTTATTTCTATCTTCCTTTCTTTCTTTCCTGTTTCTCTTTCTGTCTGTCTGTCCGCCGGTTTGTCTTTTTCTTTTCTTTTTCTTTGTTTCTTTCTTTATTCATTTATTTTCTGGCTTTCTTTCTTTTCTCTCTTTCTTTCTTTCTTTCTTTCTTTCTGTCTTTCGTTCGTTCGTTCTTTCCATTTCCCTGTTTTGTTTTTCTTTCTTTTTTACCTTTCAATTTCTATCGCTCTTTCCTTTTCCTGTCATTTTCTTTCTTTCTTTCTTTCTTTCCTTCTTTCTTTCCTTCTTTCTATCTTTCCTTCTTTCTTTCTTTCTTTCTTCCTTTCTTTCTTTCTTTCTTTCCTGTAAATTTATTTCGTTCTTTCCATTTCCCTGTTTTGTTTTTCTTTCTTTTTTACCTTTCAATTTCTATCGTTCTTTACTTTTCCTGTCATTTTCTTTCTTTCTTTCTTTCTTTCCTTCTTTCTTTCCTTCTTTCTATCTTTCCTTCTTTCTTTCTTTCTTTCTTCCTTTCTTTCTTTCTTTCTTTCCTGTAAATTTATTTCGTTCTTTCCATTTCCCTGTTTTGTTTTTCTTTCTTTTTTACCTTTCAATTTCTATCGCTCTTTCCTTTTCCTGTCATTTTCTTTCTTTCTTTCTTTCTTTCCTTCTTTCTTTCCTTCTTTCTATCTTTCCTTCTTTCTTTCTTTCTTTCTTCCTTTCTTTCTTTCTTTCTTTCCTGTAAATTTATTTCGTTCTTTCCATTTCCCTGTTTTGTTTTTCTTTCTTTTTTACCTTTCAATTTCTATCGTTCTTTACTTTTCCTGTCATTTTCTTTCCTTTTTCCTGTCATTTTCTTTCTTTCTTTCTTTCCTTCTTTCTTTCTTTCTTTCTTTCTTTCTTTCTTTCTTTCTTTCTTTCTTTCCTGTAAATTTATTTCGTTCTTTCCATTTCCCTGTTTTGTTTTTCTTTCTTTTTTACCTTTCAATTTCTATCGTTCTTTACTTTTCCTGTCATTTTCTTTCCTTTTTCCTGTCATTTTCTTTCTTTCTTTCTTTCCTTCTTTCTTTCTTTCCTTCTTTCTATCTTTCCTTCTTTCTTTCTTTCTTTCTTCCTTTCTTTCTTTCCTGTAATTTTTTTCGTTCTTTCCATTTCCCTGTTTTGTTTTTCTTTCTTTGTTACCTTTCAATTTCTATCGTTCTTTCCTTTTCGTGTGATTTTCTTTCTTTCTTTCTTTCTTTCTTTCTTTCCTTCTTTCTTTCTTTCTTTCTTTCTTTCTTTCTTTCTTTCTTTTCTGTCTTACTGTCCATTCTGTCTTGTATTGTGTTTATTTCTTTACTTACATATTTACTTCCTATTTCTATCCTCGCTCCGTATTTCTCCATTTATTCATTCATTTATGCGAAACTCACCTGGGGACTCCTACATACACCGACTGAAATGTACGTTGAAGGAAATAAAAATTCTCATCTTTTCACACATTTTTATATGCAAACGTGCGCAGGCGACTTCCTCCATTTTTTTGACGTCATATTTTTTTCTGTTTCCGCTTGAAGATAGATAAATATTTTTTCAAAGGAATTAAAAACAACATGAAATCATAAAACAAAAGAAACGACATATGTCGGAAAGAAAATTACTATGTACACAATTCTGAAGACGCTGAAAAAGTATTAGGAGTGACAAATCTAATATATATATATATATATATATATATATATATATATATATATATATATATATATATATATATATATATGGAAAATATAAATATATATATGTGTAAACACACACACAAACATATATATATAAATGCGCGTACACGCACAAATATATATATATATATATATATATATATATATGTATATATAGCTAGTGTAACAGCAAAATTGTCCAAATCGTGTAACAACAAAATTGTCCTATAGTTAGATTAAGCGTTGTATCTTAGAAATGAGTAAAGATATCATACTGGAATTCTCCGAAATTTTTTTATAAGATAATTAGACTATAAGAACGTTGAGCAATACGAATGTATAATTGCTTTCCAAACTTAACAGAGGAATCGTAATGAAATCGATCATAAACGAAAATGACATGTTCATCATTAATTAATCATAGCTAAGGATCGGAAGCTAATGAAGAGTTGAAATAAAGTTATATATATATATATATATATATATATATATATATATATATATATATATATATATATATATATATATATTCCAGGATTATTTCCAACTTATTTAAGATGATCTTCTCCCTCTCTAAACTTCTAACTTTCTGTCCTGGGGTAAAAAGGTGCCTTACACGTTTCCCGTACGATTTCGTTTTCTCTGCTCTTTAAACTGTCATAACTGAAACTCCTCTCTCACGTGCCAAATATCATATACATTGAGTTGGATCTTTTCTAATTCATCTCTTTCCCTCTATGTTGTTGATGATCCCTCTTCCTGTTATGAACACCTGATCCAGATTTCCATTCTACAGTTATTTTTTAAACACATTCACCGTTCTGTTGGTTGTTCTTGAAAGGATTTTGAATATGGAAGCCAGAATAGGAATCATGGTACCATTACTGAAGGTCTATATGATCTTTTTTATCTGACACAAAACGATTTTAACGTGTTCTCTTTATAGCGGAATAAATGAAAGAAATTTTTTTTCTGTGATTCTTACGACAGAATGTCAGTATGAGAAATCGTCTTATCTGAAGACATGAAAAAAATAAACACGATTAGTTTGGAGGTTTTTAGGATATTAAACATTTTGTGGGATAGACAATTTGGACAATTTTGCTGTTACACCCGGTGTGCACACACACACACACACACACACGTATACACACATATATATGGACTCTCCCGTCGAACTCGACGTATGAGGGTCAGACAGATCAATTGCCAGAAACTAAAAGATCGACAGGGCCATCCACACTTTTTGGAGGGACGAATATATGGACCTGGTGCAACGAATGCCACAAGGTCCCCAAACGACCCTCCGCAGGTTTTGAATTCAGAGTTGTCCTTCTCCTAGACCAGTTGCCATCCAAGGCTATAGAACCCAGTCTGTCCTGCTATTCACCCATAGTTGGAGAGAGAAGAAGAGGATTCACACCTTTCCCAAGTGAATGTAATGGATTTGACTGGAATTCGAACTCGGCTCTCCGATTCCTCAATCCAAGCCGTTATCCATTACTCCACCGTGCCTCCTACGATAATCTATAATATAATATATATTATCACTTTAAACGTTATTTTAAGGGGATAATCGTATTTGATTAGACGCTCCGTTTATTTATTAAACGGTATGTTTATTTATTTTTGTCTACCGTCCTGAATGTTCGGGAAATCTTATTAAAGCAAAATTATGCCATTATATATATATATATATATATATATATATATATATATATATATATATATATATATATATATATATATATATATAGCTTAACAGAGGAATCGTAATGAATCGATCATAAATGAAAATGACATGTTCATCATTAATTAATCATAGCTAAGGATCGGAAGGTCATGAAAGATTGAAATAAAGTTCAAAGATTATATTAGGCAGCGACTTGCACGTTCCAATATTATATAACCGTTCATAAATAACTCATTCATAAAAAAAAACATCTTTCGGTCTACATCACATTTATTTCGTCTTCGAGTTTTGATTTTAAAGGAAAGAATTACAGCCTGATGATGAGGACATGAAGTTCTTGAAAGTACTTGCTGATTTAAAAAATACACTATATATATATATATATATGTGTGTGTGTGTGGTTGTGTGTGTGTGTGTGTGTGTGTGTGTGTGTGTGTGTGTGTGTGTGTGTGTGTGTGTGTGTGTGTGTGTGTGTATATATATATATATATATATATATGTATGTATGTATGTATATCGTAGGGGGAAACAAATATTCGTACAGATACAAATTTTGAACTTATTGTACTTGAATGATCAAACATTTTTCATATAATTAACTGTAAACAGATGCATAATAACAAAATATGCGTAGAAAACAGATCGAAATTTGACTTAATAGTAACAAATCCCATTCATCCATTTTAATAGGTGAAATGTAATGCAAATGTATATTTCAGATTTTAATACTTTTAATTATTGCTTCAATACTCAGGCTTATTCAAATCGAATATTCTAGAATGTTCAAATAAAGTTATCAGAAGTTACTTTTAGCCTCCAATATAGAAACGTAACATTCTGTAGTTGATATTCGATCGAGAAGTTATTCATCATAGCAAAAATGTCAAGAATTAACGAATTCGCAAAAAGAACTGATTGTTAATATGGTAAAGAAAAAACAGATTGGAAAGGTGGGAAAAACTTCCAGGAAAATCTCAGGTAACCGAATATTGCCTTTACTAACATTAGTTCGTTCATTGCAAGGTATAAAATCTCAAAACTGTTGAAAACCGAAGACGAACCGGTCCTCTACGGAAGATTTCTGCAAGATCTTCGAGAAAATTAATGCGCCAAATTAAGGAAAATGCAATGGTTACTCGTCAAGTGTTGCGGGATGATTTGCTTTCATCAGGAATCTCAATCAGTAAACGGACAAGAAGCAATGAAATTGAAAGGAACAATCCAAAATCAGGCTTCCCTCGTTAAAAAAAACACTCCTGCTATTGAAAAAGACACAAAGATATTCCAGACTGAAATTCGAAGAAAATTCGGATTGGGAAAGAGTTTTATGGACAGACGAAATTAAAATTGAGCTGTTTGGACGTAATTCTTGAAATCATGTATGGAGGAAAGATGGCAATGCTTTCAAACAAAAGAACACAGTTCCATCATTGAAAATTAGTGGTGACTGCATCATGGTTTGGAAATTTTTTTTCTGGAAAAGGTACTGACAAAATATCAGTAACAGATGGTAGAATGAATGCTGCAAAAATATCGAAATATTTTGCAAGCAAATTTAATAATTTCGGTTGGAAATCTTGAACTTCCACCTGATTGGATCTCTCAAAAAGATAATAATCCTAAGCACACTGCAATATCTACGAAGAAATGGCTTGCTAAAATAATGTAAATATCCTGAAATGGCCAAGTCAGTCGCCAGATTTAAACCCAATCGAGCATTTGTGGTGTTATTTGAAAATTCAAATCCAGTCGGGAGTTCAAACAAACATCCCGGATGTGATGACCATATGCAAAGAAGAATGGAACAAAATACCAACTAAAATTCGCAAATCTGGAACTGAGAACTACAAGAAGAGGTTGGTTGCTGTAGAAGTGAATAATGGGGATTCTACAAAGTATTAAATGTAGATAGGGTATTATTTTTCTATTGTACGAATACTTTTTTCACCCATTAAAATGGATAACGGGGATTTATTTCTATTAAATCAATTTTTGCTGTTTTCTATGCGTACTTATTTGTTGCAACTCATAATATGAAAAGTACGTTTATTTTATGTGTACGAATATTTTATGTGTACGAATATTTGCTTCCCCCTCTGTGTGTGTGTGTGTGTGTCTATATATATATATATATATATATATATATATATATATATATATATATATATATATATTAGCACTTACGTGCTAATACCCTTGGGAAAGGTGTGAATTCTCTGGTTCTCCCTCCAACTATGGGTAAATAGCAGGACAGACTGGGTTCTATAGCCTTGGATGGAAACTGGTCTAGGAGAACGACAACTCTGAATTCAAAACCTGCGGAGGGTCGTTTGGGGACCTTGTGGCATTCGTTGCACCAGGTCCCTGTATTCGTCCCTCCAAAAACTGTGGATGGCCCTGCACAAAGCCTTCACCACTATAGTCAAATCCTGTGTGGGTGTCGGGCTTTCAGTTTCTGGGAACTGATCTGTCTGGCCCTCATACGTCGTTCGAATTCGACGGGAGAGTCCATCATATATATATATATATATATATATATATATATATATATACACACACATACGTATACACTCACACACACAAACACACACAAAAACGCTCACACACACATACACACACACACACACATATATATATATATATATATATATATATATATATATATATATATACATATATATATATATATATATATATGAACAAACTAGAAATTAATAGCTTAACAACATTAACTTATTTTTCGTTTATAAGGCATTAAATTATATCCCTTAGCGCCATCCATAGTTCAACTTGACTAACGTTAAGAATATTCTTTAATTTTGAAAAAAAAAAAACACGACATTTTTCCTCCAATTTACTTATGTTTATAAATGCATGTTTCCAAATGAAATATTTACATTAGCATTTATTAAATCCCTTAGGAGACGAAAGGTTTTGGTAGAGAATTTTTTTTCCTTTTGTCTGGGTGCTTAATGGATAACAACACGCAATGAGAAAGAGGAAAGCTGAGTGAGAACAACAAATATGTGGGACAGTTGTCCGTATGGAAATGATGTAAATAATGATAACTCCTCATCCGAGAAATATAGTTTGAAATTCGGTCTCATATTTACTTTTATCAGAATGAAACACCGTATGCCAAGGATTGACTGGACATTAGTAGGCCCATTCCTTCATAATAATTCGGTTTGCTTTGGTTTTTAGAAAACCATATATCTATATCTATGAATGTAATAGATTCAGACTTCTAAACATTTCACGAATTATTCAAAACTTTGTGTGTGTTGTGGGTTTGTATACAGTGACTATTACGGCTAATAATGCTTGACACTTCTGTAAATCGAATCGAGTTCTCTCAGTCACTGTGTGTTTACCTAAAAATAAATACGCTTAAATTTACCTTCATCACTACCGTGCGTCAACGGCTTAGTGATAGAATCCCGGCTGACGCTAATTCAGTCGGGTTTCGATCCTAGCTAGAGGCAACCGGACGTCTAGCCACACTGATGAGCGTGATACTGCGAAACAGTCTGTCTGTGGATGACAATATATAAATATGTGGTGCAATTTAATTCATATTACAATGAATTTTTTCATACAAAACAGATGACGGGAAAACCCGTCGAAAGTACTTGCATATTTAAAGTTTGGTTTCGTTTGTTTTACGGCATATCATGTGTTATGTAATACCGACAAGATTTTTATTGCGGGTAATATTTTTTTTTCAAAAATGTATTGCTGCTAATATTTTTTTCAAAAATGTATTGCTGGTATTAAAACCTATTTTTATACTTTCATTGTGTTTTACCTCCTTTCAGGGAGTAAACTATTTGCCCACAGCTGATGTTACCAGATCCACACGGGAACACCAGCAGTTAAGAGGATATAGTCTATTGTCATAACCAGGACGAATAAAAATTCGGAGATCAAGTCTTTGTATTTAAGCATTACGTTGTATAGGTTTACGGACGCATCACTTTAAGACAGTGCTTCCCTTATGATTATTGAAGTTAAGCAACGACGAGCCTGGTCATTACCTAGATAGGCGTCGCTTCGGAATACTAGGTGCTGTAAGTTTGGATGTGAGGGTAGTGTAATGCGTAATTGCTCAGAATTTTAAATCGGAGACCCGAGTTCCGATTTTCGTTTGGCTTCGTTATATTCAATTACTCGCTAGTAACCTGGGGAAAAATATGAACGGGTTAATTATTTAAAACTTGTATCATTAAATCATTATTACCACCCCCCAAATAATTCCTGCAATGTAAAAGTATTGTTTGACTTTTTCGCCAGAATCTATCTGACATAATAATAGGTGTACGATTGGACTTTGCTTTGAATATTGCTGTCATATCCGATCTGGTGCTCGAGCTATGTATTTTTTTAAAGCTTATCACCCCAAGCAAAGCTGGAGGCCACTAGCACGCAAGGGGTTACAGAAGATTTGGAGCGAGAGCAGATAGGAATGAAAGGTGAAAGGATGTGGAGAAGGGAAGTGGATAGATCAAGGCACCTGGATATGTCGATTGACGTTACACTTAAATAGTCGGAGATTGTATTTGTCAGGGATACAGGAATAAGGAAGGGTGTTCCACAGGCGAGATGTGCGAGACATGAAGCTACTGGAGTAGAAGAGACGTCTACATCTAACAGTTTCAACGGTGAAGGGGTGGGAACGGATTTAGAGATTCTTGACAAAATCCAAAGGAAAATCTGCAATGTTATTGGTTCTGACGTGGCATCTCGGCTTCAGTCACTTTTGCATCACTGTCACGTAGCATTCCCCAGACTCTCCTAGAAATAGATTCATGGTAGTTCTTCTGATGATCTATGGTAGCTAGATTTTATTAATTTCACCCAAGTATCAGATCGGCGGCAAGGTCTCATGTTTACAGTTGAAGTGGCGACATGTAACCGTAAGTTCTTTGCTAATAGTTTCTTCCATCGCTTGTGGAACACTCTTACGGTTTCTTGCTTCCGAGTCAATGTTGATCATCGGCAATTTAAGAGCAATGTCAATCGTTATCTTCTGTCTTCTTAATTCTAGTTCTTTTACTCTTCTCCCTCTTTAATAGTATGTTTCTCCTTGTCTGTAACGACCAGAAACAGCTTGCATCTTAGTGACTATATTGCCTTGCTTGTTCTCAAATGATTAAAAAAAATATAAATAACTTTCAAAGGGTTGATAAGCTGTAAAAAAAACGAATCAATAAATAGATAACTTTTGTAATGTCAGACCGGAATCGTGTATTTAAATAAAATAAAATTAATCATTTTTTGGTGGAGGGGGGTGTACAAGAATGGGGTTCTTTGGGTAAAGTGATCAGACGAGTGAAAGATTTCTACAATTTTCTAATCTATTTATTGAGGATCTAAAAGCTAAGAAGATTAATCCGATTTTGGTCGTCATAGATCTGACTTTCTTTCTTTGTTTTAGCATTAAAATTTAATCTCTGAAAATGAATTTCATCCATCCATTGAAAGCCTCACTCTCAGAAGTCAAGCAGCGGCACGCAAATGAGACTTTCAGCTTTACCGATAAAATGGCCCCCACATGCGTACATAGACGCAGGCAGAAATAAAATTGCTGGTCAAATTGTGTGTCGACAAATTTACGTTTTTAGTGCAAGACGAACAAAATTAATATTCATACATGTACTCACTAGTTTTCTGAAGATATTTCCAATTTAGAATTGTGAGGAAACATTTCTACGTTTGCAGTCTCTTATGCTTTTCGAGTATTTATAAATGAGGAAATAGTAAAAAGGTTAGAGGACTGGCGGTGGAGCTGTACTAGGGCATTTCTCGAATTTACCAGAAATATTCATGACCGCTGATATATTATACTTAAATCTAAAAGCATTACTGCCTATGAAAAATCTATCTATCTATCTATCTATCTATCTATCTATCTATCTATCTATCTATCTATATATCTATGTCTGTCTGTCTATCTGTCTCTCTCTTTCTCTCTCTCTCTCTCTCTCTCTCTCTATATATATATATATATATATAATTATTTATTTAAATATTATAACATAAAAATGCTATAAAATCACTACAAATATAGCAATTTCGTTTCAACACCTTCGGTGTCTTATCAAGTGATGATGTTGAATGTAGAATAAATGGTTTTAAAAGTTTCAAATTAATTAACGATCCTTCGCTAGGGGTAAACGCTGTTACATAAGCTAGAATGGCCAATCAAAATACAATATATATATATATATGTATATATATCCCAACTATTTCTTATGTATCTATCTATTCCACTCTTTTATCTATCTATCTATCTATCTATCTATCTATCTATCTATCTATCTATCTATCTATCTATCTATCTATCTCAGTCTGTTCACCTATCTATCTATCTATCTATCTATCTATCTATCTATCTCAGTCTGTTCACCTATCTATCTATCTATCTATCTATCTATCTATCTATCTATCTCAGTCTGTTCACCTATCTATCTATCTATCTATCTATCTATCTATCTATCTATCTATCTATCTCAGTCTGTTCACCTATCTATCTATCTATCTATCTATCTATCTATCTATCTATCTATCTATCTATCTATCTATCTCAGTCTGTTCACCTATCTATCTATCTATCTATCTATCTATCTATCTATCTATCTATCTATCTATCATATAGGAAGAAAATGAGTAACTACCGACACGGAGGATTCGAGCGTGACACTGACTTCAGTGACAATTGAGTGGAACTATCTATATGGTTCAACGTAGGGATGGGGTTTTCGATACTTCCGTTTTTCGCAAACCCACTTTCACTGGTTTATATACCAGTTGGAATTCCTTTGTCCCCAAGTCCCGTAAGACAGGTCTGATTGAAACACTGGTTCACCGCGCTATGATGATTTGTTCCCCCAATTTACTGGACTGGGAACTTGAGAAGTTACACAGTATTTTTGTAAATAATGGGTATCCTTCCAACATAATCAAGCGTGTTATCGCTAGAAAAGTTAGACGATTTAAGGAACCAGCTGTTTTAGGACCAAGTCGTTTTCCCATACACTTAAAGTTACCTTGGCTTGGCAGGAACGGAAAGGTTATGGCTGATAAGGTTTCGTCTTGCATTTCTTCATGTTACTTTGCTGTGAAATTGCGGACCATTTTTAAGACCAGAAATGTGTTTCCCTCCTTTATGAAGGATAGACTGTCCTATCGAAGTAAAAATTCAGTGATTTATCAATTTAAGTGCCGATGTGATTCGGTATATATAGTAAGGACTGGTCTTCGTTTGGAAACGCGCGTTTCTCAGCATGTTCCCTCACATCTACGTAATCCCGAACACAGGAATAGAGTTTCTCAGTCGGTTCAGGAGTCGGCTATTGGCGAACATTTGATGGACAACCAGGATTGTGCCTCTGCTTATCAGGACACTTGGTTTTCTGTCCTGCACAGTGTCCAAACCGAATTTCATTTACGTGTTTTGGAAGCTGTATATTTAAAATTACATCGCCCAAATTTATGCAGACAGAAAGACCATTTCACAAGATCATTAAAACTTTTGCAAGCATTGTGAGTTAAAATTTTTTCCCTTTTATTAACTCTTTCTGAGCTGAGATTTACACTCCCTTACGTTTTAATTATATTTTCACTAAATTTAATTTTAAACGAGCTCGGACTGTTCTTCCATTTTAGTAAATATTTCGATATATGTGTCCCCTTTATACTAATAAATAATGTACCAACGCGTTACCTATGAATAAGTGTTGGCCGAAAGATATCTCAGGTGTTCATGTCTATAATAAAAAAATAAATAAAAAATAGTTTGATTAATAAAAAGGCGTCCTTGTTGTTTAAATCTATTCTGAGGTTCTGTGGGGACAAGTCTTTATTCATATATATATATATATATATATATATATATATATATATATATATGAAGAAATATAGTCTTAAAGTATACTATATTTAGGGGATAAAGTGCTCAATATCAGAGATAGAGCGTGTGTGTATTTAGGCAGCAATCTTTATTTCATGCACATTTCATTGAATACTACAGACAAAGGCAAAAAATAATGGGAATGATATTAATAAAAAGAAAAAAATCAACGCTTAATAATATTAACTTTGAACATGGACATAATATCTTGACCGTGTTTTGAAAAATGAAAACATTTTATAAAACATTCATACAACAAACTATTTCTTATTTAACAGTTAAAATATTTAATCCTTGAACATGGCTAAATGTATAGCCGAAAGCGCACGGAATAAAAAGAACATTCGGACAGTTTTTATATAATTTATCATCCGAAAAGAAAAAAAAATATTAGATCGCAAGAGAAATTGTATAAAAAAATAAATAAAAGCACCTGGTCTGTCGTATTCAATGAAATGTGCATATATATATATATATATATATATATATATATATATATATATATATATATATATATATATATATATATATATATGTATGTATATATATATATATATATATATATATATATATATATATATATATATATATGTATATATATATATGTATATATATATATATATATATATATATATATATATATATGCATACATATATATATATATATGTATATATGGCAATAAGACGATGTTAGATTCACATCACAATTTTATGTATACGCTGATATTTATTTATAAATATTTATCTAATAATTTATTCGAAATTACATCAATATATACTGTACTGAAATATATATATCAAGAATTATATATTTTTCAACTGATGATCTCTTTAGCCGTGAATCTAATAGTCACCATGAATTGATATTCTTAGAGCATTGCTTCGCAAGAATAACCCATCTAAGCGTTTGTAAAATCCTGATGCCCCTCCCCGTGACGTATAATTCTTATTATTCAAAAAGTGAACTCCTATATAAGGGGAGGAGGCCTAAAATGCCATTAAGACTGCATATATGCAATATTATTATCAAGTAATTTTAGAATACTACGATATTTACAAAAACATATTGTTACTAATATATATATATATATATATATATATATATATATATATATATATATATATATATATATATATATATATATATATATATCAACATATATATAAAACTGAACATTTAATTGGTTAATCAAGACATACCCACAACTCTCTCTTTAATTCTAACCTTTAACTTTCGGAAATGAGGTAACATTTTCTGTTTAAATTTCCTTAATTTAATCAAAAGTTATTACCATCGCCTGAAGAAGTGCAATCAGAGTATTGAAACCTGGAAAATTTGTGTAGCGATTTAAACATCATTTTGTTATAGTCAGTTATAATAAAAATAATACATACATACATACATACATACATATATATATATATATATATATATATATATATATATATATACATATATATACATATATATATATATATATATATATATATATATATATATATATATAAATTAATTGATTTAAAATATGTTACTCCAAAATTCGCTTGACGAGGAAATGGAACTAATGTCTTTGGTTTAATAACAAAATTCAGGGTCTTTACCTACCATTTCTGAAACATGGTTATCACTGTGTAGCGAAAAAAAACATATTTTAAATCAATTAATTTATAATATTAATGCTCTGTAAATTTACATTGAGCACTATTGTGTAAAAATAAAAATATCTATAAGAACACCGGATTTTATATCGTACTGTGCTTTCTTTTTATTTATATATACACATATATATATATATATTTTTTTTTTTTTGAACGATAAAAATTATTAAAAAAATCAATTAAAATCTTCAGACATACTGGGGTGTAGATTAATATTCTTATGCTTTTATTATTATTTCATTTATATTCCTCGACTAGTTTCGGCCAACATGGCCATCATCGGGGAAAGAAATGTTTCTGCTTGCTGTAGCACTAAACTACAGAAATGAATGTCTTGATGAAGAAAACGAACTTTTGTCTGTAGTTTTCATTTGTTTTTTTATTATTTATTTATTTATTTGTTTTTTTAAATCTTTTTAGCATGAGTTTATTAACATTCCTTGTGTTGGTCAAACAGTCTCTTTTAAGTTGTCATTTAAGATAAGAGCTATGTTCCCTTTTTTTATTTATATATATATATATATATATATATATATATATATATATATATATATATATATATAAGTAAAAATATGTTGGTATATAATCCTATAATCCAAGTAAACCCTAAAAATATAAAATATTAAAATTGATCCACAAAGAGAGCACAATATATTTGTTATAACAGAGCATATTAATTCCCTGTAGTAGGAATTTAAAATAACCTCAAGCTTATGATAATTTCACCTTACAAGTTAAGATTTACTTGCAAGTATTTTCAAACCGATCAAGGTAAAAAGATAAAATAAAATTAAACCAGGCCTAAAGCCAATTTTAAAACAAGGCAGATGAAAGGAAGGGAAGGAAAACAGAAAAAAGTAAAAGAAATAGAGAAAAGACAAAGTAGAAAGAGGAAGAAAGGGAGAAAGAAGAAGGTAAAGAAAGTGTCGTAACGTCTAGATATGGGGATATTAGCAGGAGACAGATACATGTAGGCATGAACTTGACTTAAATTAGAATATTCAACTTAGTTTCTATAAAGAAAATAAATTAGGGAAGAGTTTTATCCTACATTGACAAATTCACTATTTCAATATTACGAGATATAATTTTATATTTATATTAAAAAGAAAATATATATAAAATTATTTCAAAATTATTTACATTTTTTATATTGTTTTTTTTTAGGAAATGTATTATTTAATATTCCTCATTTTATATTAAAACGAACATATATTAACATATACTAATAAAATTATTACCATCTATAAGGAAACAAAAATAAAAAAGGGAGAATTTTTTATTTTATTTTATATTAAAAAATCTATTAATTCAGGAAGAAATGAAAAGAAACATCTACACTTAAAATTACAAAGATTATGCGTCTACAGCAGTGCGTGTAAAATGATGGAGATTTTAGTTATCAGGGAAGGGAGTAAACCGAAGGGATTTCCACAGGCGGTAAGTACGAGAAAAGAAGCTGTTGGAGTAGAAGTGGCGGTTACATTTAGCTATGTTAACAGTAAACCCGTGGGACCTAAATGCCAACCTAGTGGCACGCTTAAATTCATGTAGTCGCGGCGCCAAGGATAAAAGCTCGTCGGAGAGTTTGCCATGAAAATATTTGTAGAAAAGACAGAGGGAAGCCACATCACGTTGGTGAAAAGTGACTGAAGTCAAGATACCTGGTCAGGATCGATTACATTGCAGATTCTTCTTGGTTTTTGTCAAGACCTAGATATTAGTTTAATACAGTGGTTCCCAACCACTGTGCCGCGGCACATTAGTATGCCGCCGAATGATTACTGGTGTGCCGCGAAGAGATAATACCTAGAAACCATTTAATTTCATTTTGTTTAATAAAGACATTCAATTTCTTAATCATGATGACACCGCTCAATTCAAAATCGCCGAATTTCTAGATTTATCAGTCATCAACCTTTTCAATTTTGAGTTATGTGAAGAGGAAGAATTAGCAAGTCTTTTCAGTGATCGTGGTCTCAAATTGAGGTACGCACAATTGCCATTGGACGCCTTTTGTATTTCTGTTATGGAAGAGTAACTCTAAGTAAAAAAGCCATCAAAATCTTACTGCAATTCTCAACTTCGTACCTATGTGAACTGGGATTTTCTAACCTGAACAACATTAAACATAAAAAACGTAAAAGACTTTAAAATATTGAAGAAGAGTTAAGAGTGTGTCTCTCTCACATTCGCCCAAATATTGCAGCAGTAGTCAAGAAGCACCAGGCACAACTGTCCCAGTGACATTCACCATTATTATTTTATACCCGATATTGAATACAGGATATGTTGATTTATGGGAATCAAAATTCTTCTTATAGAATATTCTTTGTTTTTTATTATTTTATTGCAAAAAGGTTTTATGAGTGGAAAATATTCATTTTTTGTGATAGGTATGCCGCGAAAATTTAAAGAACTCAATAGTGTGCCGCCATGTAAAAAAGGTTCGAAACCACTGGTCTAATAGCACGCTTAAATTTATTTAGGTCGACAGGACAGTTGGCATGAAAAAAAAATCTATTTAAGAAATATGAGTGTGTTCAAATCATCACTTTTGTGTTCATTTAATCTTTTATTTAGAGTACTTGAGGTTCATTCGATATATTTCTAAGTATTTTTTACAGGTGAATAAATTTATCTTAACAGTAGAAAAAAAAACAGAACATTCTAGAAAATGATGTATTAGGTTATCACATGTTAGATGACGCACTTTATAGGAAATGAATAAAGTACTTCGGAAATGTTCAATAACTAATTTATTAGTTTGTCACACATGAAATGACATACTTTATACGAAATAAATAAAACACTTCTGAAATATTAAATAACTAATTAATTAGGTTTTCACAAATGAAATGACATACTTTATACGAAATGAATAAAACACTTCTGAAATATTAAATAACTAATTCATTAGGTTTTCACACGTGAAATGAAACACCTTATAGGAAATAAATAAAACAATTCTCAAATGTTAAATAACTAATTTATTAGGTAATCACATATGAAATGACATACTTTATACGAAATAAATAAAACACTTCTGAAATATTAAATAACTAATTAATTAGGTTTTCACACGTGAAATGACCCACCTTATAGGAAATAAATAAAACAATTCTGAAATGTTAAATAACTAATTTATTAGGTAATCACACATGAAATGACATACTTTATAAGAAATGAATAAGACACTTCTGAAATATTAAATAACTAATTAATTAGGTTTTCACACGAGAAATGACCCACCTTATAGGAAATAAATAAAACAATTCTGAAATGTTAAATAACTAATTTATTAGGTAATCACATATGAAATGACATACTTTATAAGAAATGAATAAAACACTTCTGAAATATTAAATAACTAATTAATTAGGTTTTCACACGTGAAATGACCCACCTTATAGGAAATAAATAAAACAATTCTGAAATGTTAAATAACTAATTTATTAGGTAATCACACATGAAATGACATACTTTATAAGAAATGAATAAGACACTTCTGAAATATTAAATAACTAATTAATTAGGTTTTCACACGTGAAATGACCCACCTTATAGGAAATAAATAAAACAATTCTGAAATGTTAAATAACTAATTTATTAGGTAATCACACATGAAATGACATACTTTATAAGAAATGAATAAGACACTTCTGAAATATTAAATAACTAATTAATTAGGTTTTCACACGTGAAATGACCCACCTTATAGGAAATAAATAAAACAATTCTGAAATGTTAAATAACTAATTTATTAGGTAATCACACATGAAATGACATACTTTATAAGAAATGAATAAGACACTTCTGAAATATTAAATAACTAATTAATTAGGTTTTCACACGAGAAATGACCCACCTTATAGGAAATAAATAAAACAATTCTGAAATGTTAAATAACTAATTTATTAGGTAATCACACATGAAATGACATACTTTATAAGAAATGAATAAGACACTTCTGAAATATTAAATAACTAATTAATTAGGTTTTCACACGAGAAATGACCCACCTTATAGGAAATAAATAAAACAATTCTGAAATGTTAAATAACTAATTTATTAGGTAATCACATATGAAATGACATACT
>OZ038512.1:7558863-7566363 GCA_964036315.1 Acanthosepion esculentum
GTAGATAGTTTCAGCTATCGTTAGTTTTTCTTTCTTCTCTTTTTTGAACAGGAGTAGTGGTTTATCCCTTTTCTCCAAATTATGATTGTGTTTCCAGTTCCTTTCAAACTCTACTTCAACTCTATATTTCTAACGTCTCCGCCTAAACTCTATTTTTTCAAGAGGATGAGATAAGTTCGTCTGTCGTCCGTTTCATACGCTCCTCCTCACTTTTGAACAGGAGTAGAGGTTTATCCCTTGTTTCCTGTTTAGGATTGGGTTTCCGCTCCCTTTTAAATTCTCCTTCATCGCTAAATTTCTCGCTCAAACTCTGAAATTTTAATTATTATTTATTTATTTTTTCTTCGACGTGTGGATAGGATCACTTATCTTCCGATTCAAGGTCCCCGCAGGTGTTTTGAACAAGAGTAGATGTTTATCATTTGTTTTATGTTTAGCATTGACTTTCCGGTCCTTCTAAATTCTACTTCAACTCGTTACTAATAGGTTCAATCCATGTTATTCTCAGCCTCTTTTTGTAGAAGCGCATCTCTATGGAATCCAGCATCATTTGCATCTGTATGGAAATTAAGCTGACACTTCAGTACAGGAGGATTGAAATTCCATAACCGTTCACTACTCTTTTCTTTTGTCCTCACAAATTTTCTTGTTTCTTATTACTTTATTTAGCTTTTGAAAGGCATTTTTCTCTATTCCAAATTCGGTGAGACATTTTCAGTCATCTGTTAAAACACTTTTTTCTTCTTCTATATGTAGTGTCACTTCAGAAAGTACGTGACCATCCCTCTCCATAATGTTCTGTTCTTTGTAGCCCTAAGTAAGTTTTGTATTTTTGCTATCTCTCCTAATCCCCGTTTTGCCAGATAATTGCACATTCTTGTTATGTAGATTATTTGCTGCCTTACCGTCTCTCTTACATTTAATATACCCTGTGAGTGTCAAATTCTCCAAACCATCTTTCCTCTTTATGTGTCCTAAGTATTTCAACCTTCTCTTTCTGGTTCTACGTGTCCTTTTATTCTGATTTTCCCCAGCAGTCTGCCATTGCGCACATGTTCATTCCATAGAATTCTCAGCATCTTTCTGTAGAACCACATTTCTGTTGCCGCAAATGTACCAGGTCAATAACACAGATTATGATACACATAATGGCTCTCCATTTCTTTTGTAGCGCTAAGTAGGTTTTTGTTATCTCTCCTTATCGCTGATTTGCCAACCATTTCGTCTGTCCCTCTTGGCTCCCTCGTGAGTGTCAAGTTAGCTCGCTCCCTCCCCTCAGAGAATTTCCTAGAATATTTCACTGTCTCTTGCTGATGTCGAGAATCAGTGTCTTTTTTATTTCCATTTTCTCTAAAACTTTGTCGTTGCTCACATGTTCAATCCATAGTATTCTCAGCATCCTTCTGCAGGCCCACATTCATGTTGTCTCAACTCTCTTCTTCATCCGTGATAAGACCGTCCAGTTTCACGTACATACAGGAGTAATGATATTACATAATATTTCAGTTTTCTTTTTTTTTCTAATGATATTTTCCTGTTTCATAATATATTACTTAGCTTTTGGTAAGAATATTTCGCTATTCCAAAGCAACCACAAAGTTTGGTATCGGGTTTCTTTCTTAAAATAAAAAAAGTTCTTAGATAGTTCAATTTTTGTACTTACTTTATTTGCACGCTCTTCAAATACTACTGATTAGAGGCCTTGCTGTTGGACGTACTTTATCGTATTACCCAGGACGTGGACGTACTTTATCGTATTACCCAGGACGTGGACGTACTTTATCGTATTACCTAGGACGTGGTTATAGTTTATCGTCATACCCAGGATGGCTGATCATAAGTAGAGCAGAGATATACGACACTGATCCTGGTCTGAGGGAAGGTAAACGATTGGTTGATCTTAACAGTTCAAAGGAAGAATAGCCGTTATGGTTTCACAGATCTTCAGGCGAGCGATGTATTATACACTGATCCTGGTCGGAGAGCAAGGAAACGTTTGGTCTTAGCAGAATTTCGAATAGGAGGAGCCATTAACATTTCACTGATCTTAGAGCGAACGATCTGAGCAGATGATCAAAGGAAGGATTGCCCTTAAAGCCTCACTAATCTTCCGTAGAGCGAAGATATACTATACTGATCCTGATTGAAATACAGGTGAACGATCGGTTGATCTGAGCAGATGATCAAAGGAAAGATTGATCTTAAAGGCTCACTAATCTTCCGTAGAGCGAAGATATACTATGCTGATCCTGACTGGAGGACAGGTGAACGATCGGTTGATCTTAGCAGAAGACCTAATGGCTTTACTGCTATTCAGTCAAGCCAAGATATACTACACTGATCCTGGTCAAAGCGCAGGGGGGTCGATTAGTTGAACCTTTGCTGAGCGGGCACTTTCTGACATGAATGAATGAGAGATATGGATTAAACTTGAGATGAAAGGGTAGAAATACAAAAGATAGGTCAATAGATAGGTTGAAGGAAAGAAAGAAGAAAACAATGTATATTTGTAAAAGAAAGAAAATGAAAGAGAGAAAGAAAGAAAGAATGAATGAAAGAGAGAAAGAGAAACAGAGAAGGAAAGAGAGAGAGAGAGAAATAAATAAAGAATGAATGAAATAAATAAATAAAGAAAAACGTGAGAAGGAATACTGACATTGATGAATGAAGTACATGAATGAAACTTGACCTGAAACAGAGAAAGGAGGAAAGAAAAAACATTAAAACAACTAAAAAAAGAAAGAGAGAAAAAACAGAAAGAGACAAAGAAAAAAAGAGAGAGAAAGAGATACAGTGAGAGAGAAATAAAGAAAGAAAAGAATAGAGAAAGAAAGAAAGAAAGAAAAGGAAAGAAGGAAAGAGATAGAAAGCTGACAGAGATTAATTAAAAATATGAATGAAACTTGATAAGAACGAGAGAAAAGAGAAAATCTAGAATTAAAAAATAAGTTCAATTGATAGGATGAAGGAAAGAAAAAGAAAAGAATGTATACTTAAGAAAGAAAGAAAAAAAGAAAGAAACAAACAAACAAACAAAGAATGAAATAAAAAAGGAAAAAAGAAAGAGGGAAAGAAATAAAGAATACTGACATAGATGAATGAAATAAATGAAAGAAACTTGACATGAAAGATAGAAATTAGAAAGGCAAGAAACAAATAAGACATCTGTCAGGAAAGAAAGAAAGAAAGAAAGAATGAAAGAAAGAAAGAAAGAAAGCTGACATGGATGAAAGAAAGTTATGAATGAAATTTTACATGAAAGGAATGAAGAAAGAACGAAAGAAAGAAAGAAAGAAAGAAAGAAAGAAAGAAAGAAAGAAAGAAAGCTGACATGGATGAAAGAAAGTTATGAATGAAATTTTACATGAAAGAAAGAAAGAAAGAAAGAAAGAAAGCTGACATGGATGAAAGAAACTTATGAATGGAATTTTACATGAAAGAAAGAAAGAAAGAAAGAAAGAAAGAAAGAAAGAAAGATAGCTGACATGGATGAATGAAATTTTACATGAAAGAGAGAAAGGAGGAAAGAAAGAAAGAAGACAATATAGATGAGGAGAGATAAAGAAATTGAGAAAGGGAGAGATAGAAGGAAATTTTACTGGGTGGATTTTCACAGTGAATATAATTCCCAAAGGGTACCTTTTTCTAAATAATACCATTGACGTGGGTGCATCTGTTTGATGTGCGTCCATAGCTGCCATTCACATTCAACCCTTAATCGCGTATGTATGTCTCCCTATTTGTTCCTTCATTCTAAGAAATTGAATTTAGTCATTGGTGTGTGTATGTATGCAGTTTGTTTTGTTTATTTTTCTCTGTTTAGGCTCGGGCACTTTGGGGCGCCTGTGTCGACTTGGGCAGAGAAAGGAGGTGGAGGGAGAGAGAAAGAAAGATAAAAGGTATTTGCTGTGAATTTAATTAAACCTTATAAACCCCACGATAATCCCCGAAGTTTTAGCGTTGTAAAAAAAAGAAGTGTTTTCACATATATATATATATATATATATATATATATATATATATATATATATATATATATATATATATATACCCAAGTTTAGGATTGGTATATACGGAATGAAATCCAATAACCAACAATTAATATTCTTTAAAGAGTGCTCAATACAGAGTAGAGCAGATATAATTATTTATTTGAATATTACAACATAGATATGTTATAAAATCACGACAAAAGTAGCCATTTTGTTTCAACACTTCTTGTGTCTTGTCAAGTGATAATATAGAATATAGAATAAAAGGTTTTATTCTATATTCTATATTCTATATTCTATATAAAAGGTTTTATTCTATATTCTATATTATCACTTGACAAGACACAAGAAGTGTTGAAACAAAATGGCTACTTTTGTCGTGATTTTATAACATATTTATGTTGTAATATTCAAATAAATAATTATATATATATATATATATATATATATATATATATATATATATATATATATATATATATATATATATATATATATATATATATGCAAATGGATAAAGTCAGACAATTATTTAACATAATTTTCTATTTATACGTTATGTTTTTTACATACAATTTATTTGAGTAAATGATCTGTTTTTAATTAAACATTATTAATTACATTTACCGGTCTGAATTTTCGAGAAATTTAGTAGAAAATTAGCTAAATGCTGAATCAAAGGACGGTTTCTGTATAGGAATACAGGTTCGATTTCTTTCTGAGAAAGCATATTTTCTACAAAGTTTCTCGGACATTCAGGATGGGTAAATGTAATTAATACTGTTTACGTTCAAATAAGAGCATTTACTTAAATAAATTGTATCACTTATGAAAACAATATATATATTATGAAATTGACAAAGTCCGACAATTAATTTTTAAGACATTTTATATGTTTATACGTTCTTTTTATAGATGCAGTAAATTCTCTGTTGATAATAAACAGTATTAAGAACGTTTACCGGAAAACTTCCTACAAATTGTACGTCCTCTGTCAGAGAACGTATATTTTCTATGAAAATTTCTCGGATATTTCAGGCCGGTAAATGTTGTTTAATACTGTTTATTATAAACAGAGTATTTACTTAAATATTTGTATCTATAAAAACAACGTTTAAACATAAAAAATGTCTTAAATATTTGTCGGACTTTGTCCATTTCATAATACATATATATATACAAATATTTGGTCAGTTTATAATAAACAGTACTAACGTCATTTACCGGCCTGAATGTCCGAGAAAATTGTCATAGAAAATATGCGACCTCCGACAGGAATCGAAACTGTATCCTATACGGACCCGTCATTTAGCCTGGCGTGCCTTCACCGATTGGGCCACAGAGGAGCGTTCCGTTAGCAAAGTCGATTTTACTGTTTTTAAACACAATTCTCCATCATTTTCTATCATTCATTCATATCTGCTCAATGCGTATCCAAATGTAAACAAATGACGTCATACATTATGATATGTACAAAGTCCGACAATTAATTTTTAAGATATTTTATATGTTTATACGTTCTTTTTCTAGATACAAATATTTAAGTAAACGCGTCGGAGGACGCATATTTTCTATGAAAGTGTGTATATAAACTAAATAACGCGATATTAACAACAGTATATTTGTGCGATAAACGTAGGTATATGTGTATTTATTAATATATATATATATATATATATATATATATATATATATATATGTGTGTGTGTGTGTGTGTGTGTGTGTGTGTGTGTGTGTGTGTGTGTGTGTGTGTGTTAAAACCATTAAGGCACAAGAAGTTACTAAGTGCGAGAGAATATGAAGAATATGAGAATAAAACATTATTATGGAGAGAGGACAATAAAAGAACGGATATAAAGAAGACAAGAGATAACGCATTTAATCTTTTGAACAAAGGCAATAAAGCCACTAGGACGCAAGAGGTTAGAGAATATGAGAAAAAAACGCGATTAAGGAAAGAGAACAATAAAAGAACAAAAAATAAGTAGACAGATGATAACGATTGACATTGCATTCAAATCTTTGAAGATCAATGACAATAAAGCCACTAAGACACAAGGTGTTATTGAGTTTTAGGGAATATACGAAGAACTACTATTAAGGAGAGAGAACAATAAAATTACAAGAATTAAGAACAAGAAGATAACGACTAACATTGCATTTAAATTTTTGAAGATCAAAGGCAATAAAGCCACTAGAACGCAAAGCGGTTACTGAGTGTTAGAGAATATGTGAAAAACTACTATTAAGGAGAGAGAACAATAAAAGAACAAAAATTAAGAAGATAACGATTGACATTGCGTTTAAAGTTTTGAAGATCAAAACTGACTGGAAAGAAAGAAACCGGAAGAGATTTCCACAAGCGAGAAGTGCGAGATAAAAAAAAACTATTAGCATAAAAATTCAGCTGCAAATTGATGAGATCTTGCTACCCATCTAGAATATATATGTGAATTTAATATTATTTCCATTACCGTTTTCTGAGAATAGTTTTGAAGGTAAATCGAAACAAATCTAAGTTTATTTTGGTGGTCGTTTCAAAAGAGAAAAGGAATTGAATTGAATAAAAATATTCTGATTTCATTTGTTCATCGGCGATGAGATTTTCGATGAAATTCATTTTTTATTTACGGAGCCATACTTAAAAATAATACTTAAAATATAATTACGAATGAAGATAAAAAAGATCATCTATTTTTGTATATCAGACAAAAGAATGGAAACGTTGCCACAATATACGCATTTATAATGTATAATATCATATATATATATATATATATATATATATATATATATATATATATGTACACACACACACACACACACACACACACACACACATATATATATATATATACGATGAAAAATATGGAAAAGGCAAAACAAAATCCGAATATGCAAGTTTACTGTTTTAATGTTATTTTACTGTCGACGTCAGACGGTTCGGTCTAGTAGACCATCTTCAGGACATGATTATTAGAAACATACTTAGTATTAGGCGATATTTAAGTCAACATGAAGAGACGATAGACACAGACTAGCCTTGTGTCTATCGTCTCTTAATGTTGACTTAAATATCGTCTAATCCTTATGTTTCTATTAATCATATATATATATATATATGTGTGTGTACAGAGAGAGAGAGAGAGAGAGAGAGAGAGAGAGAGAGAGAGAGCGAAAGAAAGAGTGAGAGCTGTGATTTATATGGATGCTGTCTCCAAGAGATTGCTCTCAGCATCCCAGTGTATGCTCCATCGAGCTTAGAGTCAACGGTTTTAGTGAATGTCCTGGCAGTGGCACCGTACATTAACTCCGCCTCTAGAGTGGCTCGAAAGAGTTCCTGCTTGAGTTTGTCTGGCAGATCAGATTTCGAGATTTACATCCATTTTATTCAAGACGGCCCAAGTCTTACGCTAAGCGAATTTGAACATCATTTTCATTATATCTTATTTTTTAAATAAAAAAAGCTATATATTGTGCCCGACGAGTGGGATAACCAATATAATTT
>OZ038512.1:7571363-7573863 GCA_964036315.1 Acanthosepion esculentum
GAACTTGTAAAATACCAAAATGAACAGCAATTACAACTCCAAGAAAGACAAAATGAACAGCAATTACAATTCCAAGAAAGAATGGAAGAGAAGTGATAAAAACAATTACTATCAACGCAGAAGGAAAATCAAGAAAGACAAACGCAACTCCAGGAACTAATATTAAAGGTAGCGGGTAACAAACAACAAAATATCGAAAAAGAGGCGACCTTTTCCCAAGAAGCAGTGTGGAATACGATAGAAATATTCAATTACTCCCTAGAAGAGGATAAAAACTTTGGGGACTACTTCAGACGTCATGAAGACATTTACAGCATCGATTGTCAAAACTGGATGGAAGCAAAGAAGCTACGTCTGTTACTCAGAAAATTAGGAACTGAAGAATACACAAAATTTGTGGATTACATCTTGCCAAAAAAGACAAATGAGTTAACGTTTGACGAAGCAGTTAGATGCCTTACAGAGCTTTTCAGTCCAAAGACGTCACTATTTCACAAAAGGTGGAGATGTCTTAACCTCGTAAAGGACGAAAATCAAGATTATTCTACGTTCGCCGCAATTGTGAACAAACATTGCGACGACTTCAAGTTGGCAGAATTAACTCCGGACAATTTCAAGTGTCTTATTTTTGTACAAGGGTTAGTCTCAGCTAAAGATAGTGAAATGCGCTAAAGAATGCTTTCAAAACTACAAAATGAGCCTGGATTAACACTACAAAAATTATCAGAAGACTGCCAAAAATGCCTGAGTATAAAGAAAAACTCGAAGAATATCGAGGAGTCAGGAGTAGCACATATACGTAAGTTAAACAAAAGTTTACGATTTTCACCCTCCTCGGAAAGAAAACAAAAATTCTATAATAATGGAAAAAGTACAACGTATAGGGCAAATAATGACAAAAATCAAAGCAAATATAAGCCCCCCTCATCCATCTGCATGTTATCGATGTGGAGGACTACACTGGAATAAGGATTGTCGTTTTAATATAAAAAATGTATATCGTGTGGAAAATGGGTCACTAGGCATCTCAATGTAGAAACAGAAAATTTACTAGTAAGATAAGAGCTACTAGAATGCACGACGAAGACTATTAACATAAGAAAGTACGTGAAACTTGAAATTTTAAATAAAAAGATAAAATTACAACTAGACACAGGTTTGGATTTAATGATAATTAACCTACAGACATGGAGAAAGCGTAATCGACCGGCCAATTGCTAAGTCAGTTACAGGGAAGCGTATAAAATTCGAAGGAGAAGTGATCTTAAATGTGAAATTCCACGGAAAAACAAAAAACTCAAGATATTCGTAATGAAAGATATAGAAAATCTGGTGGGCACAGACTGGATACAGAAGTTCGACGTATGGGATTTACCTATCAGTTCTTTTAGTAAAAAGATAAAGTCCAAAACATCAAAAGCTATAAAGTTAAAGGAAAAATCACATAATCAATGTCTCGAAGTATTTTCGAGCGCTTTGGGACGAGGTAACAAGTTTGCCGCTAGAAATGAATTAGAAGAAATATAGGAAGGAAGATAAAAAAGAATGATAGGAAGAAAGAAAAAAAGATAGGAAGGAAGATATAAAAGAATGATAGGAAGAAAGAAAGAAAGATAGGAAGGAAGATATAAAAGAATGATACGAAGAAAGAAAGAAAGATAGGAAGGAAGATATAAAAGAATGATAGGAAGAAGGAAAGAAAGATAGGAAGGAAGATATAAAAGAATGATAGGAAGTAAGAAAGATAGGAAGGAAGATAAAAAAGAATGATCGGAAGAAAGAAAGAAAGATAGGAAGGAAGATAAAAAAAAGAATGATAGGAAGAAGGAAAGAAAGATAGGAAGGAAGATATAAAAGAATGATAGCAAGTAAGAAAGCTTGGAAGGAAGATAAAAAAGAATGATAGGAAGAAAGAAAGATTGGAAAGAAGATAAAAAAAGAATTATAGGAAGAAAGAAAGATTGGAAAGAAGATAAAAAATGAATGATAGGAAGAAAGAAAGATTGTAAAGAAGATAAAAAATGAATGATAGGAAGAAAGAAAGATAGGAAGGAAGATAAAAAGTATGATAGGAAGAAAGAAAGAAAGAAAGATAGGAAGGAAGATAAAAAAAGAATGATAGGAAGAAAGAAAGATAGAAAGAAAAAGAAAAGAATGATAGGAAGATACAAAGAAAAAACGAGAAAAATGGAATAATAGCAAAGTGTAAAAAAGATATGTTGTTGGTGAAAGGCCGAAAATTTAACAATATAACTATAATAAATAGGTTTGCCTATCACCCAGTTGACACTCCACCCTGATCTTTTGAACAGGGGCAGAGGTTTGTCCCTTGTTTCCTCTTTAGGATTAACTTTCGGGCTCCTTCTGAATTCCATTTCAGCTCTATACTTCTAATGAAAACTCTAAAATTTAATTTACTATTATTGGTTTTGCTGTTCCTTTTAAAGTCTTTTCATTCTCATTCTCTTCCAGTAGCCCCTTGCGTCTTAGTGGCATTATC
>OZ038512.1:7576363-7578863 GCA_964036315.1 Acanthosepion esculentum
GACGATTGCATCTAGATTGAAACAGACTGTCGTCTCTAAGTGTTGACTTCTATGTTCCCTTTTATATTTACACACGCTCTATCTCTGATATTGAGCACTTTATCCCATAAATATAGCACATTTTTAGACTATATTTCTCTCTCTCTCTCTCTCTCTCTCTCTCTCTCTCTCTCTATATATATATATATATATATATATATATATATATATATATATATATATATTATAAAATATAATTTTAAGATATGCTTTATCTATGGTTTGGACTGGTTTATTTTGTTTTACGGCATATCAACTTCAATGGTTTATTTAATGCCGGCAACATTTTTTATTGCTGGTAATGTTTTATTTGGCAAAAATCTGCTTCTGGTAATATTTTTCCCTCAAAATAATACCCGCGTCCTGGGTAAGACGATAAACTACATCCAGCAGCAAGGCCTCTTATCTGTTTCAGGCTGTATCACTAATATTTGTTGGGTTTATTTTTGTTATATGAATTAAACTGTAGCTGACCGATCTAGTCGTGGGAATATCCAACAGGTCGCGATAAATCTAAAACAAAAATGTATAAAACGAAAGCGACAATAATGAACATATAAACCCTTACAAGTCAATTCTTACTGCACTGTCTATATATTCGTTCCTTGTTTGGTTTTTCAAAGATATTCTCTTTTTATCAGGCCCGGCCACACAAGATCCTTGGTAAAGAAATACTCTTTGACAGGTTTAATCTATAAATGTGGGCGTTAATTTTATATACAATTACGTATTGCTGACTTAAATATCCCAGTGCGCGCACGAAATCACACACACACATCTACCTGCAAACACTTATTTATTCATTTGTATTTTACATGAAGTGAACAAATAGATGAGCAAACAAATTCCCATATATCATACATATATTCTTTAATAAGATCAAAAGATGAATCTGAACCAACCTACCTTTCACATGCGAGATCTAGTGAGTTTCTGACTCCTCTATCGCTATTACCATGGAAGATGCACAGACGAAATGCGTCTCCTCGTTCCACCAGGTCAGACTTCACGGCTAGGACCCGCCATAACACTTACATAGTAGCATATCGTCCATATTCTCTCCATATTCCATCGCTTCTTCCTGTGAGCCAATGCAATGTGGAAAAGGCTCCCAAATGGATAAAGACGGTTAATATAATATTTTCAAATTGTTTGAAAATGATGTCTTTAATGTTTGTGATTGATTTTCTATCTGACTTGAGATGTTAATATTTTAAAATACAGGGTGTCCATAAAGTTCGTGTCCACATTAAAAAAATTATAACTTTATTTGTATTTGCGATAGAAATAATCTGTAAAAAATGTTATAAAGTTTAATGTACCTAGTTTTAAGTATAGCTAAAATAACTAATGTGATTTTAGGCATTACTGTAAATCAGTTGGCAAATGCTTTCTGTGAACTGCAAAATCGTATTACCCTTTGTATTGCTAATGATGGAGGACATGTGGAAACTTAAATAAAATTTCAATAAAACCTTAAAAAATATAGATTTACTTCTTTCTAATCCTTTTTACAAATTATTTCTATCGCAAATACAAATAAAGTTATAAATTTTTTAAAGTGCACACGAACTTTATGGACACCCTGTATATATTTATCTTGGCAGCATGTCGTTATTAAGGCATGTGTTGTTAATATATATAATTAGTGGTTAATATATAATAATAATAATAATAATAATAATAATAATAATAATAATAATAATAATAATGGACTCTCCAGTCGGTTTCGATGCATGAGGATATGACAGCTTAGTTGAATCAGTTACGAAATTTTGTGCGATAATCTTAAGTGGCATTTAAGACCCGCTAGTGATTTACAAAGGAGGCCACATATGGAGCAAGTGTGAGGATTGTGGGATGAGATCACTGTTAGATTGGCTGACCTTTTAGATCTTGCTCTCGCTTATTGAAGATGATTCAGACAAGCAGATTGAAAATTGCCGAGTCCACTAAAACACGTTGATCTCCATTCTACCCGCTCCAAGGCTAAGCGCTCAAGGGTGTTATGTGGTATATTGACTGCTGACAAGTTGCTTTTCAGCTTGTCTTTGTATCTTAGCCATGGGCGTACTACATACCTATAACCCTGATCTAACTGTCTGTAGATTAGGATCTTGGGTATTCTGTCATCAGACATTTTCAAGACATGACCAGTCCACCATAATAAGGCTTAAAATATAAACAAAATTGGACGGATTAATAAATAAAAAATCAATTATATATATATATATATATATATATATATATATATATATATATATATATATATATATATATATATATATATGTTCCGTCCGTAATAATTTAACTGGGACTGATTTAAGCAAATTATCTAGAATTTTTTTGATGGTGTTTTGACTCTCTACTAATGGTTATATAGTGATTTTTTATGATTTATGGTAACCTTTATTCAGGTCTAAGGCTACATCTAGAAAGTTGATTACTTTGGCATCGGTGA
>OZ038512.1:7583863-7588863 GCA_964036315.1 Acanthosepion esculentum
ATATATATATATATATATATATATATATATATATATATATATATATATATATATATATATATATATATATACGAGGGTCATTTAATAAATAAGGTGAATTTTTCGGTATAAGGACTTTTAATACAGATAGAAGCTTACTCTTTTTTATTTTATTTTTTGTTTTACTTCTTTTTAACATGGATTTAATTTCTTTTACAGATTAAAAAAAACTTTGAGAGTTTTGGCGATTAACAAAGATGGCCGACCAAAATGCATGCTCCAGGATTGAACAGCGGTCAGTTATCACGTTTTTGGTTGCTGAAGGGTGCAAACCAGTTGAAATTCATAGGAGAATGTCAACTGTGTATGGTGCCACATGTTTCAGCCAAAAAAATGTATACAAGTGGGCTAAATTGTTTAAAGAAGGACAGAGCAGTGTTGAGGATGAAGACAGGCCTGGGAGGCCTACAGAAGTGAGGTCTCCTGAGGTGACCGAATCAGTCAATGACCTCATTCATTCTGACAGAAGGGTGACAGTGGATGACATTGCAAGGACTTTGAGCTTATCTGTTGGGACAAACGCAGGGGTCATCAGTCAGAAGGATTCATCTTGCATCATGACAACGCAAGGCCTCACATAGCAGCCCAAACGGTGCAGACCATCATCGAGCTGGGCTGGGAACTGCTCCCTCATCCCCCTTACAGCCCAGACCTTGCCCCTTCAGACATTCACCTGTTTGGTCCCTTGAAAGTGTTCACGAGAGGCACGAAGTTTAAAAGTGACGATGAAGTCAAAAGTGTTGTGAGCGACTGACTGAGACATCAGTCCAAGTGTGTGACAGTGCTGGGAGACTACGTTGAAAAAAAAAGTAAGCTTCTGTCTTTATTAGAAGTCCTTATACCGAAAAATTCACCTTATTTATTGAATGACCCTCGTAGATCCCCTGTGAGCAAATCCAGGCGACCCCATTATTGAATTAATAAGCCACGTGACCATAGAGGAAACGTACATATGGGAGTGTAGTGTGTGTCTATTCCTGATTAATATATTATTGTCTATGCTCTATTACTATACAGACCGCTATTCTCTATTCACTACACTATTCCTCTAATACAGATCACTATTTGCATTACTATTCGATCGAGTATTATCAAGCAAGTACTATTAGTGCGAGATTATTTGAAGGCACCTAACACAAGTATTGTTCAGCGGCGTACTATAGCGGTATCTGCTATTACAAATTCTCTACTACAACGAGCATTACAAAAGTGACGACGAGTATTTGTTGACATTATAAAAGTATTAACGAATGTTCGTTGACATCACAAAAGTTCTGATAGTTGCTTTGATCGATTTTGCCCTTTAACTGATTGATTAACTTCCCTATTCTCCTGTTGTGGCTATCATCTCTTCCCGAACATGAAAAATCACACTTGGCTGCGAGCCATTATCGCAGTGATCTTCGAGCAGTCAGATGTTAGTTTACCTGGAAAGAAACAATGCAGTTATCAATAAGAAGTGTTTAAATTAATGTAAGCAAGATTTCACATCATTAGTTATTTTATACTGTTTTCAGCCCGCAATCATAGCTGGCTTCTTCTTTTTAAAACTTTTGTTTGTCGTTATAATTTATCGACTGAATTGTTAAAAAATACTTGTTAATAATAAGATTGAAATAAATTTAAAAAACGAAAGAATTTATCGGAGAAATCAATAACTCTATTGTTTTCCCAGGGGATTTTTCTTACCAAAGACCGTGGAATTCATTTCAATAATACGCGGTCTCTTTTTAGTAATCAGTCCCGTTAGCTATCTAAACAAAATTGCTTTTCATTGCCTAATATTCTATATATATTTCATTTCCTTTTTTTTCTTCTTGTCAATTCAATTAATGTAAGTTTCTTTCCATATTACCGGTGGTTGTATTTGAATTTTATTACGACTTTGTTTTATGTGCCTCAATTTTTTTATTGCCAACTCACAATAGGCCCAACCTGGGTAACCTAAGTACTACGATATCAACCTTTTTCCCTGACCTCCCGATACCAATAAATCTGACCCAATCGAACCTACACCATTCAAAACAGAAAAAAAAAAACTACAGAAGATTTCTAAATTCTAACTTTATCCTACGATTCCGATATAGGAAAAAAAGAGAAATAAAACTCCAGAAACCCAGAGGACAGATTATGATTTCTTATTTTATACATTTTAATTTATTCGGTATATTTCATCGATACATTTTATGAGCTTACTTTTTGATATCCGTTCGTTTTATTTCGGCTTCATTAAAAAAATAAAGAAAGAAATTCGATTTGTCAAATTAGATAATAAAGTCTGTCCAGAAAGTGTTCATAATAATTCAGAATCTGGGTCGATGTATATTTCGAGAAAATTAAGTATTTAAAATAATAATAATAATAATAATAATAATCAGTGGTAATTATTAAACCCATCAGTGGCTACGTAGTGCAGGGTTGAAAGCTGAAACTGAAGGTTTTATCCTTGCTGCACAAGACCAATGCTTGTTAACTAATTATCAAGCCCATATACTAAAATACTGTGTTAGCCCAAGATGCAGATTCTGTGATAAATATCCAGAAACCATTGATCATCTTATATCAGGTTGCGCGATATTGGCACCCACTGAATATACAAACCGGCATGACAGAGTGGGCCACTATCTGCACTGGAAAATATGCAACTTCTACGGGAAGGAAACTGAAAGAAACTGGTACGAACACCACCCAGACCCGGTTACGGAGATAAAACCTGTTACAATTCTATGGGACTACACAATACACACTGACAGAACAATCCAAGCTAACCGCCCAGACATTGTTATCAAAGACCACAAACAAAATAAGTGCCTCCTTATTGATATGGCAGTCGCTGCAGACTGCAATATATATTTGAAGATATTCGAAAAACTGTCAAAATACAAGGAGCTTGAAATAGAAATCTCAAAAATGTGGCACATGGGAACATCAACAATCCCTGTTGTAGTTGGAGCCATTGGACTGTTTGGAAAAGAGTCCAGTAGGCTGATTGAAGGGATCCCTGGAAGTCCATGCCTCAAAGAGATACAAAAAATTGTTCTGACAAGTACAGCCCACAATTTACGAAGGACTTTATCTATGTAATTATTTTGTATTTTATTTTATTTTTTATTTATTATTTTTTAAATTTTTTTTCAGTGGAAAGTGTCATGATGCCATTTCTAACCTTAGGTCCCTGGGCGGGACCCGGAAAGAAATGTGTAAACGCCAGATATCAAAGGAAATAAAAAAAAAAAATAATAATACGATATGAAAAACTTCGTAGGTTCTATCGACAAAGTTAGATATTCCAAGACATTTTACAGCGAAGCAGTTTTAAAAGTCAAAAGGCTACCGTCTATGGAAGACGGGCAACCATTGTTGGAACAGCCCAAAGAAATACAATCGCAATGCAGAGTAAATCAAACGAGAACAAGAAAGAATGAAGGATAAACTTGTTCAAGAATGGAAAATAGAAGCAAGAATAATATTAGGCAAGCTCTGGAAAGTTTCTAAATTGGAAATCCTCACGAAATGACAAGGTACCCAACTTTCCGCACTTATCATGTGTTATCAACCCATAAAACACTAAAGCATACTTTATCAGTGGTAATTAATAAACCCCAAAACGATTCAAGAATAAATCATTGAATCTTCCACCATAAATGGGTGAAACAGATGATACAAATAATTATAGGTAAATAACATATAAATTGATCACGTTTGTCCTGACGAAATGTACATACAATCTCCCCGATGGAAGCTACATTCTTCCACTGATTTTCATTAATTAAAACATATATGATTGACCATCCTACAAAAAATTCTTACATGTCCAATTTTCAACATAGTCTCTTTCCTTACCAATTAGGGTATGATGATGTACCATAATTAGTTATGTATATCTTTCTTTAATTATAACGGATGATAACAGCAGCTCACATACCCAACCAACAAGAACACAAAAGTCTCACGTGCCTAAATCTTATTTTAAACATAATCCCTTTTCATACCAATTATGGTAGGAGGGTCATTGAAAAAGTTAAGTCTAATTTTTTTAAAAATTACAACAGATAAAATTGCATAAGCTCGCATATCCTACTAAAAGAAGACAAACGTCTCACGTGTCCGAATCTAATTTTCTACGTAGACCTCTTCTTCGGCGCACCAGGAAAAAAAGCTCATCAAAACAGTTACCATAAAATTATTTGTATAAAAGACAGAGAGAAGTCACATCAGAATGTAAAAAATGCCGAGATCCCTGGTCAGGGTCGATTACATTAGAGATCCTTCTTTGTCACGAATACCAAGATGTTCAGCAGGAGAACTAGATCAGATATGGGAACATTATTCAATGCACGGACGAATGGTAGATTTGTAAATGTGCAAGATGGATTCTTATAAGAAAATTTGTGTAGGCTCAACACAGTGAACTAAATTTCCTTGCAATAGATGCAGCTACTGATTCTCTGTAGTTGCTTTACTTCATGCCAGTGCAAAACGTGAGGCTAAGAAGGTGTAATATATTTCTCTGCTGGACTTAAGCATCGGCCATGCTGACGGCAGGTAGAAAATGTTATCTGTGGTGAATAAATGAAAGCAGTAATTTTTTGAAGGGGTTTAAATGCACAAGACATTTCTTGCCCCAGATAACCACTGATTTGAGGTCCATTATAGAGCAGTTGCTATATTAACTTTGTCGAATTTGCGACGGGAGTAAATGTCTGTGCCATCAGCATAAATAGCTAGCTGGGGATGGGTGAGATCATTTATGTAGACTAGAAAAAGGATAGTTACAAGGATAGAGCTCTGGGGCTGCCGTATTAGTATGAAAAGATCTGGAAGCGATCCTGGTCTATTGGTATCCATCACGAGCATGAGGCGTGCAAGAATTAGAAAAATAGAAAGATTTACGCTAATTTAAAAAAGATTTGGTTTCGTTTATTTTCTTTTACATCATATCACCCACAGCGGGTTATTTA
>OZ038512.1:7591363-7618863 GCA_964036315.1 Acanthosepion esculentum
AATTTGGAATCATAATCAATTAATCTCTTTCAACTTAGTGGTGATAATTTCTTCTTTTTTTCTTTTTTCAAAGGAGGTGATAGGCGTCGCCTTTCTGTTACCGTTGTTCTCCCAATATCTATAATTTATTTATTTTTTATCACTCAAACTTTTCTGTTTTTTTTTTCTTTTTTTTATTGCATTTTACTTTTTCCTTTTTCTCTATTCTTTTTCATTCTTTGATTCATTCCTTATATTTACTTTTTTCTTCTCGTTTTCTTTCTTTTTGTGTTCTTTTGTCTGTCTTATTCTATATTTCATTTTTCTTTCTTTCTTTACTCATTTTTATTCCCTTCTTCCCGTTTTCTTTCTTGCCTATTTAGTCTTTTCCTTTCCTTCTTTCTTTTTTCTTTCTTTCTTATTGCATCTTCTTAATAACTTCTTTCTTCTTTTCTTCCCTCTTGAGAAAGAAAAATAGAAATAATAAAATTCTTTCTATTTTCTTTCTTTTTTTCATTCTTTCTTTCTTTCTTATTCTCCAATACCCTTATTTACTTCATTCTATTTCATTATTCTTTCTTTCTTTCTTTTTCAGTTCTTCCTTTTTTTTTCTTTATTTCTTTTATTTATATTTTTCTTCTCATTTTCTTTGCGTTTTGTGTTTTTCCTTTTATGTCTTGTCTGTCTTTTTCTATCTTTACAATTTCCTTCTTCCTTTTTCTTTCCTAATTTCTTTTCTCTTTCTATCTCATTTTATTATCTTATTGCTCTCTTTGTATTTTCTTTCTTTAATATTTAGTCTTTCTTTCCTTCTTTCTTACTTCTTTTCTGGTTGCATTCTCCTATTCCTTTCTTTTTTTCTTTTTCACGATTCTTTCTTTAATTCTTTCTTTTCTTCTCTTCCCGTTTTCTTTCTTTTTGGTGTTCTTTTATCTTTTTTCTGTCTTATTCCATATATTCTTTTTTCTTTCTTCTTGCCTTCTCTTTTCTTTCTTTTCTTTTCTTATTAACTTCTTCTTTTTTTATTCTCTAATTCTTTCGTATTTTGTTCTCCTCTTCCTTTCTTTTTCTTTTTTCTACTTTCCTAGTCTTTCTTTCTTTTTTCATTCTTTCTTTTTTCTTTCTTTAATTTCTTCATTACCATTTTTCTTAGCGTTTTCTTTTTTAATTTTGTTCTTTTATATTTGTTTAATTCTATATTTCTTTTTTCTTCTTTTCTATCCTTTTCTAATTATCTTCTTCCTTTTTCTTCCCTATTTAATCTTTCTTTCTTTCTTTCTTTCTTTCTATCTTATTGTATTCTCTTATTCCCTTCTTTCCTTATTTTTATTTCATCAATCTTTCCTTGTTTCTTTTTCTTTCTTTCTTCCTTTCCTTCTGTCTTTCTTTATTTTCCTTTATTTCCATTTTTCTTCTCGTTTTTTGCTTTCTTTATCTTTTTCTATCTCATTCTACGTTTCCTTTTTCTTTCTGTCTTTCTTTTTTTTCTTTGTTTGTTTGTTTGTTTCTTTCTTTCTTTATACAGAAAATAAGGATCTCCGTACATCAGATCGTCTTTAAATTAAGTAGCAGCAGAAGAATTACCATTGAGCGTTTAAAAGGTAAGCTTAAACAACAATTCAATACTAAAATGCAGCAATCAATTTCGAGTTCTTCTGTAGTTTATTGATGCCTAATGTATCTACTCCTCCCTAGCTACTGTGATCATGGCCAAACCAAGCGTCCTCCACAAGAGCTAGCTTAAAATCCCGCCCAATAGGGCGAATTTTAAACTAGTTTATAATAAAACGTGCAGTGCAATTTTGGATACAAAAGGAAAATAAGAGTTACTCCCCTTCAACCTTGAAAGCAACGATAAAGACTAGCATAATATATTAATATATATGTTTTAATCTCACATAATTTGGCAACCCTGAATCTGAGCTCAAAGAAAATCGTTCCTTCTGCCTAACATTGCTAGGGCTTTTGAATGAGCTATGAATCATTGAAATCGGACGAGCGGGAGCGGAGGAGTTGCTTGGACATACAGACGCACAACTACACACACTGTACTTTATATATAAGATGGCGTCAGTTGCAGTATGATTATCCGAATTACAAAAACTCCAGAACTCAGCAGACAACATCTTTCAGGGTGTACATGCGGAAGCGACTCACCATCAACGTTGCAAAGTCTAACCATGACCGGGACATCAACCACTATCTGAGGTCAAAACCATCATTAACAGACTCAACTCGGATAATGTTGAACAATTTCCATACCTTGGCAATATAGTAACATCAAATTAATCTGCTGAAAAAGACGTCGATTACGTAATAAAGGCTGCCCTCGCAACATACTGAATCTATTCAAAAGAATATTTGGTAATCCTGGACAAAACATTAAAATCATGGTCTACTAAGCTGCTGTAATCTCCACTCACCTGTACGCCTATCAGACCTGGGTACTCTATCGATGTGACACCTGTAAACTTCAATGTTTCCATCAAATGTTACTTGGTCAAAGCCTGCGAGCTATGTTTCAGGACCGGATCACGAACAACTATATTCTCCTCCGCCCAAAAGGGGAGAGCATAGAAAATATAATGGCTCGCGACCGATTTCCATGGGCCGGACACCGCCTATCCAAACACATTCCCGGCAAGAGATCATGTGGATCTCCCCATCGTCGATTCAGGGATCAGCTAAAAAATACCTTTCTTAGAAGAGAAATATAATCCAGTCAATTGGGAAGCTACAGAAAGATCCAGTTTGAGAAAAAGTGGCCCCGAAAAAAATACCAACATCCTTCGAAAACAGAAGACAAATAGAAGAGACGAAGAGAAAATAATGAAAAGCTAGAACTTTAAATCAACTGACCCCACCTACTTTACCATAAGTAAACATCGGACTCATTTCACATAGAAGGAAATTTTGATGAGCACCCAAATACTTGGCAAAGAGTTCTGCTAACGTCTCTACCGAACAAGACATTAAAAAATGAAAGTTGGATTGTCATCAAGTGAAATTGTCTAATATGCGGACAACGAATTGGAGATGTCAACATCAAACCACTACAGAAAATTAAATATATGGGAAGTACTTTAACCTAAAATGGAAAATCCAACACCTAAATCCGAAGGATGATTGATTTACTTAGCGAAAAGATGCATCCCTAAAACTGACAAAATCTCCAAATGAAAGTTGTCTTAAACGGCCACTCTTCTAGATCTTGTCGTATTCACGAAAGCGTACCCCCGGGGTACTATCCTTGTACCTACTTTGGTCCTAATTTACATCGATAAGCTTCCTGATTGCATCAGTTCTCCAATCGTTGTCTATGCTGATGACAGAAATATTTCCCCTGTCTTGATAGTGAGTCTAATCAGTTTGATAAGGTCAAATATGTAGCTGAATTTAAACAAATAAACTAATGAATCAGTGGATAACGTCTCAGATTGAGGAAGCGGAGAGGCGAGTTCGAATTGCAGACGAATCCATTATATTCACTTACTTGCTAATACCCTTGGGAAAGGTATGAATCCTCTTCTCCCACCAGCTATGGTTAAATAGCAGGACAAACCGAGTTCTATAGCCTTGCATGGCAACTGGTCTACTGCAGAAAGAAATGGCAACCGACTACGGGAAAAAAATATGCCTCGTCAGTCATGTATCGAAAGATACATGATCGCCTAAGCGTGTATCACTCACGGCACAAAACTGTCTGACTTTCCAGTCGAATCCATTACTTTCACTTACGTGCTAATACCCTTAGGAAAGGTGTGAATCCTCTTCTTCTCCCAGCTATGAGTAAATAGCAGGACAAACCGGGTTCTATAGTCTTAGGTGGCAACTGGTCTACCGCAGAAAGAAATGGCAACCGACTACGGGAAAAAATATATGCCTCGTCAGTCATGTATCGAAAGATACATGATCGCCTAAGCGTGTATCACGCATGACACATCACTGACAGACTGAATTTATCAGGAGGCACGGTGGAGTAATGGATAGCCGCTCGGATTGAGGAATCGGAGAGTCGAGTTCGAATTACACTCGAATCCATTACATTCACTTACGTGATAATAACCTTGGGAAAGGTATTATTTCTTTTATTCTCCCCTCCCAGCTATGGGTAAATAACAGGACAGACCTGGTTCTCTATCCTTGGATGGCAGCTGATCTATTGCAGAAAGTAATGGCAAACGACTCCGTGAAAAAAAATCAGCCTCGAATAGATAAATAGTGGGCGATCATGTATCTTTCGATACATGATCCCCTGCGCGTGCATCATGCATGACTCATAAATGTCTGAAGTCTAAACAGTCCGATAAGTTCAAATAGGCAGCTGATCTAAAACAAATGACGTAGTCTTTTGTTAACTGTTGCAAGGAATGATTGTTAATTTTAACAGCTGATCTTTATTACTTATTTGAGAGAACCATTTCTGTTTTACATCATCATGGTAGATGCTCACCACCAACAGAGTGCCTCATTGTACCTTCTCGGGTTAACGTTCTTGGCTGACATGAAATCGAAAGATTATATTGAATCAATTGCCAGATCTACCGCTAGAAAAATTATCTCGCTGTGTCGTACTAGACCATTTTTCCAGCTAGAATCTATCTTACATATTTATATATGGAAAAGGCAAAACAAAATCCGAATATGCAAGTTTACTGTTTTAATGTTGTTTTACTGTCGACGTCAGACGTTTCGGTCTAGTAGACCCTCTTCAGGACATGGTTATTAGAAACATACTTAGGATTAGACGATATTTAAGTCAACATGAAAAGACGACAGACACAAGTCTGACGTCGACAATAAAACAACTTGAAAACAGTAAACTTGCATATTCGGATTTTGTCTTGTCTTTTCCATATTTTTCATCATACCGTCGGATCTACATCCACATATTTGCTTACATATTTATAAGTCTAACATTCACCCATAATCTGAAAATCACTGCCGCATCTGCTTCGGTGCTCTTATATAAATAGTGATTCTTGGTAAAATACAAAGAAGAATCAGCAATATTATTGGTCTTGACCTGACGTCTCGGCTTCAGTCACTTTGCCACACCCAGAAGTTGGTTCCCTGTGCCTTTAAGGATTCTAGCATTCATGCATGCCAAAACTATCTCCAAATTTGCTAAAGTCACCCAAGCATTCCTAAGCTCTTACGGCAGGCAAGGTGAAACCCCGATGGTGTGGCCGCCTACCACTCTGGATCTCAACCCTATCGGAAATCTTTGGCTCATCCTTAAACAAGATGAAAACCGAGAAATCCTAAATTTCACTACCCTAGCTATTAGGGATTTATAAATACTTTCTTGGTAATTGTTCTTGCTATATATTTAGTGATTCTTGGTAAAATACAAAGAAGAATCAGCAATATTATTATCTCGGCTTCAGTCACTTTTCCACCACCAGAAGTTGGTTCTCTGTGCTTTTAAAGAGACAAGTCACCCAAGCACTCCTAAGCTCTTACGGTATACACGGTGAAAGCCTGATGGTGTGGCCGCCTACCTCTCCGGATCTCAACCCTATCGGAAATCTTTGTTTCATCCTTAAACAAGATGTTTATGAACGATGGATGCCAGTTCACGTCGGAAGATATCTTACGCGTGACCATCAAAGCAACAGCAGAGGCTATCAAACCTGCTACGATAAAACTTTGGCAGATTTCATGACTAATACAGTTTTTGAAGTTATCCGTTGAAATGGCGCCCATGTGTTCAAATAATTAATTATGTCAATAAATCTTGTTATATTAATGTTGTTTTCTGTTAAATATATACTCGATGTCTGTTTAATATGTATCAGCAGCGTTCATTTTCACCCCAAATATCTCGATGGACAAATTTAAGTTAAAAGCTATTATCGTGGTGCAGCCCAAAACCGTCGAATCTGAAATAAAAAAATAAAGGATGCGACGCAGAATAATGAAAACCTAACAATGGTCTTGTCATATTGTGTAAACCAGCCGGGGAAAGTTTTCTCAAAATCACAGAAAACCGAGAAATCCTAAATTTCATTACACTAGCTTTTAGGGATACATAAATACTTTCATGATAATTGTTCTGATAAACGTTTTCTAGGGTACTTAGAGTTCATGGCTTTAAACCCAGTATTATATTGGCGATAAGATGTCACCATTTTATAGTGGAAATGGCTAGATGTAACCGCCAGTTCTATGCTAGTAGTTACTTCTCTCACACTTCTTGCATGTGAATATCTCTGGCGGTTCCTGCTTGGCAGTTAGTTTGATCATCAAAAATTTATTTGCAGTGTCGGTCATTATACTTTGACTTTTAATTAATTGGTCGCACTCTTTAATAATGTTTTTATTTACTTAGATTCTTTCAAAATAAGCCTTTGTGCTTTAGTGACTTTATTGCCTTGCTTGTGGTGAATTTATTAAAAAAAGTACACCCCCCCCCCAAAAGAAAATCGGTAGAAACAAAGAAAAGGTCACTGAATTGCCATATGATCTAAATTCTCTTATATGACAGTTAAGGGTGGACAATCTTCCGACAGATGAGGAGAAAACAGAAATGTGGTTCTACAGAAGGATGCTGAGCATTACATAACGGGGCGAGAAAACAACGAGGAAGTCTTAAAGTCAACGGTAACAGAAGTGACAATTATACTAAGAATCTGAAAGTTACGTACGAAATTTCTTGCACGCAAATAAGGAAGGTTGACTTGGAAAACTTAACCACCACAGGGCATAACGAGGACATGAGATTTACAGAGAGTCAGCTGCCCACATTGCTGACGATGGCCGGTATAGTTGGCAAAAGCAGAAACGTTGTTACGGTCACAGGGGATAGAATGTTGTGAAAAGACATGATCGCCGATGCCCTGAATGAAAGGACATGGCATATAGAAGAAGTGTCGACCGAACATAAAATGATGCATCGGTTTTCACTAGTTCATACGTAATAACCGATCACCCATAATTACTGAATATAAGGGGCGTGGCTGATATACGTCCCACATTTTAAATGATGACAAAAAGACCACTATTGTTTAACCAAAGGGCTACTGTTTTAAAAATGAAATCCCCCAAAACGGAGGACTCTATTCGCCATATATAGTTTTGAAGTTTTCCGTCATCCGCAAGTCCGGGGGCTTCGCGGTAATTTTTAGAAGTTCACCCCAAGCAAGGCGGGAGTGCCACTACTACGCAAGGGGGTACAGAGAGTGTAAATAAGGGAAAAGACTGGGTATGGGTGTGGGCGAGGAACTGTTAGAAAGAAGAACGAAGATCCAGGCAACAGAAGATGTCGGCTTACATTTAATTTTGTGAAGATTATAGTTATCAGGCAAGCACGTAAGAGGAAGTTCTACTGTCGGGAAGTGCGAGAAAAGAGGCTGTTGGAATGGAAAAGACGGTTACATTTAATTGTTTCGACTGTAAAATGGGTGGGACTGAGATGCCAAATTGGTAGCACGCTTAAATTCATGCAGTCGGGGTTCCATTCATGCAGTCAGTAGCAGGTCAGAACAGATGCCATGAAATTATTATTATTATTATTATTATTTTTGTTTTAAGCTTAACACCCCAAGCAAGGCTGGATGCCACTAGCACGCAAGGGGTTACAGAAGGTTTGGAGGAAGAGTAGATAGGAGTGGAAAAGGAGAGGATGTGGAGAAAGACAGTGGATCGATCAAGGCAAGGGGGTTACAGAAGATTTGGAGCGAGAGCAGATAGGAATGAAAGGTGAAAGGATGTGGAGAAGGGAAGTGGATAGATCAAGGCAACTGGAGATGTCGATTGACGTTACACTTAAATAGTTGGAGATTGTACTTGTCAGGGAAACAGGAATAAGGAAGGGAGTTCCACAGGCGATATGTGCGAGACATGAAGCTATTGGAGTAGAAGAGACGTCTACATCTAACAGTTTCAACGGTGAAGGGGTGGGAACGGGATGCCAGCCTCGTAGGACGTTTAAATTCATGAGGCCTAGGAACCAGCGAAAGCAGCTCCTCGGAGCAATTACCGTGAAAGTATTTGTAAAAAAGACAGAGCGAGGCAACGTCGCGTCAGTGAGAGAGCGACTGCAGACGAGATGACATATCAGGGCCAATTACATTGCATATGCGTCTCTGGATCTTATCAAGAACTCCGAGGCAAACAGCAGGGGCTCCAGACCATATATGGCAGCAATACTCCATGCAAGGGCGAATGGTCGATTTATAGATTTGGCGGATCGATTCCGGGGAGAAAAATTTCCTGGCTCGGCAACTTTCCTTGCGGTGGATGATGCAATTGACTCGATGTATTTGTTCCATCTCAGATCAGCGGCCAGCGTGAGACCGAGCAGCCGCAGAGTGGAGCTCTCGAGAAGTTGGTCTTCAGACATTCTAATAGGATGCAGGGATGGATCCTTGTGGTGGTTAATAGAGAGCAATTTTGTTTATAGAAAAGACAGAGTGAAGTCACATTATATCGGTGAGAAAATAACTGGAGCGGAGTCTCCAAGTAAGGAGCGATCATATTGCGTATCCGTCTTTGGATTTGTCGAGAACCTGGAGATGGACAGCCAGGGTGACAGATCATATATAGCAACAGTATTCCATGCATGGACGAATGGTAAATTTGTAGATGTAAACGATAGACTCAGACGAAAAAAAACATTCTGGCATGACACAGAGAATCAATCCTGGTGACTATCTTTTAGGCGCTGAATCCGTGGCTCTGAAATTTACAACCAATTGTAGTTTCGGTTACCTATCCGAAACAACATCATTCCGACGTAACTTAATGTAATGAACCCGAAGAGCTGACTGCGTGATAGAGTCACCAATCTTAAAAGAACCTTTCAAATGTAAACGCATGGTGTACACCGGTCTAAGTCATGTTTGCAACTTGTAGTACCGGAGAAGAAACATAACATTGGCTAGATAAAGGTACCATTGCCACTTGACTAAGTTCAATAAAGCTACACACGCGCTAGTTTTAAATGGAGGATGTATTTCTGTCGCACTCTGCATGATAATTTGAAAATTTCAAGTCTCATATGTGAAATTTATATAATTATGACGACCTAACACTTAATACACAGAATCCAAAAATTACAATGGAAATTTCACGGAGGCATCATAAGGAAGGTATGCTTCGAAAACTTAAAACTCACAAGGCATAGTGAGAACATAGCCAGCCACCTCCCTGACGATGATCGGTCACAAGGATTGAGTTTAATAATGCTTTTATTTTCTCTCATTGTTTCACCCTCAGTAACCCGCCACTCGGCTCTTAGTGGATTGGGGTGAAATTTTTTAAAAAATAACATTAAAAATTAAAAAAAGTGAAAATGGAAACGTTTCTCATTTCATTTCCGGAAAGTTTAAACGCATGATTTAGTCTTTGTTTCTTTTCTTTTCTTTTTTTTCTTTTCTCTTCTTTCTTTTTCTTTTCTTTTTTTTCTTTTCTTTTCTTTTTTCTTTTCTTTTCTTTTCTTTTCTCTTCTTTCTTTTTCTTTTCTTTTTTCTTTTCTTTTCTTTTCTCTTCTTTCTTTTTCTTTTCTTTTTCTTTTCTTTTTTCTTTTCTTTTTTTCTTTTCTTTTCTTTTTTCTTTTTTTTCTTTTCTCTTCTTTCTTTTTCTTTTCTTTTTCTTTTCTTTTTTCTTTTCTTTTCTTTTCTTTTTTCTTTTCTTTTCTTTTCTCTTCTTTCTTTTTCTTTTCTTTTTCTTTTCTTTTTTCTTTTCTTTTCTTTTCTTTTTTCTTTTCTTTTCTTTTCTCTTCTTTCTTTTTCTTTTCTTTTTCTTTTCTTTTTTCTTTTCTTTTTTTCTTTTCTTTTCTTTTTTCTTTTTTTTTTTCTTTTCTTTTTTTCTTTTCTTTTCTTTTTTCTTTTTTTTCTTTTCTCTTCTTTCTTTTTCTTTTCTTTTTCTTTTCTTTTTTCTTTTCTTTTCTTTTCTTTTCTCTTCTTTCTTTTTCTTTTCTTTTTCTTTTCTTTTCTTTTTTCTTTCCTTTTCTTTTCTTTTCTTTTCTTTTTTCTTTTCTTTTCTTTTCTTTCTTTTTCTTTTCTTTTTCTTTTCTTTTTTCTTTTCTTTTCTTTTCTCTTCTTTCTTTTTCTTTTCTTTTTCTTTTCTTTTTTCTTTTCTTTTCTCTTCTTTCTTTTTCTTTTCTTTTTCTTTTCTTTTTTCTTTTCTTTTCTCTTCTTTCTTTTTCTTTTCTTTTTCTTTTCTTTTTTCTTTTCTTTTCTTTTCTCTTCTTTCTTTTTCTTTTCTTTTTCTTTTCTTTTTTCTTTTCTTTTTTTCTTTTCTTTTCTTTTTTCTTTTTTTTCTTTTCTCTTCTTTCTTTTTCTTTTCTTTTTCTTTTCTTTTTTCTTTTCTTTTCTTTTCTTTTCTCTTCTTTCTTTTTCTTTTCTTTTTCTTTTCTTTTCTTTTTTCTTTCCTTTTCTTTTCTTTTCTTTTTTCTTTTCTTTTCTTTTCTTTCTTTTTCTTTTCTTTTTCTTTTCTTTTTTCTTTTCTTTTCTTTTCTCTTCTTTCTTTTTCTTTTCTTTTTCTTTTCTTTTTTCTTTTCTTTTCTCTTCTTTCTTTTTCTTTTCTTTTTCTTTTCTTTTTTCTTTTCTTTTCTCTTCTTTCTTTTTCTTTTCTTTTTCTTTTCTTTTTTCTTTTCTTTTCTTTTCTCTTCTTTCTTTTTCTTTTCTTTTTCTTTTCTTTTTTCTTTTCTTTTTTTCTTTTCTTTTCTTTTTTCTTTTTTTTTCTTTTCTCTTCTTTCTTTTTCTTTTCTTTTTCTTTTCTTTTTTCTTTTCTTTTCTTTTCTTTTCTCTTCTTTCTTTTTCTTTTCTTTTTCTTTTCTTTTCTTTTTTCTTTCCTTTTCTTTTCTTTTCTTTTCTTTTTTCTTTTCTTTTCTTTTCTTTCTTTTTCTTTTCTTTTTCTTTTCTTTTTTCTTTTCTTTTCTTTTCTCTTCTTTCTTTTTCTTTTCTTTTTCTTTTCTTTTTTCTTTTCTTTTCTCTTCTTTCTTTTTCTTTTCTTTTTCTTTTCTTTTTTCTTTTCTTTTCTTTTCTCTTCTTTCTTTTTCTTTTCTTTTTCTTTTCTTTTTTCTTTTCTTTTTTTCTTTTCTTTTCTTTTTTCTTTTTTTTTCTTTTCTCTTCTTTCTTTTTCTTTTCTTTTTCTTTTCTTTTTTCTTTTCTTTTCTTTTCTTTTCTCTTCTTTCTTTTTCTTTTCTTTTTCTTTTCTTTTCTTTTTTCTTTCCTTTTCTTTTCTTTTCTTTTCTTTTTTCTTTTCTTTTCTTTTCTTTCTTTTCTTTTCTTTTCTTTCTTTTCTTTTCTTTCTGTTCTTTTCTTTTCTTTCTTTTCTTTTTACATTTTTTTTCGTAGTACCATCAAGCAATATCACTCGTATATCATTTTATTTCGTCTTTTCTCAGAATCAAAACAAAATAGTCTATAATTTGCCCAAGGCAATGGCAAAGTATAACGTATATTCTTACTAACTAAGTCAAAAAACAATCGGATTTATAACTTGAAAACTGGTTTTTAGTAATAAACCGATCACACTGTGTTACTACATGATTTCAAAAATATATTTCAAAACATGTAAAAGTCTTTACTAATGAGGAATTAACAAATATGGCGTCCATACTGACGGCGTCGATAAGATTAGGCACAAAAAAAATGATAAATGCTCAAGTAAAAATTGCATTCTTACATTCACAAAAGCAGCAAAGGACAAACAGAAAAAGTTATATCAATATTACCACGCATCTATACGCATTCATTTGTGTGTGCCAATGTTTAAATGTCTAAAATAGACAATGAGAAGTACAAAACATGTTTTCTACCCTCCAAGAAGTCTATATTCACACAAGCAGATGCAGGAAATAAATGCGCCTATTTCTGTGCCGAGCAGAAGACGTGACTTCTTTTCTTCTCGCCTCCTCTGTCGTCGCACAGTTAAATGAACCCATACACATGTATGTCCAGCGTTAGATGTCTGGACCTGGACGACGTCAACTAAACAAAGCGGAAGGAAAAAAATAGGACAAAAGTATCAAGAAAAATAATCAGCGAACTAGCTGATCAGAGCTGGTAAACTGAGCGGCCTATCAGTTTCATCTCGGGGAAGCCATCAGGGAACGGACGGCCTAAATTCACATGTCACAGATCTAAATAAAACTAATTAAAGGAATGTTTTTCCTTCAAAATGGGATGTGATTGCATTGGAAGCAACAAAAAAATTGAAGGAACTTATAATGGGGATAAACATAAAAAAAAAAGATAAAACGACTTTGGTTGAAAGGCAGAAAGATAGTTCGATAAAGAAGAAGAAGAAGAAGAAGAAGAAGAAGAAGAAGAAGAAGAAGAAGAAGAAGAAGAAGAAGAAGAAGAAGAAGAAGAAGAAAAAAGAAAATGCAGATTATAAATAATAATGATAAGAAGAAGAAGAAAAATGAAGAAGAAAAAGAAGTAGAAAAAAAGAAGAACAAAGAATGAAAAAAAGAAAACGCCAAAAGATGCAATGGCAGTGAGGAAAATGAAAATGAAGAATTGTAGCAGTGAAGAAGGAAAAGGAGAATAATGTCATAGAAGAAACCAAAGAAGAAGAAGAAAATTTCGTACATATTAAGAAATAATAATAATAATAATAATAATAATAATAATAATAATAATAATAATAATCAGAAGAAGAAGAAGAAGAAGAAGAAAAGAAGGAGAAACAAAAATAATAATAATAATAACAATAATAATAATGAGAAGAAGAAGAAGAAGAAGAAGAAGAAGAAAGAAAGAAAACACCAACAATGCAATAGCAATAAAGAAAAGGAAAATGAAGTATTGTAGCGAAAGAAAAGAAAAATGATATCATAAAAAAGAGGAAAAAGAAGAAATTTTCGTGGATATTAAGAAAAAGAAGAAGAAGGATGATAATAAATCTACAGAGGCAACAAGAAAAGAAGGAAAATAGTAATGAAGAAGATAAGGAAATAAGAATAGCCCAAAAATGGCAATGAAGAGGAAGAAAATGAAGAATTTTTAGCAGCGAAGAATGAAAAGAAAATATGAAAAAGCAGAAAATAGAGAATGAAGAGAATGATCTCACTGAAGAAGAAAATGTCGTTGATATTATGTCAACAGAATAATACTCCTCCTTCTCCACCTACTACTACTACTACTACTAATAATAATAATAGTAATAATAATATTAATATTAAGAAGAAGAAGACGAAGAAGAAAAGGAAGAAAAATATGATGAGGACAAGAAGATGGATAGAAAAGTGACATGCAAAACGGTAAAAAAGAAGAAAAATAGACCCAAAATGGTAATGAAGAAGAAAATGAAGAATTATAGCAGCAGAAATTTAGAAGAACAGAAAGAAAAGTAGAACGATGTCATAGAAGAAGAAGAAGAAGAAGAAGAAGAAGAAGAAGAAGAAGAAGAAGAAGAAGAAGAAGAAGAAGAAGTAATTACGTTGAAGACAGGATGATGGAAAGGAAAGTGATAAGCAAAGGCACTGTGAAGAAGAAGAAGAAGAAGAAGAAGAAGAAGAAGAAGAAGAAGAAGAAGAAGTAATTACGTTGAAGACAGGATGATGGAAAGGAAAGTAATAAGCAAAGGCACTGTGAAGAAGAAGAAGAAGAAGAAGAAGAAGAAGAAGAAGAAGAAGAAGAAGATGAAGAAGAAGAAGAAGAAGAAATCTCCAAGTGCTACAAGAAAATGGGGAAGAGGAGGAAGAAGTTGAGAAGAGGACAAGAAAAAGGAAAAGAAAGAAAAAGAAATCGAGATTGTAATGAAGAAGATGATTAACATGGAGAGTAAGAGAAAGGAAACGAAAGTTGAGAGAGCAAATGGAAAAGACCAAAGATGGCAATGAAAAAGAAAATGAAGAATTATAGCAATAAAGATTGAAGATGTATGATGAATAAAAGAAATAAAAGAAAGTACGGAAAGAAAAGAAGAATTATATTATAAAATAATAATAATAATAATAATAATAATAATAATAATAATAATATGTGATTTTTTTTTCAAAACTGCTCAGTGGAAAATGTCATGATGCCATTTCTGACCTGAGGTCTCTGGTTGGGACCCGGAAAGAAATAAGTATTCACAAGAAATCAAAAGAAATAATAATAGTAATAATAATAATGATAATAATACTAATAATTCCAGTAGTAGTTAGAGCACTTGGATTGATTGGAAAAGGTTCCGCTAGAGTCATTGAAGCCAAGCCTTAAAGAAATGCAAAAAATTCTACTCACAATTATAGCTCACACCTTACGAAGGGCTTTATCTAAGTAAAATGTGTGTGATCTTTTGTTTTTTGGGTTTTTTTTACAAACAATTCTCTGTGGAAAATGTCATGTTGCCATTTCTGACCTTAGGTCTCAGTTGGGGCCCGGAAGGAAGTGTGTATACTACATAAATTACAGGAAATAAAATAGAAATAAAAATAATATAAATAATAGGGTAAAGAAAAATCGTATAAACTAAAGAAACTATTAAAGCAAAAGGTACTGGAAAATGGTAAAAGGAATGAAGAATAAAATATGGAATTCAAAGAAAAAAAGATAAAAGTATTAAAATACTAGACAAATATTAGCCAAATAACTGTAGAATCCCCTGGCCGTAAAACAGTGGTTTGCAAGGGACGCATAGAAGATTTCTTTTTTGCTTCTTTTTTTTAACGGCGTTTTGGAGGCTAATCGGAATATTAGCTTCCAAAACCATTCATATTCTTTATGGAAAGGATGTTTTTTTAAAAAACAAAACGACATCTGAAATGTAATGGGTATATCTACATATTTTGTTTTGTGCCTGACAGAGAGTTAGCAAATTGTTGTAAACTAGAAAGGGTTACTGAATGAGGAATAATCAAAACGGAGGTTGAAAATGAAGTGGTAATCTTTATAACATCAACAAAATACAATACTCGCCAGCGGCGTGAAATAGGTAAACCACTGCTAATTGTGGACTACTTAGACTGCATATTAACCCCACTTACAATAGTGTACTAATATTTTTATGAGGATTAGGAGATACCCTTTAGAGTTCATAGGTACGATATATAACAGTTTCTTTCTTTCTTTCTTTATTTCTTACTGTTGTAACCTAGAAAAGGTTACTGAATGAGGAATAACCAAAACGGAGGTGGGAAATGTAATGGTAATCTTGATAACATCAACAAAATACAATACTCACGAGCGGCGTGAAGTAGGTAAACCACTGCTAATTGTGGACTACTTAGACTGCATAGTACCCCCACTTACAATAGTGTCCTAATGTATTTATGAGGATTGGGAGATACCCTTTAGAGTTCATAGGTACGATATATAACTCCTTCTTTCTTTCTGTTGTAACCTAGAAAAGGTTACTGAATGAGGAATAACCAAAACGGAGGTGGGAAATGTAATGGTAATCTTGATAACATCAACAAAATACAATAGCCGCCAGCGGCGTGAAGTAGGTAAACCACTTCTAGTGGTGGACTACTTAGAATATTACTATATTAACGTGCCTCCCCATGAGGTAGATGAGGCACAAGGCTAAATTTAATGTGCGGTTATCCGAGCCGGTGACCTCGGGTAAAAAATTGGCCATAGACCCTGCATACGCGTGATCTGGTATCTGTCTACCTGCCCCCACTTACAATAGTGTCCAACGGACTTATGAAGATTGGAATACTCATTAGTGATCATAGTTACGGTATATAATACTTTCTTTCTTTCTTTCTTTCTTTCTTTCTTTCTTTCTTTCTTTTTTCTTTCTTTCTTTCTTTATTTATTTCTTTCTGTCTTTCTTTCTTTCTTTTTTTCTTTTTTTCTTTTTTTCTTTCTTTCTTTCTTTCTGTCTTTATTTCTTTCTTTTTTTCTTTCTTTCTTTATTTCTTTCTTTATTTCTTTCTTTCTTTCTTTCTGTCTTTATTTCTTTCTTTTTTTCTTTCTTTCTTTCTTTCTTTATTTATTTATTTCTTTCTGTCTTTATTTCTTTCTTTCTGTTTTTCTGTCTTTATTTCTTTCTTTTTTCTTTCTTTCTTTCTTTCTTTCTTCTTTCTTTCTTTCTTTCTTTCTTTTTTCTTTCTTTCTTTCTTTCTTTTGTTCTTTCTTTCTTTTTTCTTTCTTTCTTTCTTTTTTCTTTCATTCTTTCTTTCTTTCTTTCTTTCTGTTGCAACCTAGAAAGGTTTACTGAATGAGGAATAACCAAAAGAGAGGTTGGAAATGAAATGGTAGCATTAACAAAATACAATACTCGCCAGCAACGTGAAGTAGGTACACCACTATAGTCGTGGTCTAATTAGACAGCATATTACCTTCCCCCAGTTACTACAGTGTCCAACATATTCATGAGGATTGGGACATACCCACTAGTATTCATAGGTACAGTATATAACATAAATATAATAAAAAACGACAAAAATCGGAACACTAATATCTTAAACATAAGATCAGGCGTAACCTAAAATCAATTTAAAAAGTAAATATAGAGGAAATAGATGAAAAGGAAAGAAAAAATGAAAGGGGAAATGCACTGTAAAAAAAGAAAAGAAAGATAATAAAGAAATCGACAATGAAGAGGAGAGAGAAAATAAATAATAAATTTACAAACAAAAGGAGGACAAGAGATGAAATTTTTAAGGAAAAGATGAAAAAAACCGCCGATTTTTTTTTACTATAAGAATGAAGTAACTGTCCATTAATTATGATCGACAGATAATTTGACAGGCGAAAGAATGTAATTTATCAACCACCCCGATCTATAAACTGATTTCTAATAAAAAAAATTGCCAGTCGTTTCATTCTTTTCCATGAATTTACCTTTCTGAATAGTGTGATCTCGTTCATTTGCTCATGGACGCCATGTTTTTTATTTGGTCATTTATTTCGATAGCTGCAAAGGTTTCGCTTTTTTCTTTCCGTTGTTCGCTTCTTCAAATAAATACGTAAATAAGAAAGAAACAAACAAACAAAGAAACAAACAAACAATGAGAAACACTAAAATTGATAGACGAATAAGAAAGAAAGCGAAAAAACAATGAGGAATATTGGACTTGATAGAGGAATAAGAAAGACAGAATGAAAGAGAGAAATGAAATAAAGAAAGAAAGAGAAACAATGGGAAACATTAGAATTGACAGATGAATAAGAAAGAAAGAATGAAAGAAAGCGAGAGTAACAACGAGAAATATTAGAATTTATAGACGAGTAAGATAGAAAGAAGGAAAGAAAGTAATGAAAGAAAGAGAGAAAGTGAGAGAAACAATGAGAGATATTAGAATTTATAGACGAATAAGATAGAAAGAATGAAAGAAAGAAATGAAAGAAAGAAAGTGAAGAAAGAAAGAAAGAAAGAATGAAAGAAAGAAAGAAAATGCGCAAACAAATATCAAAAAAAGACTTGACACCTGGAATTAGGACGAAATAAAGGGTTTTTTCTAAACATCATGAATATGGTAAAAAAATGTATTTTTCAACACGAGAAACACAGCTAAAAATATATTTACAATACCACATCTCAGAAATATAAACCAAATAGAGGAAGTTTTGTTCATACACATCCTAAAAGACAAGAAAATATTTAGCCAGCTATTTTTTAAATTTTTCTTGCTTTGCCTATAACCGATTTAAAATTCCTGAAAGTCTCTTAAATCTCTTTTAACTTCAGTTGTTCGTCTCGAGTGTCTTGACAAAAACCAAAGAAGGATCTGCAATGTAATCCATCCTGACATGGCATCTCGATTTCAGTCACTTTCTCACGGATATGGAGTGGCTTCCCTCTGTCTTTTCTACAATTATTTTCATGTCATATTTTCTGACGAGCTTCTTGCCTTGGTGCCCCGACTACATGTATCTAACCGTGCTGCTAGATTGGCATCGAGGCCCTACACTTTTACTGTAGAAATAGCTAAATGTCATTTCTGCTTCTACTCCAACAGTTTCTTTTCTTGCACTTCCCGCCTGAGTAACTCCCTTCCGTTTATTTGCTTCGCTGATAACGACAATCTTCAAAAATTTAAATGAAACTTCAACAGCCATCTTCTGTTGACTTGGATCCCGTTCATCTCTTATCCTTATACCCAGTCTTTTTTCTCACTTTCTCTTTTCACACCTACGTACTAGTGACAATCTCGCCTTTCTTGCGGTGAAAGGATTAAAAAAAAAAAAAGAAAAAAGAATAGGCCCAGTATGAAAGAAATATACCCAAGTTTAAGCGATTTAAAAACGCCACGAAGAACTCAATCAGTGCATGCATGATAGACGCTTAGGCGATCATATATCTTTCGATACATGACTGACGAGGCAGATTTTTTCCAACAGTAGTTTACTATTTCTTTATACGGTAAACCAGTTGCTAAGGCTATAAAACCCAAACTGTCCAGTTATTTATCCATAGCTGGGGGGCGAAGAAAAGGATTCATACCTTTCCCAAGGTTCAGTCAGTTATGTGGCATGCGTGATACAAGCTTAGGCAATCATGTATCTTTCGATGCATGACTGACGAGGCAGATTTTTTTCCCCGCAGTAGGTTACTATTTCTTTCTGTGGTAGACCAGTTGCTAAGGCTAAAAAACCCAAACTGTCCTGTTATTTATCCATAACTGGGGGGGGGGGCGAAGAAAAGGATTCATACCTTTCCCAAGGGTCAGTCAGTTAAGTGGCATGCATGATGCAAGCTTAACAATCATGGTATCTTTCGATACATGGCTGACGAGGCAGATTTTTTTCCCGCAGTAGGTTACTATTTCTTTATGTGGTAGACCAGTTGCTAAGGCTATAGAACCCAAACTGTCCTGCTATTTACCCATAGCTGGGGCCAAGATGAGTATTCATACCTTTCACAAATGTATTAGCACGTAAATGAATGTAATGGATTCGACTGGAATTCGAACTCGGCTCTCTGATTCCTCAATCCGAACCGCTCTCGACATTACTCCACAGTTCCTCCATGATTAACTACTTGAAATAAAATATTGATTTCTGAGGATATGATATTGGAGTAATCCGTAACAACTAAACGGAACAGATTGCTTGTATGCGAATATGCAAGGTGCCCCACAAATAAATGAACATTTTTGTAAAGTTTATTTAATTGTTGGAATTTTTGTTACAGTTATTTGAAACAAAGGCAAAGGATAGAAATTTAGTAGCTTAACACAGAACAAAAACACAAACGTTTGATGTGATGTTCCAACTAAAGAACTCTGGCAAGATTTATTTGTCATTCATCAGTTCCGAAGAGAACAATCCTCGCGCGTTGTAAATTTGATAAGTGTGACATCTAGGATCAAGAAATAGTTTTAAAAATATATTTGTTAGTTAATATTTTTAGTTCATTCATATAGTAAAATATATAGTTAGATTTGGCAAATGTAAATTTTCCTGTTTTTTGTATCAATAAAAAAATAGAAAGAGGATTTGGACAGGAAGGTTCTTTTTTTCTCCGAGTTTATTTAACCTATAAATTCAAACGATGTTAAGAACACTAGCATATTACTCAAAATGTATAATCGGCAAAATTATTTTCTTAATATAAACTCTTTAGATATCACTTTTTATCCTTTACTTTCCGATCATTTTCTTCATCTTATTTTTTCGAACTTACTTACTTTTTTCTTTACTCAGTAGATTCTGTTCATGTCATATTTTGTGTTATTCTTTCTTTTCTTATTGTTTCCTTTTCTTTCAATGTATAATGCTACTTTTCCCGTTTTTGTTTGTCACTTATCTTTTATCTCAGTCTCCCTCCTACTCATCTGTTGTCCTCAACGCATCTTCTTCTTCTTCTTCTTCTTCTTCTTCTTCTTCTTCTTCTTCTTCTTCTTCTTCTTCTTCTTCTTCTTCTTCTTCTTCTTACTCTCTTTGCCCATCAATTTTTCTTTCCATTTTCATGTCTTCAACATATTTTTTTCTTTTTTCTTCTTCTTTTTCTTCCTCTTTTACTCTTCTTCTTCTTCTTCTTCTTCTTCTTCTTCTTCTTCAGACTGCCTTTCTTTGTCATTTTTCCTTCCATTTCATGTCCTCAACGTAACTTCTTCTCTTCTTCTCCTTCTTCTTCTTCTTCTTCTTCTTCTTCTTCTTCTTCTTCTTCTTCTTCTTCTTCTTCTTCTTCTTCTTCTTCTTCTTCTTCTTCACACTGCCTTTGCTCATCACTTTTCTTTCCATCATCCTGTCTTAAACGTAATTACTTCTTCTTCTTCTCTTCTTCTTTTTCTTCGTCTTCTTCTTCTTCTTCTTCAGCTTCTTGTTCCTCTTCTGCTTCTTCTTCTTCTTCTTCTTCACACTGCTTTGCTTATCACTTTTCTTTCCATCATACTGTATTCAACGTAATTACTTCTTCTTCTTTTTTTACTTCTTCTTTTCCTCAACTTTTTCAGACTGCTTTTCTTTGTCACATTTCCTTCCACTTCAACGTAACTTCATCTTCTTCTGCCTCTTCTTCTTCTAGTTCTTCTTCTACTTCTTCTTCTTCTTCTTCTTCTTCACAGTGCCTTTGCTTATCACTTTTCTTTCCATCATCCTGTCTTCAACGTAATTACTTCTTCTTCTTCTTCTTCTTCTTCTTCTTCTTCTTCTTCTTCTTCTTCTTCTTCTTCTTCTTCTTCTTCTTCTTGTCTTTGTTTATCACTTTTCTTTCCATTTTCATGTCTTCAACGTATTTCTTCTTTTTTTCCTTCTTTTCATCTTCTTCTTTAGACTGCCTTTCGTTGTCACTTTCCCTTCTATTTCATGTCCTCAACGTAACTTCTTCTTCATCTTCATCTTCATCTTCTTCTTCTTCTTCTTCTTCTTCTTCTTCTTCTTCTTCTTCTTCTTCTTCTTCTTCTTCTTCTTCTTCTTCTTTTTCTTGTTGTTCTTCACACTGCCTTTGCTCATCACTTTTCTTTCCATCATCCTGTCTTCAACGTAATTACTTCTTCTTCTTTTTCTTTTTCTTTTTCTTCTTCTTCTTCTTACTGTCTTTGCTTATCACTTTTCTTTCCATTGTCATCTCTTCAACGTATTTTATTCATTTTTCTTCTTCTTTTACTTCTTCTTTTCTTCTACTTCTTCTTCAGACTGCTTTTCTTTGTCACTTTTCCTTCCATTTCATGTCCTCAACGTATCTCCTTCTTCTTCTTCTTCTTCTTCTTCTTCTTCTTCTTCTTCTTCTTCTTCTTCTTCTTCTTCTTCTTCTTCTTCTTCTTCTCGTCGTCGTCTTCTTATCTTACTTTTTACATCTTTCTTTCTTTCTTTCTTTCTTCTCACTCACTTCTCGTCGTCTTTTCATCTCCTTTTTAGTCGGCCCCTGTGTCTTTCTTTCCATCTTCTTGTCATCACCTTATTTTTTGTCATCATCCTATTTCTTCTTCTTTTTCTTCTCCTTCATCGGTCGATATTCTTACCTTTTTCCTTTTAATTCTTTGCTTCCTTCACTTCCGTTTATCAATATTTCTCATTCACTTTTCTTTCCACCTTTACCCCTTTTCCTTTCTCACCCTTCACCTTTTTCTTCCTCCTCCTATTTCTACTACTACTACTACTGCTGCTACTACTACTACTACTACTACTTCTTCTTCTTCTTCTTCTTCTTCTTTATATTCTTTTATTCATCCAGATTATCTCTGTATATCAATGTCCTTTTATTCTGCCCATCACCAAATAAGATTATCGTCACTGTCCTAGACAATGCCACGCTTTACAATTTTGACTGGACACAGTTATTAGATAAAACCTCATTATATTCTCAAAGGGCTTCATCTTTTCTGCAATCTACACCAACAAACTATAAAATGCTAAAAGGTGCAGTGATAGAAAGAAGAAAACATTGATAAACAATGAGTCGCCGCCTCGATGTGGATTTCGAGTCTCGGACACGGCCATGATTTTAAGGGGCATCTTTTAAGCCAAGCAAAATCATCTCTTGGATAATCAAAAGCCCTGCGTTCAAACAGTCAATCTAATCTAATCAGACTGTGAAGGTCCCTTGTTGGGGGTAGGCTTTCAGACATCGCTATCTTTGCCGTTTCATAGTAGAGGATGGGTTATTACCCAATTGCACTGGGTTGATGGGTACTGGTAGGGGCGTGACAGGCTTAGGTGAGATGTCTCTTTCCGATTCATTCTTGGCAGAAGAAATCCCGCAGTAGGCTGCCATTAAATTCTGCCCTAGACTGCTTGCCAACCAAGGCAATAAACAGCCCGTTTTACTATTTAACCCATAGCTGAGAGAAATATTAATTCATACTTTTATCAGTGATTCCAAAGCGAATGAAGGCGTTTCGATATAATATGCGTGGCTCTGTGGGGGGGGTCATAGCACTGAAGGCTAGAATTAAGGAATGTATTTCTCAGAACGCTTACTATATATTTTCGATAAGGTAACGGGAAAGAAAGAAAGAAAGAAAGAAAGAAAGAAAGCGAGAGAAACAATGAAAACATTGGAATTCATATACCAATGAGAAAGAAAGAAAGAAAGAAAGGAAAAAAGAAAGAAAAAAGAAAGAAAGAAAAAAGAAAGAAAGAAAAAAGAAAGAAGTGGAACATTGGGGTTGATAAATAAAAATAAATAAATAAGACATAGAAATAACACAAGAGAGAAAGCAAGCACGAAAGAAAGAAAGAACGAAAGAAAGAAAGAAAGAAAGAAAACGAGAGAAACAATGAAAAACATTGGAATTGGTAGCCGAATAAGAAAGAAAGAAAGAAAGAAACAAACAAACAAAGAAACAAAGAAAGAAAGAAAAAAAAGATAAAAGAAAGAAAAAAAGAGAAACAATGAGAAACATTGGAATTCATAGACCAAAAATAAATAAAGAAAGAAAGAAGGAAAGAAATAAACAAACAAACAAACAAACAAGAGAAACCTTGAGGTTGATGAAAAATAAATAAATAAGACAGAAAGAAAAGGCAAAAGAAAGCAAGCAAGCAAGAAAGAAAGAAAGAAAGAAAGAAAGAAAAAAAGCAAGCAAGCAAGAACTCTCATATAGGCTTGGAATATTTCTTCTGTGGAAAAGTTGATATATTCATTGATTGATCCTTTTTACGGCTCATGAACATTTTCAGGTTATTTAAAGACAGAAAATATTTCTAAATCGTAAGATTGAATTGATGATAATATTTATTTAATGGTAAATATTCTACTACTTATCCCATATATTGGAGGCGAACACGTGGATTCATAATTTTCGCACAGGTAATTTAACGAAACCGTCTTAGAATTGGAGGTCGATTCTCCGATTCGACATTCCATTTCACCACACACACCTCCAAGTTTATGTATATATAATTATATATATATATGTATGTATATATGTATGTACATATATATATATATATATATATATATATATATATTTATATATATATATACATATATATATATGTGTGTGTGTATCTATATATATATATATATATATATATATATATATATATATATATATATATATATATATATATATGTATATATATAGATAGAGAGAGAGAGAGAGAGAGAGAGAGAGAGACATGAAACAAGTATTTGGACTGTAAAAAAATGGATTTAGAATCATATATTGAAAGAAAAGCATTGTCTAAAGCTCACAATATATTCGTAAAACAATTATAAATGCAAATAAACAGCAAAAATAAATTATTTGACACGTATATATATTTTATATACAAATTATTAAAACAGGTAGGGAAAAAAGTATTTGGACAGTTCCGAAATTATGTTTAAAATTAATGTTTTGAGTATATTTCATGCTCGAATGTGTTAGAATTTTATGGAATAGTCTAGAACGTGCATTACTTAAAGGTGTTAGCTATCTTGATGGTCAGTTCCCCCCAAGACGTCGCACTAACAGTACTGCAGGATGACAAAGCAAAGAGAGCTGTTGAATGATCTTAGAGATCAAATTATTTCTGCACATAAAGAAAAAAACAGGCTATTATAAGATTTCTAAAGACCTATGTATGCCTGTGAGCACTGTTGGGTACATAATTAAGAAATGGAAAGCCTTCGGTACTCATGAAAATATGCCAAGAACAGGTGCACCGCGCAAAATATCACAAAAATGTTCACGGAAAATAGTACGGCGAGTAAAAAATGACCCTTTTGTGACTCGGACAGAACTTCAAAAAGATCTCAGCAATGCAGGAACTCACGTATGCAAGAGGACCATAAGTTCTGAACGTCACCGACAACAATTAAAATCTCGCTCTCCTCGCAAAACCCCATTGCTAAAAAAACGTCATTTAAAATCCAGACTTGAATTTGCCAAAACTAATTTACAAAAGCATGATGACTATTATAAGCAAATTTTATGGTCTGATGAAAGCAAGATTGAACTTTATGGCCACAATGATGCTACCCATGTTTGGAGAAAGGACGGAACAGCCTTCAATCAAAAGAACACCACCCCCACTGTGAAGCACGGAGGCGGTAGCATTATGGTTTGGGGATGCTTTGCATATAAGGGTACGGGACAACTGAGGGCACAATGAATGCAGCCAAATATATTCAGATTTTATAAGATTGCTTGCAGTCATCAGTTGATAAATTAAAACTTGGACCAGATTGGGTTTTTCAACAGGACAATGATGCGAAGCATACAGCCAAAGCAACACGAGCATGGCTTCAAAACAATAACATCAACGTGTTGACATGGCCCAGCCAATCGCCGGACATGAATCCAATAGAGAATCTTTGGAGAACACTGAAGAATCAGATTCGTGAAAGGCGACCAAAGAACCTCAGTGAATTGAAAGTTTTTGCAGAAGAAGAGTGGGCTAAAATTCCCACCAAATCATGCCAGGCGCTTGCAGAGAGCTACAGGAACAGACTGAGAGCTGTGCTTGCAAATGAAGGAGGACCAAGTAAATATTAAACACATTTAAAGCATAATTTATATTCTGTCCAAATACTTTTTTCACTACCTGTTTTAATAATTTGTATATAAAATATATATACGTGTCAAATAATTTATTTTTGCTGTTTATTTGCATTTATAATTGTTTTACGAATATATTGTGAGCTTTAGACAATGCTTTTCTTTCAATATTTGATTCTAAATCCATTTTTTTACTGTTCAAATACTTGTTTCACCTCACTGTATATATATATATATATATATATATATATATATATATATATATATATATTATTTTTCATTTTTTATGTTACTGACATATATTTATATCTATGTGTGTGTATATTCTCATGCGTATATGTATGTGTATGTATGTGCGTATGTATATTTATGTACATTATTTACATTATTCAGACTATTTTCCTCATCTTTGTCGCCATATTTTTTTACAAGGTTTCGGCCGTTGTACGCTCCGGCATTCTTCAGGATGTTGGAATGTCGAACTGAACCACTGAGGTGGGCTGTTCTTTACTTTATGTCAGTTATCAGTTATCTCGTGTTAATTTCCCTCTGAATGTTCTCCACTGCCGTAACCAGGTATTGAACTCACACTGTTTGGGTCCTGTCACGGGATCTAATTAACGCCTTTATTCACAGTGCCATGTGTCCTCAAGGACACATGGCAGAGTGAGTTTAATACCTTGTTAAGGCAGATCGTGGTTCTGTCTCACCCACTATATTCTTCTGGTTTAGCCCCTTCAGTCTTTTGGTGGATTTCTACAATATTTACATTACTCGGACTGATATCCTCACCTTCATTGCCATATTCGGCCGTTGTACACTCCGGCCTTCTTCTTTGGAATTTTAGACCGAACCCTAAAAAAATTCATAAACATATGTCCTCACGGACACATGGCTCAGTGGATAAAGACTTTGGTTAGATCCAGTGACTAGACGCAAAGAATTGTAAGTTCAGTACCAGCAGAGGCCAACCAAACTTTGAGAGTTGAGTTAAAGGGAAATAACCGAGACACCCGGAAGAGGCATGTTACGTGGAACTAGAACAGTCTCCGCCGGTGGACGAAGTAAAGCTTTGGTTCGAAATTCCAATCACATGAAGAAGGCCGGAACGTATAATGGCCGAAACGTTGTGAATATGACAATAAAGATAAGGATAGCAGTCCGAATAATGTAAATAATGTAAGTAATCACAATTCCTTATCTCGGAGACATAGACAGAATTTCAGGGTTGTTTCATTCAACAATGTTGCGTGACATAACACTTGGATTGATCATTTATTTTCAAGTCAAATCCTTCAGGATGTAGGCGATCATTGCTCTCCACCTCTCTCTATCCCTTGCAGCTCTCAACAAGTTCCTTCCCTCTGATTCCTCCCCGAGACCATGTTCTGTCATCCCCTTGCTTAATCCCGCCAGGTATGTCACGCGTTGTCTTCCCCTGTCTATCTTTCATTCTATTTGCCCCGTGAGTATTAAATTCTCCAGGCCGTCCTTTCTCATTACGTGTCCCAGAAATTTCAGTTGCCGCTTCCTGATGTTAAGTATAAGCCTCGTCCTTGTTTGCAACATCTCTAAGACCTCATCGTTGTTCACACGACTCTGTCCAGGATATCCTCAGCATCCTTCTGTAGACCCCCACACATCTCCGTCGCCTCGAGTCTCTTCTTCATCTTTGAGGAAATCGTCCAATATTCGTTGTCGTAAAGAAGGACAGAGATGCCACGTAACAGCTCAGCATTCTTTTTTTTGGTACCAAATAAATCCTCCTGTCTCGCAATACTCGGCCCAGATTTTGACTACTGATTTTTTTTATCGTTGAAGAACTGATCGTTAGTAGGAGATCGTAAACGATGAAGATGAATTCATTTTTAAATTCAGGGCCGGTGTAAGGTTCTGATGGGATTCCAATGAATCTATGGCACACTCTTCCACTCTGCTAAATCTCAATTTTCATGAGGCAGTATTCAAATAAAATACAAATTTTATGGTAAACTAATCATGTACAGGTGAAAAATTCGAAAAATCGAAAATAAATACAATCTACAGTATTTACATTAGTCGGACTATTGTCCTCATCTTTGTCGCCATATTTGTCACAACGTTTCGGCCGTTGTACGCTCCGGCCTTCTTCAGGTGTTTGGAATTTCGAACTGAACCCTTTATTTCGATAACTGGGGTAGACTGTTCTAGTTCCACGAGCCATGTTTGATGGATGTCAGTTATCAGTTATCTCCTGCTAATTTACCCTCTGAAAGTTCTCCACTGCCTTAACCGGGTATTGAACTCACAGTCTTTGGGTCTGTCACTGGATCTAACCAACGCTTTTATCCACTGTGCCATGTGTCCTTGAGGAAATCTGGGTATGAATTTTTCAGCAAACATTTTTTACCACTACTCATATTGCAATTTTGCTGTTATCATTTCATGTTTTTACCAGATCTCATATTGCAACTTTTTTGTTATCATTGCTTTTCTCTGGCACTCCTTATTACTGGTACCCCTAACTAATGTAAATACTGTACATAATACCTCATCTCAGAAATATAGACAGACTCAAAATACAATCTATCGAAATACAAATTAGAGACATGTCATAATATATCATTCCATATTGAATAAATCAACAATGTTTGGCGGAAATTTTTAACATCAACTTGAAGTTTTTCTTAAGAGCTTGAATAATTCGAACGTATTCAGCATTATGAATAAGAAATAGTGAATTTTATATTATTATTATTTTTTTTTTTGA